>NC_069402.1:3866588-3890055 GCF_026875155.1 Cherax quadricarinatus | reverse complement strand
CTCTTTCCCCTTCCTGCTCCTTTCTGTTATTCCACTAACCTATTACTGTCATTGTCAATTAGTGCCACTGGCTTTCCAATATCCTCTCATTTTGCCTATTACTAGTTCTCCTAGTACTCATGTTACTACCTGCGACTTCACAGTTTTCCGCCAAAACCCATACCACTAACTATTCCTAGTTTAAAGACCTAACAGCTCCCTCCACTGCGTTGGCCAGTGCTCCCACCCCACACCTAGACAAGTGAACCCCATCCCTGGCATACATGTCATTTCTGCCATAGAAGAGGTCCCAGTTGTCAATGAATGTTACCTCATTTTCCTTACAGTATTTGTCCAGCCAGCAATTGACACCAATTGCCTGGACAACCATTCATTTCCAACTCCTCTCCTTGGCAAAATGCCACATATGACAGGTTTCCCACCCTTCTTCTAATTATCTCTATTGCTGACCTATACCTGCTAATCAGGTCCTCACTCCTACGTCTGCCAACATCGTTGCCTCCAGCACTGAGACAGATAATAGGATTGCTCCCATTACCTCTCATGATGTCATCCAGACGGCTAACAATATATCCTTCATCCCGCCCCAGGAAAACACACTCTCTGCCTCCTACTCCTATCCTTCAAACAGAATGCCCTATCCATGTACCTAATCTGGCTATCCCCAACAACAACAGTAGGTTAGATAAATACATGAGTGGGTGTGGGTGGGTGTGAGTTGGACCTGACTAACTTGTGCTGCTGGGTCTGGTGCCGTGCTCCATCCTTGAGTGGAGGTGACCATACTGGGTGGGTCATTTGGCTTATCGGGGGGGGGGGTCATTGGGCTAATCCGGGGGGACACATGGACTTGCTTCGCATGGGTCATTAGGCCTGTTGCAGTGTTCCTTCTTTATGTTCTTATGGTGGTAGTTGTTGCAGTGGGTATTGGGAGATGTTGGTATTGGTAGTTGTTGTAGTGGGTACTGGGAGAGGAGAGTAGTAGTGGTAGTGTAGTTGTATTGGGTGGCGAGAGATGGGGTAGTGGTAGTTGTTGTATGGGTACTGGGAGATGGGGTTGTGGTAGTTGTTGTTGTGGGTGGTGTTAGATGGGGTAGTGGTAGTTGTTGCAGTGGGTAATGGGAGATGGGGTATTGGTATTTGTTGCAGTGGGTATTGGGAGAGGGAATAGTGGCAGTTGTGTAGTTGAGATTAAGACACATGTGCAACATCTGGTATCTTTATTGTGACGTTTCGCCATCCAGTGGCTTTATCAATACAAAATTCTAGGACATAACTTGAAGACAGTAGAACTATGTACAGAAGATGAGGTAATCAGTCCCTCAACCTAGGAGTAGGTGCGAAAGAGCCCATAGTCGTGGAGATTCTGAAGCAGAAGAAAAGGATCCTGGCGCTTATATAGTAACGTCAGATGTTGAGGGACTGATTACCTCATCTTCTGTACATAGTTTCTACTGTCTTCAAGTTATGTCCTAGAATTTGTATTGATAAAGCCACTGGATGGCGATACGTCTACAATAAAGATACCAGATGTTGCACATGTGTCTTAATCTCTATCTTGTCGGTATTATATACCATTCATACACAGTTGTGTATTTGTTGTAGTGGGTGGTGAGAGATAGGGTATTGGTAGTTGTAGTGGGTACTGGAAGATGGGGTAGGTAGTTGTTGTTGTGGGTGGTGGGAGATGGAGTAGTTGTAGTTGTTGTATGTGCGTACTGGGAGATGGGGTAGTGGTAGTTGTTGCAGTGAGTACTGGAAGATGGGGTAGTGACAGATGTTGTAGTGAGTATTGGGAGATGGGGTAGTGGTAGTCTTTGTAGTGCGTTCTGGGAGATGGGGTAGTGATAGTTGTTGAAGTGGGTATTGGGAGGTCGAGTATTTGTAGTTGATGTAGTTGGTATTTGAAGATTGGTAGTTGTAGTGGGTGGCTGGAGATGGGGTAGTGATCATTGTTGTAGTGGTTATTGGGAGATGGAGTAGTGGTAGTTGTTGTAGTGGGTATTGGAGATGGAGTAGTGGTAGTTGTTGTAGTCGGTATTGGAGATGGAGTAGTGGTAGTTGTTGTAGTCGGTATGGAGATGGAGTAGTGGTAGTTGTTGTAGTCGGTAATGGAGATGGAGTAGTGGTAGTTGTTGTAGTCGGTAATGGAGATGGAGTAGTGGTAGTTGTTGTAGTCGGTACTGGGAGATGGGTTTAGTGGCACAAGAGTCAGAAAGAGGAGTGCAGCAAGGTAAAAGTAGTAGTAGTAGTAGGAGAAGTAGTAGTGTAGTAGTAGCAGCAGCAGCATGAACAGCAGCAGCAGTAGTAGCTGCAGTAGCAGCTGCAGTAGCAGCTGCAGTAGCGCAGCAGGAGCGGCAGTAGCAGGAGCAGCAGCAGCAGCAGGAGCAGCAGGAGTAGCACCAGGAGCAGGAGCAGCAGCAGCAAAAGAGCTAATGGGCCTCGAGGTGTGGCCAAATCACAAATACTTAGGACAGAACACACGCAGGCAGAAAAAAAAGAAGGCACAAAATATATAGAAAAGGAGAATAAGGAGAGAAAGATGAGAATCAAGTCAAGTTATGTGTGATTTTAAGTTTAGAGCATTTGACAATGTAATGAGAAAGGAAGGCAACTACAAAGTCAGGACTAGGATTCATGTGAGAAGAGATATGTATAAGGAATGCTTCTACAAGACAGCGTCTGTGAAGGCAGTGATCTCTAACATGACAGAACCGAACATTACTGGAATAGGCAAGCCTAACACTGCTTTTGTGCTGCTTAATTCTGTCAGAAATAGAGCTGTCTGCTCCTGCCAAGTATTGGAGAAGACAAGACGAGCGGGAAATAAATATCCTTCAGAAACATTAATAGCAGAAGCAAAAACTCGATTACTACGATGGGTTTCAGTTTGGCACAAAAGTAAGTTTGATGTCTAATAAAGGGAGACTTGTTGTGGCATGCAAAGAGTAAGTAACCTTTATTCGGCGCGTGTACACACCCTCAGTGAAAGGCTATCTCCCGCAACCAGCAAACCAGGGGCTAAGGGTTGATGATGGGGCCCTGTCGTTCAACCAGTACCCAGGTTCCAGCCAATGAGAAGATGGTTTTGGCAATCGCAGAGGTGTTGTGGGTACCACTCACCTGCCTGCCCTTGTCTTCCCATTCTAGAGCTGGTTGAAGCACGGTCTGCTCTCTAGTGGCTTCTATTCTGCCTAGGAATTTTTATTGACCTAAGAAAAGTGTTTGACACAGTAGACCACACATCTACTCCACAACTTGACCATTATGGTAAAAGAGGCCATGCACTTGCATATTTCAAATCCTGCCTTACTAATTGGTATCAGTATGTCACCATTAAAGCCACAGTCTCATCAACACTGCCACTTGATACTGGAGTTCTACAGGGAAGTGTCCTTTGTCCCCTGCTCTTCCTCATTTACATTAATGATCTTCCAAACGTATCCCAACACCTGAAACCCATTCTCTTTGCTGACGAGACGACTTACGTCATCTCCCATCTAATCTTGCCCACTTCAACACCATTGTCAACATAGGAGCTGCTCAAAATTCTGACTTGGATAACAGCCAATAAACTTACACTTAACACTGACAAAACCTACTACATTATGTTTGGTAGTAGAGCAGGTGTTGTGCAACTCAAGATTAGATCGACAACACTCTAATTGCCATGACATAATGAGGGCAAATTCCTAGGTCTATACTCGACAACAACCTAAATTTCAGCACACCATATCCAACACATAACAAAAAAAGTATCCAAAACAGTGGGGATCCTCTCCAAGATACGATATTACGCGCCGCAAACTGCCCTTCTCACACAATACCATTCACTCATTTATCCATACCTCACCTATGCTATTTGTGCTTGGGGATCAACTGCAGCAACACATCTAAAGCCAATAATAACCCAACAAAAAGCCGCAGTAAGAATAATCACTAAATCCCATCCCTGGCAACACACCCCCCCCCACTCTTCATAGATCTAAACTTACTCCTGTTCAGAACATCCACACTTACTACTGTGTAATGTATATCTACAGGACCTTAAATTCCAATATTAACCTTGACTAAAACCCTTTCTTGATACTTGTGACAGGACCACAGGCATAACACCAGACACAAACATCTCTATGACATTCCCGTGTCCGACTAAACCTTTACAAAAATTCAATGTGTGTCAAAGGGCCTAAAATCTGGAACACCCTACCTGAAAACTCTAGAACTGCAGACACATCCATCACTTTCAAAACTACAGTTAGAAAACATCTTATCTCCTGATACACCCCCGTCAACTAAACTACATGTAAACCACTGGTGGTTCACACTTTCACTCACTCATTGACTATAACACAGAGATACGAATCCTAATCTTAAATAATGAATCCTAACTAGTCACAAGTTTGCCTATTATACTCCAATATAGACACAATGTTTTGTGCCAAAACAAAAGCATTCACATTGCTAAACTCACAAACTGTAATGTAGTCACTTAGCCTTAATACCATAATCTGTAATAATTTATGTTTAGAATTAATCTAAGTCTGCCCGAAATGCCTAGCCATGCTAGGTGTCCTTAATGGCCCCCTCTGTAATTAGTATTTTTAAAACATGTAAACCACACAATATTCAAAATCCGTAAACCCCGTATTGTAACCCTTACAGAGAATAAGCTTGATTGATTGATTTGCTTACCGTGGAATGCACTTATACCTATTATTGTACTAGTGTATATAGTGTACATATTCTGTTCTAAATTGGTGAAGGATAATACAAGTCAAAAGTTTTTCTGCTGTGTTTATTTTGCTTCCTTTACACCAGGATAACAGGCCTTTGGGACTCCTGGGTTGTAATAGTTGTTTAGGAAGCCATCCTTCAAGCCAGGACGTCAGGCACCGTCCTTCGAGGTCAAATGAACAGACGCACCGCCGAAATAATGCGCAGCAGAATCAACGTGCGTGATCCGAGGTGGGAAAGGTCTCACAGGAGGCTGTAGCACCAGTGTGGGTGCAAGTGCTGGGACAAAGTTGTTGGATCATCACACAAGGTTGTTGGATCATGTCACAAGGTTAAGTCATCACACAAGGTTGTTAGGACATCACACAAGGTTCTAGGATCACACAGGTTATTGGATTCATCACACAGGTTAAGTCATCACACAAGGTTGTTAGGACATCATCACAAGGTTGTTAGGACATCACACAAGATTGTTGGATCACACAAGGTTGTTGGATCACACAGGTTGTTGGATCATCACACAAGGTTCTTAGGTCATCACACAAGGTTGTTAGGACATCACACAAGGTTGTTGGATCACACAGGTTGTGTCATCACACAAGGTTGTATGGTCATCACACAAGGTTGTTGGATCATCACACAAGATCGTTGGATCACACAAGATTGTTGGATCATCACAAAGGTTGTTGGGTCACACAAGGTTGTTGGATCATCACAAAAGGTTGGATCAAACATGTTGTTGGGATCATCACAACATGGTTGTTGGATCACAGAAGGTTGTTGGATCAAACAAGGCCTGTTGTGATCACACAGGCTGTTGGATCATCCACAAGGTTGTTGGATCATTCACACAAGGTTTTTTGGAATCACTTAAGGTTGTTGTTGGATCATCGCACTAAGCTGCTGGATCATCACACAAGATTGTTGGATTACACATGGTTGTTGGATCACACAAAATTGTTGGATCTCTCAACAGGGTTGTTCGGATCATCACACATGGTTGTTGGTTCATAATATGTTGTTGGATCATCACACAAGGATTTTGGATCACACAGAGTTGTTGAATCATCACACAAGGTTATTGGATCATCACACAAGGTTCAATTCTATGTTTATTCTCTATAAGGATTACATTGCTGAGCTTACAGAATTTGGTTTAATTGTGTGGTTTACATGTTAGTAAAAATTACTAATTACAGAGCGTACACTAGAACACCTAGCATGGACTAGGTATTTCGGGCAAGACTTTGATTAATTCTTAAATTTAAAATAATATTACAAATTATGACGTTAAGTTGGTATTATGGCCTAAGTGATTTTTGGATCACACAAGGTTGTTGGTCCATCACACCACGGTTGTTGGATCACACAAGGGTTGTTGGATCATCATACAAGGTTGTCTGGATCACACAATGGTTGTTGGATCATCACAACAAGGTTGTTGGTCACTCACACAAGGTTGCTGCTATCATCATACAAGGTTGTTGGAATCAACAAGGTTGTTGGATCCTCACTACGAGGTGTTTGATCATCACACAAGGTTGTTGGATCATCACAAAGGTTCGCTGGATCATTACTCAAGGTTGTTGGTTCATAACATAAGGTTGTTGAATCACACAAGGTTGGGGTTGATCACACATGGTTGTTGGTCATCACACTTGGTGTGTTGGATCATCACACAAGGTTGTGGGTGGTGTGTGGTGGTTGGTATCATCACAAAAGTTGTTGGTTCATCACACATGGGTTGTGGATCTCACAAGGTTGTTGGATGTCATCACACATGGTTGTTGTGATATCACACAAGGTGGTTGGATACATCAAGGTTATTGGATCCCTCAATTGGTGTGGATCATCAACATCGGTAGTTAGATCATCACACATGTTGTTTTGGATCATCACACAAGGCTGTTGGATCATCGCACATGGTTGTTGGATCTCTTGGTTGTTGGATCATCACCATGGTTTGTTGGTCATCTCACAGGCTGTTGGTTCATCACAATGGTTGTTGGATCACACTTGGTTGTTGGGATCATCACACATGGTTGTTGGATCAATCATGGTTGTTTGATCACACTTGGTTGTTGGATCATCACACATGGTTGTTGGATCATCACACATGGTTGTTGGATCATCAAACATGGGGGTTTTTTGTTGGATCACACTTGGTTGTTTGATCACCACATGGTGTTGGATCATCACAACATGGTTGTGGATCATCACACATGGTTGTTGGATCACACTTGGTTGTTTGATCCACACATGGTTTGTTGGATCAATCACACATGGTTTGTGGATCATCACACATGGTTGTTGGGATCACCACTGTTGTTTGATCACAATGGTTGTTGATTCAATCACTCATGGATTGCTTTGGATCTCACACATGGTTGTTGGATCATCACACCATGGTAGTCAGTCATCACACAAGGTTGTGTAGGATAATCACTACATGGTTTTGTTGGTTCACTCATGGTTGATACGGATCCATCACACAAGGCTGTTGGATCATCTCACATGGTTGTTGGATCACACCATGGTTGTTGGATCATCACACGTGGTTGTTGGATCACACAAGGTTGTTGGATCAACACATGGCTTGTGATCATCACACATGGTTGTTGGATCATCAACATGGTTGTTGGATCATCACCACATGGTTGCTTGGATCTATCAACACATGGTTGTTGGATCATCACCATGGTTGTTGGATCATCCCCATGGTTGTTGGATCATCACACCAATGGTTGTTGGATCATCTCACATGGTTGTTGGATCATCACACAAGGTTGTTGGATCACACATTTTGTTGGTCACACACAAGATTGTTTGGGTTCATCACACAAGGTTGTTGGATCATTCACACATGGTTGTTGGATCCACACATGGTTGTTGGATCATACACATGAGTTGGTTGGTACGACCACACATGGTTGTTGGATAACACATGGTTTGTTGGAATCATCACACATGGTTGTTGGATCACACATGTTGTTGGATCATCAATAATGGTTGTTGGATCGGTCACACATGGTTGTTGGATCACACATGGTTGTTGGATCACCAACATGTTGTAGTTCATCACAAAAGGTTGTTGGATCACACATTGGTTGTTGGATATCTACATGGTTTGTTGGATCACCACACAATTTTTTTGGGTTGTTGGATCAACACACATGGATGTTGGATAATCACCAATGGTTGTAGGTCACCACACATGGTTGTAGGATCACCACACATGGTTGTTGGATCATCCAAATGGTATGTCAGGATCATCACACATGTTTGTAGGAAACTTTTCTTTCCCCGCACATGGTTTGTTGGATCACCAACTTGGTTAGATCTGCGGATCACATCACATGGGTTGTTGGACTCATCTCACATGGTTGTAGGATCATAACACATTTTGTGTAGGATCATCACACTTAGGTTGTCTGGATCATAACACCATTGGTTTGTAGGATCATCACACATGGTTTTGTTGGATCATCACACATGTTTGTAGGGATATCACAATGGTTGTAGGATCACACATGGTTGTTAGGATCATCACACCCATGGTTGTTGGATCATCACACATGGTTGTAGGATCATATCACACATGGTTGTTGGATCATCATCAATGGTTGTAGGATCTTCACACATGGTTGTAGGATCATCACACAAGGTCTGCTTTCTAGGTGAGCACTGTATTGATCAAGTGTTATCAACTCTGTTTCTTGGTGTGTCAGCTCGTGCTGAATAAACGTTAGTCTCGATAGTCAACCACATTGATGAGAAACTTTTCATTTTGTGTTGACTGTGAGTGTTGTAGATGTGTGGATATGAGGTGTTGCTGATGTGTGGACATGAGTGTTGCTAGATGTGTGGACATGAGTGTTGCCAGTTGTTGATGATGACGTGTGGTCAGTTTTGTTGACTTGATTGTTACAGAAGATGTGTGGTTTGTCTGTGTTGTATATTTTGTGAAGTGAGTGTTGTCACTGCCTTCATGTCGAGTGTTGTCACTGTTTTCATGTCGTGTTGCACTGCCTTCATGTGAGTGTTGTCACTGTCTTCATGTCAGTGTTGTCACTGCTTAATGTGGTGTTGTCACTGTCTTCATGTACAGTGTTATCACTGTCTTCATGTCAGTGTTGTCACTGTCTTCTTTGTCAGTGTTCGTCACTGCCGTCATGTCAGCGTTTGTCACTGCCGTAATGTCAGTGTTGTCACTGTCTTCATGTCATGTTTATCACTGCCTTCATGTCAGCCGTTGTCACTGCGTCATGTCAGTGTGTCATGTCTTCATGTCAAGTGTTGCATATAAGATGACGGTTAAAATCTACTGCCACACACTGCTGTATAAGGCACTCATGTAAAAGGCAGAGTGCAACAGTCTCGTACATCACAAGTCAGTCTGAGTGAGAGGTTGTTTGGGGAGTGAGATGAGGGTGTGCAGGTTGCTTTAGTCACGCCCAGGGACAATAATCTCCAGACGTTACCAAAAAATAATGGCCACTGTACTCAGAGGTCGACTTACTGTTTCTCTCCCTGACGAATCCAAGAAGTGTTACACAGTGGTTGGGTATCTTGTGAGGCTACCTTCTGTACTCTTAAAATGTTTATGATGACTTGTGAGGATACCACAACCTCAACATAATGATTATAATGTCTTGTGAAGCTACCACAGCCCCTACAACACAAATGTTTATGTCTTTGAGGCGAGGCACATTATATAGCAAAGTGCCGTACAAAGCATCCTCAACACCAGACGTGTTGTGCTTAGAGAAGGTCTCAGGCACTTGCAGTGATGCATTACGGAGCAGACTCAGCATTGCAGTGATGCATTACAGAGCAGACTCAGCCACTTGCAGTGTTGCGCTTCGGAACAGAATCAACACTTGCAGTTTTGCGCCTTCAGAGAGACACACACCATGCTGGATGGCTTAAAACCACCTCAGCAGTTACAAAAATTCGTTTAAAGCAAGAAACGCCTTTTTGTAAAACAGTGCTGAGATTCTTTGGACCAATTTATGTCTTTCAAAGCGGCTTTGAATTGCCTCGGAAATTATGATTCCGTCAATTCTTGCCACACGTGAGAGGTTAGACTAATTGATTAGAATTTGAACTTTTTGGACAGGTATCTTATCAACATTTTTCGACTTATCCGCGTTAATCCACTTCTAAAGCGAGATGAAACGGCTCGCTAATCGTTTTCTAGGTTCCTCATTTATGTCCTTTATAACAATCAGTGGCTATTTTATTAAGACACACCAGTATGCCTGGATTGGTTAATGCAAATACTAATAAACCAACAACATGGCAGAAACATCTATGCGGAAGAAATGTGAGCATATGTGATTTTTACCTTTGCATGATGTGCAAAGCTGGGTGGATGGTTGGCATCTCAGAAACTAACAGTCTCCTAGGATTTTCCAGTGGAATGGCGGTTTTCTGTGGGCAGGGAAAAACGACGTGTTAATGAGAGAGGTCAGAGGAGACAGGCCAGATTGGTTCAAGGTGTCTGGCAAGGATGGACAGTACTTCAAATAAAAACGTCTTGACAATAGGTAGTATGCAGAAGTGCATTTCTGAACGTATACACCACCAGGTTCATCCTGTCGGAAAAGAATGAGGAAAAATGAGATACATTATTCTTATAATCAAGGGGGAGAGCTTAATTCCGTAGGATTATACAGGAATATGTGGGAAGGGGAGTGGATGGAAGGTACTCATGGATTAATTCACGGGATGGGAAGCACAGATTCCAATTCCTAGATCAAGGAGCCCTACACCACAATATCAAGGAATCACGTTTAAGGGGAAATTGAGGCTACAGAGGCACAGCATCAGCGAAACTAGAATAGATGAAGTCTGGAAAAACCTGTTGCCTGGTATGACGAATATCTGCTTGATGCTATCAGTCATTATGGACAAGGTGCTTCTAAACTGTTTCAGCATCTGTTGAATCTATGTACCCATGAAGAATTCAGGCGATTTCTCTGGGTTAAAGGTGAACCCTAACTAGTATTACATACGTGTAACCTAGTGCCTAATATATAATAAATAACAAACTGCACTAGCCAAAGGATTAGAGCCCATGCTGTTTTGGCCCGGCCTCACTTGTGGGTACAATAATAGAATATACTGCTTGTTGGAGCAAGTACACAAACAGGGAGTAGAATGAAATTAGCTCTGAGGCGTCCACACCACGAAGTCCATCGAATGGCGGATACAAACATAGAGCTTGGCCGATGCGCCATTGTTAAGGATGAGTGTGGTCTTGTTTACCTGAGAGTTTACTGGAGAGAGTTCCAGGGGGTCAACGCCCCGCGGCCGGTCTGAGCCAGCCTCCTGGTGGATCAGAGCCTGATCAACCAGGCTGTTGCTGCTGGGCTGCACGCAAAACCAACATACGAGCAACAGCCGGCTGAATCCGGAACTGACTTTAGGTGCTTGTCCAGTGCCAGCTTGAAGACTGCAGGGTCTTTGGTAATCCCCCTTATGTGTGCTGGGAGGCAGTTGAACAGAACAGTTGAACAGCAGTCTTAAAGGCGTCCATGCATTTTTGCTCCCATGAGGCGAGCCAAAAAACAGCATGTTATTGATCAATACCACTAGTTGTGTGGGCTTAATATTGTATATTTATTTTTATTATCACACAGGCCAATTCCCACCCAAGGCAGGGTGGCCCGAAAAAAAAAAAAAAAAAAAAGAAAAAACTTTTTCACTCATTCACTCCATCACTGGTCTTGCCAGAAGGGTGCTTTACACTACCAGTTTTTAAAACGCAACATAACACCCCTCCATTCAGAGTGCAGGCACTGTACTTCCCATCTCCGCGACTCAGTCCGGCTGCCGGTTGCCTGACCCTTCATACACTGTTACTTTGCTCACACTCCAACAGCATGATCAAGTATTAAAAACCATTTGTCTCATTCACACCATCAAACACGCTCATGCTTGCTGCTGGATGTCCAGCTTGCACAACAAAACCTCCTTTAACCCCTCCCTCCAACCTTTCCTCAGGCCGACCCCTACCCGTCTTTCCTTCCACTACGACTGGTGCACTCTTGAAGTCATTCTGTTTCGCTCCACTTCTCTCTACTTGTCCGATCCCACCCAACAACCTTCCTCAGCCCTCTGGACAACAGTTTTGGTAATCCCACACTCCTCCTAACTTCCAACTACGAAAATTCTCTGCATTATTTTCACACCACACATTGACCTCAGACTTTGACATCTCCACTGCCTCCCGCCCTTCTCCTCGCTGGCAACATTCAATCACCCTTGCTTCACACCCATATAAGAGCAGTTGGTAAAAATATACTCTCATACATTCCCCTTTTGCCTCCAAGGACAAAGTTCTTTGTCTCCACAGGACTCCTAGTTTCACCACTCAACCTTTTCCATCATCAATTCTATGATTCACCTCATCTTCTTAGAACCACATATCGCTCACCGTTCCACTCCCAAATATCTGGTATACATTCACCTCCTCCATTACGCTCTCCCTACAATCTGATATCCATCTTTCATCACCTAATCTTTTTGTTTTCATATAACCTTACTCTTTCCTGTATTCACTTTTAATTTTCTTCTTTTCACACCCTACCAAATTTCATTTCCACCAATCTCTTGCATTCTCTCAGACTCCCCAAGAGCACAGTGTCATCTAGCAAAGAGCAACTGTGAAACTCCCACTTTATGTGTGATTATTTATCTTTTAACTCCATGCCTCTTGCCCAAGACCCTCGCATTTACTTCTCTTACATCCCCTTCATATAAATTTTAAAAACAACGGTGACATCACACATCCTTGTCTAAGGCCTACTTTAATGAGAAAATTATTTCCTCTTTCTACATACTCTAACTTGTGAGCCTCACTTTCTCGCAAAAATCTTCACTGCTTTCAGTAAAAAAAAAAAAATACATACTCCTACACCATACACTTGCAACATCTGCCACATTGACCCCCTATCCACCCCTGTCATACGCCTTTTTCCCAAATCCATAATGCCACAAAGACATCTTTAAGCTTATCTAATACTGTTCACTTATTTGTTTCACTGTAAACACCCTGGTCCACACACCCCCTACCTTTTCTAAAGCCTCTTGTTCATCTGACTAATATTCTCCGTCTTACTCTTAATTTTTTCAATAATAATCTCCCATCACTTACCCCATTTATCCCCGCTTACCCCTTTTTTTTCACTCCCCCCTTTTTCCCGCCATCAAAAACGGCTCTCCTCCACCCCAGGTACCTTCCCCTTTCCATACAAAAAATAATTCCCAACCATAAAAACATTTTCCCAATCAAAAAAATTTTCCCCCCATCCCCCCTCCTTACCCCTTTTTTTTTTACACTCCTCCCTTTAAACATCAAATCCTTTCCCCCAAAAGGTTTTCCTTTCCTTGAACTATCAAAAAATTTTCCCCTATTTTCAACAAAATTTAAAAATTCCCCCATTCCCCCAAAATACCTCTTTTATTGAAAATTTCTCCTAACAACAAACCTTTTTTCTCATTTCCGTTAACCCCTAAAAATTTTTCTTTTTTTCAAAAAAATTTTTCAACACCCCCACTCCTTTTTGCCCCTTTTTTCTTTGCCAACCCCTTTAATTTCTTTTCCCCCCAAAAAACTTCCTTGAACATCCTTTTGAAAAAACCCATTCAATTTTTCTTCTCCCCACTTTTTTTCTTTCTCTTTCCCCCAAATGTTCCTCTTCCCCCCGCCCCCACTTTTCTGAACCCAAAACTTCGCTGAACACTCAAATCTACTTTTTTAAAAACCCTACCCCATCCCTCTTTCGACCCCATTGCCTTGCTCTCATTAGCCCATCTATCCTCCAATGCTTTTTTAAATCTTACCCAAAACTGCCTTTTTTTAGTTTAAAACCCTTACCTCTCTTTTCCCCTGATGCTTATATTCCCCCTTGTATTCCCATAAAACCTTTTTACTCTCATTAGCACAACTAGAAAGCGATCGATATATCTGTGCCCTTTTAAACATTACATCCTGAAGTCTACTAAACATCTTTTTTACCAATCATAATCCAACAAACTACGTCATTTCCCCCTACATTTTTTATATATATATATATTATATAAAATAAATATATAAAATTATATATATATTATAATAATATATATATATATATATATGCAATAAGATCACAATAAAAAGGTGATTTCGAATATGAAAAACAGCCCCTGTGAAAGAATGAAAATTTCCCCAAGTGCTTTCGTGATACCCATTTAAAGGAACAATAAAAGTAGAGCATCAAGGAAGGATATGAAGGGTCTAGCCCACACCCACATCAATCCCAAAAAAAAGGGAACACCGACATGCCACTCATAAAAAAAAAACACTGCAGAGGCCGCCCGGCATAACTAGACGGTCCTTCACAAAACCCCCCAACAAACTATTCTCCCCAAGAAATAAAATATTCTTATTTTTTGGGTTAGAAATTTTTGTAGGTGGGTTTGTAAAGGACCTGTTATTGGGTCCGGGCCTGCTAGTTTTTTTCTTTAGGGGCTGTCAGGTGTTCCTTTTGTTTTGGGAAAAGGAGGGTGGGCAAACCCCTTAATATCCCTTCCTTTATGCTCTACTTTCATTTTTCCTTGATAAGTGGTATCACAAAGCGCTTGGAATTTCTCTTTCTTTCACAGTGGTTTTTTTTCCCTTTTCTAAATCCCCTTTTTTATTGTGATCTTTGCATATATATTTTAATATATAATATATATTATTATATATATATATAATATTATTTTATATTTTTATTGCGTTCTTGCTGCTAACAGCGGTTTGGGCCCGATGAAGGTAGGTGGGTAGAAGATACGGCCGTGGACTAGATTGGCTTTAATGGGTGGAGTGGTACACAACGGGAGTGTGGGGAAGTGACCGCAAGCCAGTCCGTGGAGGGGGAGGACTTGTGTACGTAAAGGGGCAGGCGGGAGTGAGAGGGTGGACTGGGGCCCCCACCGACCTAGGTAGGCCTACAAGGGCAGCACTGAATGCCGCGAATATAACTTCGGGCAGACGGCTAGGTTGTGCTCTGACAGACAGGCTGTCTACATTTGCTGGGCCAGCACCTCGCGTCGTCCCGACCAACAATACTGGTGGGGCCAAAAGGTAAAAAGGAATTACACGCACCCCAGAGGGGGACTGGCTTTCGCTCACAGTAAATAAAAAATGGACAAAAAAAAGAAAACGGGCAAAAAAAAAAAACTCTCCCATCCGGGGGAAAGAAACTGGTTTGCCCGCGTTTTTCCGGTAGAGGGGGGGAGACGTCAGCACTGGAATAAAATTTTCTATAAACGGGGTTGTCCGAAGGGCTGAACATCAGTTGACCATTTCGTCTACTAACTTTTGCACCTCAATCGAAAACAATGATGACAGTAGCTTTTCCCTAAGGTGTGACATGAAACTCAGAGGGCCACTCCCCCTGACCTAATACGGGGCTTTTTTTTTTTACTTTATTAAAAACCTGACCAAGTAAAATAATACTATACCCTGAATTCTTTACACTCGGGGTCCCCTTCTAAAAAATTTACATAATTACATGATGTTGTCCACCCTGACTCTATTATCGACTAGCTTACAATGGTGTCTTTATCCCCATTTCTGCAAGCAAAAAATTTGCATAACACGTAGGAGTCGGACAAGTCAGTAGGTTCAATGTCACAGAAATTACTGTTGTCCGGGGGTTCGCAGGCCTAAGTATGGACCCTTTACTGGGCCGCTTCCATACCTTAGTAGGGGAAAGGGATAGAGGGTTTTTTCCCCTTAAACATTGTCGATCGGGGGCGTTGAAAACGCAGCGCCTCCAGCTTACTTCGGCCTGCTAGGTCCACATATTCATGTGCAAGGTGGGTTCCCTTGATAATTCCCGTGCAATCCCCCCACCTGAACTTATTGCCACGGACTGTCGTAGACAGGGTAAGGACCCCTAATTTGGAAAGTTTGTGCATCCCTGGGGTCTGCAGGGGTTTTGAGCAACATAATTTGAAACCCGGGTTCCATTTGCTTTCCGGGCGTGGCATTGCCCTAGAGGGAAACCCTATCATACTTTCTAAGGTTCTCTCGTCCCCCGGGAAGACAAGCTGCGTTGTCCTATTTTACTACACGGGGGTTATCAGTACGTAAGTGGGTTGGGTGGATAAACAGAATTTCATAGGGTAAGGTTTTCATAACCATACAAAGCAAAATGGTGTCTCCCCGATCGAGTTTTAGGGGGGAATTTAATGTACATGAACAGGGGATAGCCTCATCCCATGTATACAATTTTGGTTAAGGGTTCCTGACACCCCCCAGGATTTTGGGTTTTGTCTTTCAGCAAGACCATTACTCCAGGTGGCGTGGAGCTACGGCGCTTGATGAATTGAATCTGAGCAAGGCCTGCATTATCCATTTAAAAACTCAGACCCATTGTTCTGACAGAAGGAACTGGGGCAAGTAACGAAGAACAACTGCTCAGGGAAAGGCACTAGCGACCGTTCCGCGTTTTTATCAGGGATGGGAAAACAAATTTCACGTACCGTGTCAAGTTATCTCCATTCAAGCGGGTCTTTTTTCCCTTTCTCCGAGGTCGAGAAGTTCGTCAACAGGTCGACGAAGTTCTCCCGGGGCCCTTGTAAGGGGAATTTTTTTGGGGGTTGGGACCTGAAAGGGTACCCTTGTGCTGTGGGCAGCAACACACTGGGTACATGCTTGGCAATTCCGATGCCATCTTGGGCCCAAAAAATTTTTCATTCGTCCCCTTTTTTGATACTGCGCCCTTCCCCGGGGGTGCGCACACCGGGGACATTGGGGATAACCTAAGAGTAGCGGTATCTGGACTCTGGTATCACCATTGGTAAAAAGGGTTTTCTCCCGGGGTCCACCAGCTGTGCAAAACGGGCCCAGTACTCCTTTGTTGCCCCAAAAAATCCTTCTGGAACGGGAGATTTGACCTGTAATCAACGTCCCCCTTGGGTAAGGAAACAAGGACGGAGCCCACACAGGTCCTGTCGTTGGGCTCTCTCGGATCCTCAACAGAGAACGAATTGCCGGACACCACGAATGTATATGTCTCACAGGGGTCAGCTACAACATTTTGTTTACCGGGACAAGCAAATTTCAGGGTTGTGCATTGAACGTGAACCCCGAGCATCTTTCCGAGAGGTTTTTTTTTCAAAAAGGCCAAAGGGAAAATGATCTGTATAAATCTTGTGGGATAATGATAGATGATACCCCCGAAAATGACTCGGGCCCTACAATGGTAAAGCTTCTAGCTCTGTCCTGAAAATTGACTTCCGTTTTAGTAAAAACACGGCTACATAGGAATAGGCTGTTGCTTCCCTTTAGTTTCCGTGACAAGACTGCACCGATCCCAACTTTGCTGGCTCGTGCAAGGTAAATGCCTTGGTGAAATCAGGAAACAAAGGGGTTTGGGGCTATTTTAAACTTTTTTCTTAAAGAATGACAAAAGCTCGTTCCGATCGCACGTCCACTCAAAGGGGCACCCTTGAGAAAGCGTGTCAGGGGTGCCGAAATGGTGGAGAAAACCTGCGAAAAAGGGTGCGGTAAAACCCGCCAGGCCAAAGAAGGCCCGGACTGCATCTGCGTCAGGGGTCGGGGGAATTTTCTGCAGGGCCGAATTTAGACTCGCCCGCTTTTGCCATTCTGAGTTATACGTGACCCAGAAATTTTATTTTTTTCCCCGGAGGAAATGCATTTGGAGAGCTTTACCTAAGATTTGCCGAGCTACCTGCCCAAAATACCCTGTCAAGTTTCTCAAATTGACGGGACTCTTGCGACAGACTAGAGTCATCCAGGTAGACCAAAGCGTGCCACCTGGGAGGGTAGGGAAAAATTGTCGTCATCAAACGACAAAAGGTGATTGGGTTTCCCCGCGCAAGCCGAAGGGATCCTCCCTGAACTGGTATGCCCCTTTGGGAGTAGAGAAAGCTTAACTCTCTACTCTCACATCGAGGGGGATCTGCCCCAACCCTTTTAAAAGATCAAGAGTTGAAAAGACCTTATTTATCGCCGAGTTCTGAACAGGGCTTCAGAACTGGCAATGGGGAAAAAGGTCTGGGGTGGGACATGCATTTATTCCTGTAATCAAAAAAGGGGGCCAGGTTTTCCCTCTTTTTGGGAACCGAAAAAAGGGGAGCTTCCCCGGGAAGTGGGACCCTCAATAACTCCATCACGGAGCATCCCTGAATGAGTTCTTCGGCGAAGACCTTTTTCGCATGGGCAGGGGATACGCGGTACATAAAAAGGGGGGTTTTACCTTTGTCAAGGGAATACGGTGAGAGATCATGGGGCAAAAACCCTTTTCCCCATCTATGCAAGCAGAAAATGCACGATTGAGAACCTGGAGAAATTTTTGGACCCTCTTCGGATATCTGTCAAAACTAATCTCTTCCGCACGGCCTGTTGGGAAAAGTCAGAGCAGACCCGTGGGGGGAACTGCCCACAAGGAAGTCGCTGGGGGGGTTCACCCTCCATCCACCGGGAGGGGAATCTGCAAGGTCGACAAGTGAGGTATTTTTCCCAGGGGAAAATTTTTGACTATGCATGTTGGGGAAAAAAGGACTTTCAACTTACCACGTTGCACTGTTGGGGAAGGAAAGGCAAGGGGGAGGGCCCTTGACGGCAGGTCGTTGCACCCGCACATGGGCTCCTTCAAAAGCTCTGCTCACGTGTAACAGGGTGCAGTTAGCTGAACAAATGACGTCATACTTTGACAAGCATAACTCTGTCCGGTGCCCCTGCACGGTCGCCCGCCCCGCCGACGGGATACTGCGGGGACAACTGCTGGTTCTCAAAAACCCTCAGATTAGAGTGAAGGTTTTACTGGGCGTCCCCCGACTGGTTTTCACTGGAAATATGCGCGATGGCCCGGGGGTGATGGGCAACGAGCTCTACTACGAGGTCGATCGGACGAGAGACCGACCCCCGGGGAAGTGCTATGGAAACCACCCGGGTTTCCAACATTCTAGGGACTGTGATACCTGAACAGAGTACACGTAGTGGGTCCCAAGCGCACCCCCCAGAAAGGCACATCCCTCCGTTAATTCCGCTTTCCCTCATGGGTCTAAACGGACCTAAAACTGGGCCATGGTTTTGAACCCTATGAGCAGGGCACCATGGAAAACAAAACCCTCTACGACTAAAATTTTGCGGGAAAAGCTTGTGACCCCGGACCCAATTTCTAGCGTTGTGCGACCGCAACCGTCAGCGGTTTACCTGAACTCCCTCAAAGGTCTGAAATGGCAGATGGGTCTGTCAACATGGCCGCGTGAAGGGCCCAAAGTCTCGGGAAAAAAAAGGGGGAGCGGACAATGTTAACCACCGAACCTGGTCTAGGGAAAAAACTGACAGGCTTATTGTGGACAGTGGACTCGATGAGCGGGCCACATGGGGTTTTCATACCCAACATGAAGGCTGCAGGGCCCACGAGGTCCCCGGGGTCACAGCTGCCGAGGCTGACACTTTTTGACGAGGCTGACCTGGAAGGGACGGGACGAGTCTCACAACAACTCAAGACACTCGTTTCCTCACGTCGGCAAGGTATCATGCCCAGGGCGGGGGAATCATTGCGGACAGGGGCGGAATCAGCGACTTTCCGACGGGTTATACGTCTTTCGCTGGTTTTGCGGGCGCGCTCTTTTCCCCAATAGTGGAAGGGGGTTCTACGACATGTGCATTTCGGACGACTGCTTGCTTTTTTATCAGCTGTCCAGCATTCTTGCACTTGTTTTCATCTGGGAGGGATGACTGGAAGTATTGTGGTAAACCCAGATTCCCCCCGCGAGACTGGGCATGGGGGCGGTGACGGGACCCCTTTAACTGAGCGTGGGGACTGTGCGGGGTTTCTTTGCGGGGACTTAAGTTTTTAACACTCAGACGGGATGCCACTTTGCCACATTGAAACAAGTCACTACACGCTTAGCGGGTGAGGTTGGGGGTGGTGTCTGCTGGCGCTTTCGCCCTGATCCAGGAAGTCATGATGCCTTTTTTTATAAGACCGATGTTGTTATTGGTCGCTATTTTTTTTTTTTGGGGCCCTATTAGTGGGACTGGGTTAGAAACTTTGTGGGCTGGCTGTTGCGCAGCACAAAAGTGACTTCCCGGCTGCGACCCCCGGGGTCACTGTGGACGGCGTGGAAGGATGGGTAGGGGATCATGCGCAAAAGGGCAAACCTTGCCTTTTCTCGGAAGGCGGCTTGAGGAGTCGATGGGGTCATATGCACCAGGACGTCGGCTGAGGGCCCCAGTCCCCACGATCAATGGCAGCCCCGAGGTTTGGGGGGGAATCCCTCCGCTGATGCCGACAGCCAGCAGGGGGTGAAAAGTCTTTAATACAAAACGGCCATCACCATCCCCCCACTTGTGGAGTTGCGGCATCAGTAAAGTCCCGGGGGGCTTGCTCAAAAGGCAAACGAAGCCAGGGGGCTTTTGTGCCGGTATTGACATTCGGCCAAACGCGGTAACGAGTCAATGTAATGGCGTTGGCGACTCGCCAAAAAAACGCCTAAATTCCTCCTTAAATTACCCCAAGACGAATCTTACAAACGTGCTTTAGCTGCACAAAGGACCTATATCACCCTGGGTTTTAGACCATGCTGCAACAGCACCGAATGTCTGTGTATCCGTTGGGCTAACAAATAGAGCCTGAACAGTCGCCTCGACGACTGCAGCCATGGCTTAAAATATTTGCCGCCGTCAAAAATAAGGGCAGGGATTGCGATGACCGGCCCCCTGGGGGTCGAGGCTTGAGCCAAAGTTTACCAACGTGCTGGGGGTTTTGATGCCTGCCCCCGTGCCACGCTGGCTGAGGCACCCTTGCTGGCACCAGCAGAATCTGGCTAACGGGATGGCCACTCGTGTCTTGTCATGACGTCAAATTTTTTCAAAAGCAAATAGGTCCGAAGATGGAAAAGGGCAGACAAGAAATGGGATGCACTGGCTACAATTCAAAACAGAGTCAAAGAGAAATCAGCACCACAGTCAGGGAAACTCTTAGTGAAGAAATAATTTAGCAAAAAACATAAAAAGGGAAATATGGGGCACTCTGAACACAAAATAAAGGGTGTATGCAAGTGAATGTATCAGGGGGAAAAGCACAAAATGAAGCTAAGGTAGTCAATAATTCCCCAGAATCTGGCAACAAAATTTATGAAAAGGAGTTGAAATGTAAACATGGTACAAAAAGCACAAAATTAAATAAAAAAGGTACTACACAACACTAAATGTGCTGCAAGCACATTTAAAAAGATTGCGGGTGTAGCAGTTGCAAATTGAAATGCGAAAAAAAAAAAGGGGGGTAATTTACTTGCACAAGGAAGTTGGCACAAAAAGATATCAGAGTATGGAATGTGCCAAAACTCCAGAAAAAAAAAATACACTGTCCCCGAATTTGCATATTGCACACAAAAAAAATTAATAAAAAAGCAAATTATTAAATTTAAGAATAGGCAAAGGTTTTTCTGGGGTTTTCAGGGGGTTCATGGGAAAAAGAAAAAATTTGCAAATCTCAAGGTCAAAAATAAATTAAATTCACAAGGAATTTTTTTGGGAAAATGGTAAATAACAGGTTCCCAAAAAAACACTCAATGACTGGTATATAAAATAGCAAAATGCAATCACATAGGGGAATATTCATGATAAAACATGAATATTGTAGAGCAAATAAATGGGGGAAAGAAAAAAAAAATTTAATGGGGAGGCACAGATTTTACACTGCAGGTAATATACTAATACTTAAGATTGAGGATTTCACTTATTAAAAAAAAAAGAAAACTAACAAACCCAAAAAGCAAAAGGGGGCAACAATCTGTGGCTAAATTGAGGGGCAACTAAAAAAAAAACGCACACAGAATTTTCATGAAAACTGTATGTGGAAAGGGAAATTGTATAAATGGTTAACACTGAACAATTTAAAAACAAAAACTGGGGGCAAAAAGCAATAAAAAAAAATGGAAATTTTAAAAAATAGGGTGCAAAAATAAATTTACAAAATTTTTAATGAGGAAGTGGCAAAACTGTGCACTGATGACACTGAACAATTTTTCGAAGTATGGTTCAGTAATAACTGTATTGGTGCAGGACAGTTAAATAATGTCACAAAATATTAGGAAATCAGGTAAGTCTTTTTTCTTAACTTTGAGTGCAGATGGCGAAGGTACGGGGGGCTAGCTCCCGTAACACTCCCCCTCGTACTTTTATACTGCTATGGGGCTTTTGTCGTAGAAAAAAAAATCAAATGGACTTGGGAAAAAAGGAAAGACCGGGGGTTTCTCTTTGGGGGTATAGATATTTGACTGGGGACCCGGGGGAACCCCAGCTGGTGTTGGTTTTTTTACACGGCAAGGTGTCTGGGGGGCTGACTGATGCAGCTTCACACAGGGGAACAAACATTTACTGCACTACTCGAACGTGCTAAAAAAAAAGCTTAAGTGAAACTTTTTAATGGGACGAGTAATTTTACTTTAACAAAACCTGGGGAAAACAGAACTGTGAGAACGGAATAAAACAGCAAGGGGAAAGGGGAAAAAAAAAAAATTTAAACTGGGGAAACAAAAAAAAAATGCCTGGTTGGGGATACGTAGGCCCCTGAGTAGTTGTTTGACACTAGATGAGTCACGAGCTGCTTAGACGCTGAACTTTGCTGGGGTTAGGGGCTAAGCCCAAATGGGGTTTCCCCCGTGGCTAAGCCCCGGTGAAATTCTTGGGGGAAACGGAAGAAACACAACCCATGGACGGCGAGAAGGACGTCTTTTCATAGAAAAATAAGGCTGTATAGGGGTGGTGTGTTTTCACGCTGATTAGGGCATAAACCAACCCCAGAGCGCCTGTGGTCACCGTGGAGCCACACGAACCCAAAACCCTAAACGACCTACCCCTACTTCTTTTAGCTGAAAGGGGGTAGGGACGCTGTAGGAGGCAAGAATGGTGTGGGGAGTGTTGAAGGGGTGTAGAGAGGGTGTGGGGAAAACTGACTGCTAAAAGGGAGATCACCGTGACGCTATGCCAGATTTTTTGGGGAAAAAACCGGACGAAAATCTTCTCAGGTCCCTAAGACGCTGGGATAGCAGATAACTCTTTAGGCTAGCAGGCGTTGGATGACGACGGATGATGTTGACTGGGGGTCGACCGATCCCCCCCCACCCTAAGAGGCACAAGGCTGACTCCCTTTCCCACTGTTATTGCTGTTTTTTGCTGCTGAACAGCGGTTTAGTGCCGATGAAGGTAGCGTAGGAGCAATGATAAGGCCGTGGACAGATTGGCTTTAATCGGGAGGAGTGAGTAAACAACGGGGAGGTGAGGAAGTGACCCCAAGCCAGTCCGTGGAGGGGAGGACTTGTGTACGTCAAGTCGGTCGAGGCGGATGAGAGAGGGGGACTGGCGTCCCCACCGACCCAGGAGGCCTACGAGGGGGAGCATGAATGCCCAAATATGAATAGTCAAGCAGAGGCTAGGCGTGTGCCTGACAGTACAGGCTGTCTAAATATATATTATAATATATATATATAAATATAAATATAATAATAATTTTTATATATATAGTGTGTGTGTGTGTGTGTGTGTTGTACCACCAGTTGAGGGTTCAGGGGTAAGTCCAACCCGGCCCCGTCTTCACTGGTCGCTACTAGGTCACTCCCCTGAACCGGAGCTTTTTCATCCCCTCCTTAAAGTATGTAGGATTCTGCCCTTTACACATCGCTTCCCAAACTATTTTCCCCTTCCGATTAATCT
>NC_069402.1:3825243-3866088 GCF_026875155.1 Cherax quadricarinatus | reverse complement strand
TTCATGCCCAGTTGTTACCCCATCATACTGTTCATCCATTGTTACTCTCCTCATACATTCATCCATTGTTACCTCTCAAATTTTCATCCATTGTTACTCTCTATACATGTTCACCCGTTGTTACTCCTCCTTCAATGCTTTTCATTTCCATTTTCCTCCCATACATTTCATCCCTTGTTACTCCCTCTCATTATCCATTTTACTCCTCATACATGTCATCATTGTTACTCTCCTATACATTTCACCAGTTGTTACTCTCCTCATACATGTTCTCCTTGTTACCTCTCTCAGTCATCAGTTTTTATCTCCCTTTAACATGTTCATCCGTTGTTACTCTCCACATACAGTCATTCCAGTTGTTACTTCTTATCATTCACCATGTACTCTCCCTTTATCTGTTCATCCAGTTGTTCTTCTATACATGTCATCCAGTTGTACCTCCTAACTTTCATAATTTTTTTATGCATCAGTTGTTCTCTCCCATTAATTACCATTGTTACCTCCATATACATGTCATCAGTTGTACCTCATCATACATTTATCCATTGTTACCTCCTCATCATTCATCATTGTTACTCTCCTATAATTTCATCAGTTTTACTCTCCAATACATTCCCAGTGTTACCTCCTTTATACTTCATCCTTTACTCCCTAACATGTACATCCATTGACTCTCCCATACAGTTCATCATTTACTCTCCTCAACATGTTCACCAGTTGTTCCCTCATACATGTACATCCTTTTACTCTCCATCACATGTTATCCTTGTTACCTCCTCATACATGTCATCCATTGTACTCCCATTTATCCTTTTCTCCATATTGTTACTGCCTCTAACATGTCATCCAGTTGTTACTCTCCTCATACATTATCAGTTTTACTCTCTCTACTGTCATCCAGTTGTTACTCTCCTCAACTTTCATCCGTTGTCCTCTCATCATTCATCCATTGTTACTCCTCCATTTATCTGTTTATCCAATTTTTACCCTTTTTCCATATACTTCATCCTTGTTACTTCTTCTACATGTTCATTCCCGGTTATCTCCTTCATACTGTTCATCCAGTTTTACTCTCCTCAACTGTCTCCGTTGTTACTCACATACATGTCATCCATTTCTCTCCCTCAACTGTCATCCAGTTGTTTCCCCCTTCAATACATGTTTCCCCCAATTTCCATGTACTCTCCCTCACATGTTCATCATTTTTATCTCTCATACATGTTCATCCAGTGTTACTCTCCTCATACATGTTATCCAGTGTTACTTCCTTCATACATGTTCATTCCAGTTGTTTCTCTCCATCCCTACATGTTCATTAGCCATTGTTACTCTCCTTCATCATTTTTTATCCCGTTGTTACCTCCTTCATACATGTTCATTCCAGTTGTTACTCTCCTTCATAAAATGTTATCCAGTTGGGTTTCTCTCCCTTTTGTACTGTTCATCCAGTTTTTACTCTCCTTCATTACATGTTCATTCCAGTTTTTACTCTCCATCATACATGTTTTATCCCGTTGTTACTCTCCTTCATACATGTTCATCCAGTTTGTTACTCTTTCATACATGTTCATTTCCCGTTTTACCCCTCCTTCATACATGTTCATCCCGTTGTTACTCTCCTTTATAAAATGTTTCATCCAAATTGTTACTCTCCATCATACTGTCATCCAGTTGTTTACTCTCCTTCATACATATCCATCCAGTTGTTACTCTCCTTCATACATGTTCATCCAGTTGTTACTCTCCATCAAATTAATCCAGTTGTTCTCTCCTTCATACTTTCATCCATTGTTACTCTCCTTCATACATGTTCATTTCCCGTTGTTACTCTCCTTCATACATTTCATCCAGTTGTTACTTTTCCATCATACATGTTCATTTCCCGTTTTACTCTTTCCCTCATACATGTTTCATCCAGTTGGTTACTCTCCTTCTACATGTTCATCCAAATTGTTACTCTCCTTCATACATGTTCATCCAGTTGTTACTCTCCATCATACAGTTCACCAGTTTTTTACTCCCTTCTCATTCCCTAATTGTTAAATCCCTTCTACATG
The DNA here is from genome assembly GCF_026875155.1 of Cherax quadricarinatus. Classification (NCBI taxonomy): domain Eukaryota; kingdom Metazoa; phylum Arthropoda; class Malacostraca; order Decapoda; family Parastacidae; genus Cherax; species Cherax quadricarinatus. Next base: position 3,864,031 of record NC_069402.1, on the reverse strand, counting down.
TTCATTCCAGTTTTACCCCACCCAACAAGTTTAATCCCGTTGTTTCCTCCTTTATCATGTTTTACCCATTTTTCTCTCCTCATACTTATTTTCCATTTTAACTCCCTCATACATTCAACAGTTGTTACTCCCTTCAAAGTTGTTATCCTTGTTAGTCTCCTTCATACATGTTCATCCAGTTTTTTACTCTCCCTTTAATTTCAAAGTTCATCCAGTTGTTACTTTTCCTTCATACATGTTCATACCAGTTGTTACTCTCCTTCATAAATGTTCATCCATGTTACTCTCCATCATACATGTTCATCCAGTTGTTACTCTCCTCACAAAGTTCATCCAGTTGTTACTCTCCTTCATCATGTTCATCCAGTTGTTACTCTCCTTCATACATGTTCATCCAGTTGTTACTCTCCTTCAATACATGTTCATTCCAGTTTGTTACTCTCCTTTATACATGTTCATCCAGTTGTTACTCTCCCTCATAATGTTTCATTCCCCGTTGTTACTCTCCTCATACATGTTCATCCAAATTTTACTCTCCTCACATTATCCAGTTGTACTCTCTTCATACCCTTTCTCCAGTTGTTACTCTCCATCAACATGTTCATCCAGTTGTTACTCTCCTTCATACATTTTCATCCCCGTGTTACTCTCCTTTATACATGTTCATCCAGTTGTTACTCTCCTTCATACAGTTTTATTCCAGTTGTTACTTTTCCTCATACCATTTCATCCCCGTTGTTACCCTCCTTCATACATGTTCTCCATTTTTACTCTCCTCATACATGTTTCATCCATTTTTACTCCCTCCTTCAACATTTCATTTCATTGTCTCTCCTTACAATTACACCATTGTTACTCTCCTCATACATGTTCATCCAGTTGTTACTCTCCTTCATACATGTTCATCCAGTTGTTACTCTTTCCCTTCAACATGACACCAATTTACCTTCAGGCAATTTTTCTTTCCCTTGTTCTCTCCTTCATACATGTCATCCATTGATTTAGTACTAGGGTTTCTCTCCTTCATACATGTTCATCCAGTTGTTACTCTCCTCATACAGTTCATCCATTTGTTACTCTCCTTCATACATGTTCATTCCATTTTACCTCTTTTTACATGTTCATCAGCTGTCTCTCCTTCATACATGTTACATCCATTGTTACTCCCATTCATGCATTTTATCCCGTTGTTACTTCCCTTCATACCCTGTTCATCCCGTTGTTACTCTCCCTTTTAATTTCATCCAGTTGTTACCTCCTCATACATTTTTCCAGTTGTTCTCTCCTCATACATTCATCCAGTTGTTCACTTTCACATGTTATCCAGTTGTTACTCTCCTTCATACATTTCATTCCCGTTGTAAACCCCCATCAACATGTTCCAGTTGTTACTCCCCCTTCATACAAAGTTCATCCAAGTTGTTACCTCCTTCATACATGTTCATCCAGTTGTTAACTCTTCATACATGTTCATTCTGTTACTCTCCTTCAAAATTTTATTACCAGTGTTTCTCTCCTTCATACATGTTCATCCATTTGTTCTCTCCTTTTACATGTTCTTCCAGTTGTTACACTCCCATCACATGTTCATCCAGTTGTTACTCTCCTCATACATGTTCATTCCATTGTTTTCTCTTCTCATTTTATCCCGTGTTACCTCCTTCAAAACATTCATCCGTTGTTCTCTCCTTCATACAGTTCATCCAGTTTTTTTACTCCCTCATCATTTCACCAATGTTAACCTCCTTTATACTGTTCATTCCTTTTTACTCTCCCCTTTTTTCAATTTTTACCCTTTAACATTTTTCCAGTTGTTTTCTCTCCTTAACATTTTATCCAGTTTTTTACTCTCCTTTATACATGTTCATCCCAATTGTTCCTCCTTCTACATTTCACCGTTGTTACTCTTTTTTTCCTTCATAAATTTCATACCAGTTGTTACCTCCTTCTCATTTCAACCAGTTTTACTCCCTCATACATTTTTCATCCATTTTTACTCTCCTTTATACATTTCTCCGTTGTTATCCCCTTCATACCTTTTTCCGTTTTACTCTCCCTTTTAAATGTTCAAAACCCGTTTTACCTCCTTTATACTTTAAAATCCTTGTTTTCTCCCCCTTTATACATGTTCATCCTTGTTTCCTCCTTCATACATTTTATCCAGTTTTCCCCCTTTTACTGTTCTCCATTTTATTTTTTCTCATTTTATCAGTTTTTTACTTTTTCATACATGTTCATCCAGTTGTTACTCCTTTTACAGTTCACCAGTTTTTTCCCCCTTTTTCATTTCATCCATTTTTCTCTCCCAAATTTTCCCCTTTTTTCCAATTTTGTCATCCCTTTTTCCTTTTTCTTCCCAAAAAACTTTTTTTTTTTTCCTTTATACTTACCATTTTACTTTCCCCCCATTACAGTTATCCTTTTCCCCCTCTACTTTCCCCGTTGTTACTCTCTTTATAATGTTCTTCCATTTCCTTTCCCCTCAAATTTTTTCCCTTGTTACTCCTCATACATTTCACCCGTTGTTTTCCCCCCATAATGTTATCCTTTTTTTACTCTCCATCTTTTTTTTGTTTTTACTCTCCCTTTATTTTCATTTTTTTCTTTCATTTATTTTTCTTTTTCCCCTTTAATTAGTTTTCTTTACATTTCAGTTTTCTCCCTAAATTTAAACCCCGTTTTTACCCCTTTATACTTTTTATCAGTTTTTACTCCCCAAATTTACCCTTTTTTCCCCTTTAACATTTTCTCCAGTTGTTTCTCCTTTAAAATTTTCCCTTTTTTCCTCCTTTTTTTTTTTTTTTCATTTTAATTTTTCCCTTTTTTTCCTTATCATGTTCTTCCTTTTTTCCCCCTTTTATCCCCCCTCCTTTTTTCATTTAATTTTGTTTTTCCTAAATTTTCCAGTTTTCTCTCCTTCATCTTTAAACAGTTTTTCTCCCAAATTTTTCCGGGTTTTCTTCCTCATTTTTTCCCTGTTACTTCCCCCCTCATGTTTATCCCTTTTTTCCCCCTCCTTTTTCCTTTTTTTTTTCATCCAGTTGTTACCCCTTAAATTTTCCCTTTTTATCTCCTTATCTTTTTTTCCAGTTGTTACTCTCTTCAAAATTCATTTGTTTTTTATCTCCCTTTTAATGTTCAAACCCGTTTTTACCCCCCATTTAAAATGTTTATCCGTTGTTACTTCCCCAAAATTTTTAATTTTAATTTCCTTCATAAAAAACTTGTTTTCCTTTCCCTTATACATGTTTATTCCTTTTCCTTTTCAGTCCCAGTTTTATCCCCTTTTTACTTTTTTCCTTTTTTCCCTTTAAAATTTTCCATTTTTACCCCTTTTTTTCATTACCTTATACCTTTTCATCCCTGTTCATCCATTTTCTTTTTTTATTTTTATCCAGTTTTTTCCTTCTACATTTTTCCCTTTTTTCTCCTTCAACAAAACCCCGTTTTCCCCCCCATTTTTCTTTTCCCCCTTATAATTTTGGGGGGTTTTTCTCTCCTTTAACATGTTACCATTGTTACCTCCTCATACATGTTCATCCAGGTTTTTTTTTTTCCCCCCCCTCAATTTCAAATTTTTTCCTCCTAAATGTTTCCGTTTTACCTTTCCCCAAAATGTCAACCTTTTTACCCCCTCTTCTAAATTTTTATTACTCTTTTCTTGTTTCCCCTCATATTTCCTTTTTTTCCCCCCCCAAATTTTCACCAGTTGTTTCCTCAAAAATTAATTCCTTTGTTACCCCTTCATACATGTTCATCCATTGTTACTTCCCCCCATACTTTTTCCATTTTTACCCATCTAATTAATATTTTACCCCTTTATCCAAATTTTTTTTTTTACCCCTTTCATGTTCATCCAGTTTGTTTACTCCCTTTTACATGTACATCCAGTTTTTCTCCCCCAAATTTTTTCCCCGTTTACCTCCTCATAATTTCCCGGGGTTTTTCTCTTTTTTTGTTTTACTCTTTTAAAAATTTTTCCTTGTTCTCTCCTTTATAATTTTCCCCGTGTTACTCTTTTACATGTTCCCGTTCCTTTTCTCTTTCTTTCCAATTTCATACGTTCTCCCGTTGTTACTCTCCTTTATAATTCATCCCGTTTTTACCTCTTTTACCCCCAGTTTTACTCTCCTTTAAATTTTATCATTTTACCTCCCTTTATACTTCTTATTGTTTCTCCTTTATACATGTTCCCGTTGTTCCCCCCCTAAAGGGCCCCTTTTCTCCTTTTATTTTTATCCAGTTGTTCCCCCCAAAACATGTTCATCCATTTTCCCCCCCCTTTTTTGTAAACCCTTTAACTTTCTCCAGTTTTATCTCCACATAATTTTTTTTGGGGTTTTTCCCCCATTTTTCCTTTTTTCCCTCCTTTTTTTTTTTTCCTTTTTTTACCCTTGTTCCTTTTTTTTTTCTTTTGTTTTTTATTTTCATTTTTTTTTTTCCTATACTTTCATTTTTTTTCCCCCCAATTCAATTTTTTTTTTACCTCCTTTAAAGTTTTCATTTTTCCTTTCCCCTTTTCCAGGGTTTTCCCATAAATTTTCCGGGTTTTTCCCCCTTTAAAATGTTTTTTTTTGGGTTCTCTCCTTTTTACATTTTAACCGTTTTTTATTCCTTTCTTTTATCCCGTTTTACTTCCCTTTTATTTCACCTTTTTTCCTCCAAAATTTTCCGTTTTACTCTCCTCTATTTCATCAGTGGTTACCTTTCCCTTTATATTTATTCCGTTTTTTTACCAAATTTAACCTTGTTCTCCCCCTTTTTTTCCCCCCATTGTTTTACTCTCCTCTAAATTTTTTTTTTTACTCTCCTTTAAAATGTTTTTCCAGTTGGGCTCTCCCATACATGTTTCCCGTTTTACTCTCCTTCTCATTTTTTCCTTTTACTATCCTTTTTTCCCTTTATTTTACTTCCCTACATGTTTTCCCTTTACCCTCCTAACATGTTTATCCATTGTTTCCCCTTTAAAATTTTTTCTTTTTCCTTCCTTTAAAAATTTTACCGTTTTACTCTCCTTTAACATTTTTCCCGGTTTTCTCCCACAAATTATTTTTTACCTTTCCTCATTAAGGGTTTTACCCTCTCAACATGTTCATTTCCCTTTTTTACTCTCCTTTAAATTTTTCCCCCTTTTTCCCCCCATAACATGTTTTTGTTTTATTCTTTTCCCGTTTTTTTTTTTTTCAACAGGGTTTTTTCCTTTTTTTAAAAATTTTAAACAATTTTTTTTTTTTTTTCTACATGTCATCCCGTTTTTCTCCTTTTAAAATTTCCCTTGTTCCTCCTCATACATGTTCTCCTTGTTTCTCTCCCCTAATTTTTTTTTTAATTTTCATTTAAATCCAGTTTTTTTAAACCCCAAACCCTATTTTCCCCCCCCTTTTTACCCTTTTCTTCATCCTTTTCCCCTTTTTCACTTTTACTTTTATTTTATTTTTCCCCCCATCATTCATATTTTTTTCTTTTACATTAATGTTTTTCTCTCCCTCATAATTTTATTTTTACCTCCTTTCCCTTTCATCCGTGTTATCTCCCTCATTTCCCTGTTCTTTATCATTTTTACCTTTTTTTCCTTCATGTTCATCCTTTTAACCCCCTTAAAAATTTATCCAGTTTTCTCTCCTTTAACTTTTTTTATCCTTGTTTTTTTCCTTCATAATATTTTTTTTTTTTCTTTCATCCATTTTTTTTCCCCCCCTTTTTTACCCCTTCAATTCACCATTGTTACTCTCCTTCCATTTTTTCCGTTGTTTTTCCCCCTTTTACATTTTATCCTTTTTCTCCCATACATTCATCCCTTTTTTTCTCTCCCTACATTTCATCCATTGTTCTCCCTCCTCCCCATTTTTTTCTCCCTCATAATTTTACATTTTTCTCTCCCTCTTTTTCCCGTTGTTCTTCCTCTACAGTTCATCCTTTTCCTCATAACATGTTCACCCGTTTTTACCCTTTATACATGTTTCATTTTAAAATTTTTTACTTTTCCCTTTTTTTCCCTTTTTTTCATGTTCATCCTTTTTTTCCTTTTACAGTTTATCCGGGAAAAACCTAAAACTTTTTTTTTCCTCTTAAAACAATGTTACCTTTCCTTCAAATTTTAACCAGTTTTTCCCCATTTTTCCCGTTTTTTCCCCCATCCATTTATCCAGTTTTTACTCCCTTATAATGTTCCCATTTTTCCCCTTTTTTTTTCCGTTTTTACCTCCTTCTTTGTTTTTCCAGTTGTTACTCTCCTTAAATTTTCCCGGCTCTCATTGTTCATCCCTTTTACTCTCCTTCAAAAATTCATCCATTGTTTTTCCTTCAACATTTTCCTTGTTCTCCCTTTATACGTTCATTTTCCTTGTTACTCTCCCCTTTTTATGTCTTAGTTTTTCCCCCCCTTTTTCCTTTTTCTCTCCCTTTAATTTTCCTTTTTTCCCAATTTCCCTTTTTTTCACATTCATGTTAAAATTCCCATCATTTCATCCAGTTGTTCTCTCCTTCATCGTTCATCCAGGGCTCTTTATACGTTATCCATTTTTACCCTTATAAATTTTTATCCCTTTTCCCCCTTTCTTTTGTTCAAAGTTACCCCTTTTACCAAAAAATTTCCCATGTTTTTCCCCCATTTTCTACCTTTTACCCTTTTTTTTCCCCTTTTTTTTTCCTTAAATGTTTCCTTTTATTCCCCTTTAACGTTTCCTTTTTTTTCATTTTTTTTTTTCCCAAAAATTCCCTTTGTTCTCCCTCATAATTTATCCCGTTTTCTCCCCAAAAAATTTTTTTTTCCCGTTGTTTCCCCCTTTGTTCTCCTTTTTCTCCCAAATTTTATCCTTTTTACTCTCCTCAACTGTTCACCAGTTGTTTCTCTCCTCAAAATTTCACCTTTTACTCTCCAAAACATTTCACCTTTTTTTTCTCTCCTTCATTTCAATTTTTTCCCTCCAAATGTTCCCTTTTCTCCATTTTCATCCAGTTGTTCTCCCTCTAAAATGCATCCATTTTTACTCTCCTTACATGTCATCCATTTTCCCCCTTTTTTCAATTTTTTTCTCTTTTAAACTTTTATCCCTTTACCCCTTTTTTTTTTTTGTTCTTCCCCAAATTTTCCCTTTTACTCTCCCCATACATGTTCATTTTTTACTTCCTTTTATATTTACCCCGTTTTCTCACTTTTTATTTTCCCGGGGAAACTCCCAAAATTTCCCCTTTTTTTCCTCTTCATTCATTTATTTTCTCCTTCTTCACCGTTTTCCCCTTTTTCTTTCATCCAGTTGTTACTCTCCTTATCATTCATCCATTTTCTCTCCTTCAACTGTCTCCGTTCTTCCCTCCATTTAAATTTTTTCCTTTAAATTTTTTTACTTTCCCTTTTTTATCCCCTTTTTAAAAATTTTTCCCTTGTTATTCCTTTAATGTTTATCCTTTTTCTCCCCAAACCCTTTTTCCTTTTTTCCCAACGGGGTTGGTTTTTCCCCCTTTTCCTTTTTTCTTTTTTTTTTTCCCCTTTTCTGTCTTCAGTTTTTCCCCTTTTACTTTTATCCCGTTTTACTCCCCATACATGTCATCCTTTTTTCTCTCCCCATACAATTCTCCATTGTTACTCTCCCTTCATGTAAACCCGTGTTTCTCTCCTTTTAAAAATTTTCCGGTTTTTCTTCCCCAAGTTAAAAAAAAAAAAAAAAAAAAAAAAAAAAAAAAAAAAAAAAAAAAAAAAAAAAAAAAAAAAAAAAAAAAAAAAAAAAAAAAAAAAAAAAAAAAAAAAAAAAAAAAAAAAAAAAAAAAAAAAAAAAAAAAAAAAAAAAAAAAAAAAAAAAAAAAAAAAAAAAAAAAAAAAAAAAAAAAAAAAAAAAAAAAAAAAAAAAAAAAAAAAAAAAAAAAAAAAAAAAAAAAAAAAAAAAAAAAAAAAAAAAAAAAAAAAAAAAAAAAAAAAAAAAAAAAAAAAAAAAAAAAAAAAAAAAAAAAAAAAAAAAAAAAAAAAAAAAAAAAAAAAAAAAAAAAAAAAAAAAAAAAAAAAAAAAAAAAAAAAAAAAAAAAAAAAAAAAAAAAAAAAAAAAAAAAAAAAAAAAAAAAAAAAAAAAAAAAAAAAAAAAAAAAAAAAAAAAAAAAAAAAAAAAAAAAAAAAAAAAAAAAAAAAAAAAAAAAAAAAAAAAAAAAAAAAAAAAAAAAAAAAAAAAAAAAAAAAAAAAAAAAAAAAAAAAAAAAAAAAAAAAAAAAAAAAAAAAAAAAAAAAAAAAAAAAAAAAAAAAAAAAAAAAAAAAAAAAAAAAAAAAAAAAAAAAAAAAAAAAAAAAAAAAAAAAAAAAAAAAAAAAAAAAAAAAAAAAAAAAAAAAAAAAAAAAAAAAAAAAAAAAAAAAAAAAAAAAAAAAAAAAAAAAAAAAAAAAAAAAAAAAAAAAAAAAAAAAAAAAAAAAAAAAAAAAAAAAAAAAAAAAAAAAAAAAAAAAAAAAAAAAAAAAAAAAAAAAAAAAAAACCCCCCCCCCCCCCCCCCCCCCCCCCCCCCCCCCCCCCCCCCCCCCCCCCCCCCCCCCCCCCCCCCCCCCCCCCCCCCCCCCCCCCCCCCCCCCCCCCCCCCCCCCCCCCCCCCCCCCCCCCCCCCCCCCCCCCCCCCCCCCCCCCCCCCCCCCCCCCCCCCCCCCCCCCCCCCCCCCCCCCCCCCCCCCCCCCCCCCCCCCCCCCCCCCCCCCCCCCCCCCCCCCCCCCCCCCCCCCCCCCCCCCCCCCCCCCCCCCCCCCCCCCCCCCCCCCCCCCCCCCCCCCCCCCCCCCCCCCCCCCCCCCCCCCCCCCCCCCCCCCCCCCCCCCCCCCCCCCCCCCCCCCCCCCCCCCCCCCCCCCCCCCCCCCCCCCCCCCCCCCCCCCCCCCCCCCCCCCCCCCCCCCCCCCCCCCCCCCCCCCCCCCCCCCCCCCCCCCCCCCCCCCCCCCCCCCCCCCCCCCCCCCCCCCCCCCCCCCCCCCCCCCCCCCCCCCCCCCCCCCCCCCCCCCCCCCCCCCCCCCCCCCCCCCCCCCCCCCCCCCCCCCCCCCCCCCCCCCCCCCCCCCCCCCCCCCCCCCCCCCCCCCCCCCCCCCCCCCCCCCCCCCCCCCCCCCCCCCCCCCCCCCCCCCCCCCCCCCCCCCCCCCCCCCCCCCCCCCCCCCCCCCCCCCCCCCCCCCCCCCCCCCCCCCCCCCCCCCCCCCCCCCCCCCCCCCCCCCCCCCCCCCCCCCCCCCCCCCCCCCCCCCCCCCCCCCCCCCCCCCCCCCCCCCCCCCCCCCCCCCTCATCATACTATCATTCCAGTTGTTCTCATACTCATCCCTTTCATCCATGTTCTCTTCTACTTCCCATCATTTCATCCATTGTACTCTCCATCTTTCATGGTCATCCAGTTGTTACTCCCCCTCATACATGTCATCCAGTTGTTACTCTCCATCATACTTTTCATCCAGTTGTTACCTTCTCCAAATGTACATCCATTTTACTCTCCTTCATCATGTTCATCCAGTTTTACTTCCCTCATACATGTTTTACCATTGTTACTCTCCTCCATAATGTTATTCCAGTTTTACTTCCTCAAATTTCCTTCTCGTTTTACCTTTCATACCTTGTTCATCTTTTTCCTCATCCACTTTACTTCTTTCCCTTTTAAATTCTCCTTGTTACTCTCCAATCAATTTCTTTCCCGTTTTCTTCATTCATACCAGTTGTTACTCTCCTTCACATGTTCATTCAGTTGTTACTCTCCCTCATACATGTTCATCCAGTTGTTACTCTCCATCTACCATTCATCAGTTTTCTCCTTCTTAACTTCATCTTTGTCTCTCCACATCATTTTCATTTCCCTTTTATCTCCTTCATCCTTGTTCATTCCATGTAATTTACCTTCATTCTTACATGTTCATCAGTTGTTCCCCTTTCTTTTTATCCCGTTTTTTTCATTTACTCTTCCTCATCATTTCATCCAGTTGTTACTCTCCTTCATACATGTTCATCCATTGTTACTCTCCTTTATACATTCATGCCAGTTGTTACTCTCCCATACATGTTCAATCCAGTTTTTTCTCTTCATCATCCCTACTCCCTTTTATTCATCCATTTACGTTTCTCCCATATTCATCGCATTGTTACTCTCCTTTTACATTCAACCCTTTTTCTCCTTCATTACTTTCTTCCATTTACTTCTATACATGTTCATCCAGTTGTTACTCCATTCAATATTCTCAGTTGTTACTTCCTTCATACATGTTCATTTCCCGTTGTTACTCCCATCATACATGTTCATCCATTGTTTCTCCTCCTCAAAGTTCACCCTTTTTACTCTCCAACGTTTACTTTTTCCTCATACATGTTCATCCAGTTTTCTCTCTCATTCATCCAGTTGTCACTCTCTTCATCCTTCATCCCTTGTTTATCCCCTTTTTCATCCGTTTTACTTTCTTTACGTTCACCTTTTTACTCTCCATACATTTTATCCAATTGTTACTCTCCATACATTCATCCTTTTCTCCTAATTTCATACTGTTCATCCATTGTTACCTCCTTCATCATGTTATTCCGTTTTTACTCTCCTCATACAAAGTTCATTACCCTTTTACTCTCCTTCATACATTTCACCAGTTTTTTACCCTTTATCTTCACCATGTTCCTTCCATTTCCCTTCATACTTTTTTTTCTCCATTGTTTCTCCTCCTTTTCATCAGGTTTCTCCTTTACACATTTTACTCTCCTTCATACATGTTATCCAGTTGTTACTCTCCTTCATACATGTTCATCCAGTGTTACTCTCCCCTTCTCATGTTCATCCAGTGTTCTCTCCATCTACATGTTACCAGTTGTTACTCTCCTTTATACATGTCATCCAGTTGTTTCCTTCCATACATGTCAATCCAGTTTTACTCTCCTCATACATGTATCCAGTTGTTACTCTCTCATCATTCGTCATCATTGTTACTCTCCTTCATACATGTTCATTTTGTTTCTCATCACAATTTAATCCATTGTTCTCTCCTTCATACTTTTCAATCCAGTTTTACTCTCCTCATACATGTTTCATCCAGTTTGTTACTCTCCATCAACATGTTCACCATTTTTTTCTCTCCTTTATACATTTCATCCAGTTGTTACTCTCCTTCATACATTAAATCCAGTTGTTCCTCCTCATACATTTCATGTTGTTACCTCCTTTAACATGTTTATCCATTTTTAACCTTCCCCGTCATAAATTTTTCCATTTTACCCCTTTTTTCTTTCCCGTTGTTTACTCTTCTACATTTCATGTTGTTACTCTCCTTATATTGTTCATCCAGTTGTTACTCTCCAATCAAGTTTCATCCAGTTGTTACCTCCTCATCATCTTACCAGGTTTCTCCTTTATACATGTTCATCCATTGTTACTCTCCCATCAATTTCCAGTGTTACCTCCTCAACATTTCATCCATTTTTACTCTCCCTTTATAAAAGTTCCCCCAGTTTTTTAAACCCTTCTACATTTTTAACCAGTTTTCTCCCTTTTAACAGTTACCATTTTACTCTCCTTTAAAAAGTTCACCAGTTTTACTCTCCTATACATGTTCATCCAGTTTTTACTCTCCATCATACATGTTCATCCAGTTGTTACTCTCCCATCAACATGTTCATCCAGTGTTACTCTCCTTCATACTGTTCATCCAGTTGTCTACTCTCCATATACATGTTCATCCAGTTGTTACTCTCCTTCATTCATGTTCATCCAGTTGTTACTCTCCTTCATACATGTTCATCCAGTTGTTACTCTCCTTCATACATGTTCATCCAGTTGTTACTCTCCATCAAACATGTTATCCAGTTGTTATCTCTTCAACAATGTTCATCCAGTTGTTTACTCTCCTTCATACATGTTCATCCAGTTGTTACTCTCCTTATACATGTTCATCCAGTTGTTACTCTCCATCATACATGTTCATCCAGTTGTTACTCTCCATCATACATATTCATCCAGTTGTTACTCTCCTTCATACATGTTCATCCAGTTGTTACTCTCCTTCATACATGTTCATCCAGTTGTTACTCTCCATCATACATGTTCATCCAGTTGTTACTCTCCTTATACATGTTCATCCAGCTGTTACTCTCCTTCATACATGTTCATCCAGTTGTTACTCTCCTTCATACATGTTCATCCAGTTGTTACTCTCCATCATACATGTTCATCCAGTTGTTACTCTCCATCATACATGTTCATCCAGTTGTTACTCTCCATCATACATGTTCATCCAGTTGTTACTCTCGTTCATACATGTTCATCCAGTTGTTACTCTCCTTCATACATGTTCATCCATTTGTTACTCTCCTGCATACATGTCATCAGTTGTTGCTCTCTTCATAATTCTGTATCCAGTTGTACTCTCATCATACATGTTCATCAGTTGTTTTCTCCTTCATACATGTTCATCCAGTTGTTACTATCCTTATAAATGTTCATCCAGTTTGTTACTCTCTTCATAACATGTTCATCCAGTTGTTATTCTCCATCTATACTTGCTTCATCCAGTTGTTACTCTCCTTCATACATGTTCATCCAGTTGTTACTCTCCTTCATACATGTTCATCCAGTTGTTACTCTCCTTCATACATGTACATCCAGTTTTTACTCTCCTTCATACATGTACATCCAATTGTTACTCTCCTTCATGCATGTACATCCAGTTGCTTCTCTCCTTATATATGTACAATCCAGTTGTTATCTCCATCATTCATGTTCATCCAGTTGTTACTCTCATCATACTGTTCATCCAGGTGTACTCTCCATCATACTATGTTCTTCCAGTTGTTTCTCTCCATCATACATGGTACATCCAGTTGTTACTCTCCTTCATACATGTTCATCCAGTTGTTACTCTCCTTCATACTTGTACATCCAGTTGTTACTCTCCATCATACATGTTCATCCAGTTGTTACTCTCCATCATACATGTTCTCCAGTGATACTCTCCATCAACATGTCATCCGGTTGTTACTCTCCAATCATACATGTTTGTCATCCAGTTGTTACTCTCCATCTACATGTTCATCTGTTGTACTCTCTCGTACTTGTTCAGCCAGTTGTTATCTCTCATCATACATGTACATCCAGTTGTTACTCTTCTTTCTTACATGTTTCATCCAGTTGTTACTCTCCATCAACATGGTTCATCAGTTGTTACTCTCCATCATACATGTACATCCAGTTGTACTCTCCTCGTACATGTTCATACAGTTTTTACTCTCTTCATAATGTGCATCCTGTTGTTACTCTCCTCATACATGTTCATCCAGTTGTTTCTCTCCATATTCCATGTTCATCCAGTTGTTATCTCATCATTACATGTTCATCCAAGTTGTTACCTCCATATACATGTTCATCCAGTGTTACTCTCTCATACATGTTCTCCAGTTGTTTACTCTCCTACATACATGTTCATCCTGTTGTTACTCTCCATCATACATGTTCATCTGATGTTACTCTCCATCATACATGTACAACCGTTGTTACTCTCCTTCGTACATGTTCACCAGTTGTTACTATCCTTATACATGTTCTCAGTTGTTACTCTCCATCATACATGTTCATCTAGCGTGTGACTCTCCATCTACATGTTCATACAGTTGTTACTCTCCATCATACATGTTCATCCAGTTGTTATCTCAACATAACATGTTCATCCTGTTGTTACTCTCCATTTTACATGTAATCCAGGTTGTTACTCTCCTTCATACATGTTCACAGTTGTTTACTCTCCATCATTAATGTTCATCCAGTTGTTACTCTCCATCATACATGTACAGCCAGTTGTTACTCTCCTTTCATACATGTTCTTCAGTTGACTCTCCATCATACATGTTCATCCAGTTGTTACTCTCCATCATACATGTACATCCAGTTGTTACTCTCCTTCATACATGTTCATCCAGTTGTTTACTCTCCATCCATAACTTGTTACATCCAGTTGTTATCTCATCATACATGTTCATCCAGTTGTTACTCTCCATCATACATGTACATCCAGTTGTTACTCTCCTTCATACATGTACATCCAGTTGTTACTCTCCATCATACATGTTCATCCAGTTGTTACTCTCCTTCATACATGTACATCCAGTTGTTACTCTCCATCATACATGTTCATCCAGTTGTTACTCTCCATCATACATGTTCATCCAGTTGTTACTCTCCATCATACATGTACATCCAGTTGTTACTCTCCTTCATTAATGTTCCATCCAGTTGTTATCTCCATCATACATGTTCATCCCAGTGTTACTCTCATTTACTTGTTAATCAGTGTTATCTCCGTCAATACATGTACATCCAGTTGGTACTCTCTTCATACATGTTCATCCTGTTGTTACTTCTCCATCATAATGTTCATCCAGTTGTTACTCTCCATCATACATGTTCATCCAGTTGTTACTCTCCATCATACATGTTCATCCAGTTGTTACTCTCCATCATACATGTTCATCCTGTTGTTACTCTCCATCATACTTGTTCATCCAGTTGTTACTCTCCATCATACATGTACATCCAGTTGTTACTCTCCTTCATACATGTTCATCCAGTTGTTACTCTCCATCATACATGTTCATCCAGTTGTTACTCTCCATCATACATGTACATCCAGTTGTTACTCTCCTTCGTACATGTTCATCCAGTTGTTACTCTCCTTCATACATGTTCATCCAGTTGTTACTCTCCTTCATACATGTTCATCCAGTTGTTGCTCTCCTCATACCATGTTATCCAGTGTTACTCTCTTCTTAATGTTCATCCAGTAGTTACTCTCCTTCATACATGTTCATCCAGTTGGTTATCTTCATCATACATGTTTCATCCAGTTGTTACTCTCCTTACTTACATGTTCATCCAGTTGTTACTCTCCATAGAATACATGTCATCAGTTGTATACTTCTCCATCATAATGTACATCCAGTTGTTACTCTCCTTGTACATGTTAATCCAAGTTGTTACTCTCTTCATACATGTTCTCCAGTTGTTCTATCCATCATACTTGTTCATCCAGTTGTTACTCTCCATCTTACATGTACATCCAGTTGTTACTCTCCTTCATACATGTTATCCAGTTGTTACTCTCCCCATCATAACATGTTCATTCCAGTTGTTACTCTCCATCATTACTTGTACATCCAGTTGTTACTCTCCTTCGTTACATGTTCATTCAGTTGTTACTCTCCTTCATACATGGTTCATCCAGTTGTGTTACTCTCCTTCATACATGTTCATCCAGGTTACTCTCCATATACCTGTCATCCAGTTGTTACTCTCCTATACATGTACAATCCAGTTGTTACTCTCCATCATTTTATCATGTTCATCAGATTGTTACTCTCCATTATACATGTTCATCCAGTTGTTACTCTTCCTACATACATGTTCATCCAGTTGTTACTCTCCATCATATTGTTATCAGTTGTTACCCTCTCCATCATACATGTACATCCAGTTGTTAACTCTCCTTCCGTACATGTCATCAGTTGTTACTCTCCGTATACATGTCATCCAGTGTTACTCTCCATCATACATGTTCATCCAGTTGTTATCTCTCCATCATACATGTTCATCCAGTTTGTTACTCTCCATCATACATGTTCATCAGTGTACTTCTCCATCATACATGTTCATCAGTTTTACTCTCATCATACATGTTCATCCAGTTGTTACTCTCCATTCATACATTGTTCATCCAGTTGTTACTCTCCTTCATACATGTTCATCAGTTGTTACTATCCATCCCATACATGTTCATCCAGTTGTTACTCATCCATTCATACATGTTCATCAGTTGTTACTCTCCATCATACATGTTCATCGTTGTTACTCTCCTTCGTACATGTTATTCCAGTTGTTATTCTCTTCATACAGTTTTCAAGATGTTCTCTCCAACATACATGTTCAGCCAGTTGTTTACTCTCCTCTTACATGTTCATCCAGTTGTTATCTCTTCATACATGTACTTCCAGTTGTTACTCTCATCTACATGTATCCAGTTGTTACTCTCCTTCATACATGTTTCATCCAGTTGTTACTCTCCTACATACATGTTCATCCAGTTGTACTCTCATCATACATGTTCATTCCAGTTGTTTACTCTCCATCATACATGTTCATAAGTTGTTATATCCATTTACATGTACATCCAGTTGTTACTCCTCTTCATACTGTTTCATCCAGTTTGTTTGTTACTCTCCATCAACATGTTCACCAGTTGTTACTCTCCATCATACTGTACCTCAGTTGTTACTCTCCTTCAGACCTGTTCCATCCAGTTGTTACTTCTCCATCATTCATGTTCATCCAGGTTGTTACTCTCCTATCATAATGTATCATCCAGTGTTACTTCGTAATACATGTTCATCATGTTGTTATCTCCATCATACAGTTCATCCAGTTGTTACTCTCCATCATACTTGTTCATCCAGTTGTTACTCTCCATCATACATGTACATCCAGTTGTTACTCTCCTTCATACATGTACATCCAGTTGTTACTCTCCATCATACATGTTCATCCAGTTGTTACTCTCCATCATACATGTACATCCAGTTGTTACTCTCCTTCATACATGTTCATCAGTTGTTACTCTCCCATCATAATGTTATTCCAGTTGGTTACTCTCCATTTCATACAAGTACATCCAGTTGTTAATCTCCTTATACAGTTCTTCCAGTTGGTTACTCTCATCTTACAAGTTCATCAGTTGTTACCTCTCCTTCTTACTGTTATCCAGTTGTTACTCTCCATCATACATGTACATCCAGTTGTTACTCTCCTTCCTACATGTTCATCAGTTCTTACTCTCCATCATACATGTACATCAGGTGTACTTCCTTCATACATGTAATCCAGTTGTACTATCCATCATACAATGTTCCATCCAGTTGTTACTCTCCATAATACTTGTTCATCCAGTTGTTTCTCTCCATAATACTTGTACATACAGTTGTTACTCTCTCATACATGTTCATCCAGTTGTTACTCTCATCATACATGTACATCCAGTTGGTACTCTCATCATACAAATGTTATCCAGTTGTTACTCTCCATCATACATGTTCATTCCTGTTGTTTACTCTCCATCATACCTGTACATCAGTTGTTACTCTCCATCATTACATGTTCATCCAGTTGTTTCTCCATCATACATGTTCATCCTGTTGTTACTCTCCATCACTTGTTCATCCAGTTGTTACTCTATCTCCATCATACATGTACATCCAGTTGTTAATTCTTTCATACATGTTTCATCAGTTGTTATCTCCATCATACATGTCATCCAGTTTGTTTACTCTCCATCGACATGGACATCCAGTTGTTACTTCCTTCGTACATTGTTCATCCAGTTGTTACTCTCATTCATACATGTTCATCCAGTTGTTATTCCTTCATCATGTTCATCCAGTTGTTACTCTCCATCATACATGTTCATCCAGTTGGTATCTCATCATAACATGTTCATCAGTTGTTAATCTCCATCTTTACATGTTCATCCAGTTGTTACTATCCTTCATACATGTTCATCAGTTGTTACTCTCATACATAATGTTCATCCAGGTGTTACTTCTCCAACATACATGTTCATCAGTTTGTTACTCACCATCATACATGTACATCCGTCTTGTTACTCTCCTTTCGTACATGTTCATCAGTTGTTACTCTCCTTCATACATGTTCATCCGTTGTTACTCTCCATCATACATGTTATCTAGTTGTTACTTTTCTTCCCCATTTTCATTGTAAACATTGTTCATCCAGTTGTTTACTCTCCATTCATACATGTTCATCCAGTTGTTACCTCTCCATCATACATGTTCATCCAGTTGTTACTCTCCATCATACATGTACAATCCAGTTGTTACTATCCTTATACATGTCATCCAGTTGTTACTCTCCATCTTACATGTTCATCCAGTTGTTACTCACCCATCATACATGTACACCAGTTGTTACTCTCCTTCATAACATGTTCTTCCAGTTGTTATCTCCGTTAATACATGTTCATCAGTTGTTACTCTCCATCATACATGTACAATCCAGTTGTTACTCTCCTTCATACTTGTTAATCCAGTGTTACTTCCATCTTTCATGTTCTTCAGTTGTTACTCTCATCATACTTGTTCATCCCAGTTGTTACTCTCCATCATACTTGTACATTCAAGTTGTTACTCTCCTTCATTAATGTACATCCAGTTGTTACTCTCCATCATACATGTTTCATCCAGTTGTTACTCTTCTCATACATGTACATCCGTTGTTACTCATCCTTCTTACATGTTCATCCAGTTGTTACTCTCCACATAATGTTCATCCGTTGTTACTCTCTCATAAGGTACATCCAGTTGTTAATCTCCTTCATACATGTTCATCCAGTTGTTACTCTCCATCCTACAGATTCATCCAGTTGTTTCTCTCCATCTTAACTTGCTCATCCAGTTGTTATCTCCATCAATACATGTACATCAGTTGTTACTCTCCATCATAACATGTTCCATCCAGTTGTTACTCTCCATATACATGTTCATCCAGTTGTTACTCTCCATCATACTGTACATTCCAGTTGTTACTATCCATCATACTGTTCATCCAGTTGTTACTTCTCCATCATACATGTTTCATCCTGTTGTTACTCTCTCATATACTTGTTCATCCATTGTTATCTCCTTATACATGTACATCCAGTTGTTCTTCTCCTTCATAATGTTCATCAGTTGTTACTCTCCATATACATGTTTCATCCAGTTGTTGCTCTCCATCATACATGTACATCCAGTTGTTACTCTCCTTCGTACATGTTCATCCAGTTGTTACTCTCCTTCATACATGTTCATCCAGTTGTTACTCTCCTTCATACATGTTCATCCAGTTGTTACTTCCATATCATGTTTCATCCAAGATGTTACTCTCCTTCTTACATGTTCATCCAGTTGTTACTCTCCTTCATACATGTTCATCCAGTTGTTACTCTTCATCATACATGTTCATCCAGTTGTTACCTCCTTCATTACATGTTCATCCTAGTTGTTACTTCCATCATACATGTTTCATTCCAGTTGTTACTCTCATCATACATGTACATCCAGTTGTTACTCTTCTTCGTACATGGTTCATCCTGGTTGGTAACTCTCCCTTTCATAATGTTCATCCACAGTGGTTATCTCCATCATACTTGTTCATTCCAGTTGTTACTTCCCATAATACAATGTCTTCAGTGGTGCTCTCCTTCATACATGTTCATCCAGTTGTTACTCTCCATCATACATGTTATCCTGTTGTACTCTCATCACTTCAGGTACATCCAGTTGTTCTCCTCCTTCGTACATGTTCTCCAGTTGTTACTATCCTTCATACATGTTAATCAGTTGTTACTTCTTCATACATGTTCTCCAGGTAGTTACTCTCCATCATACATGTTCATCCAGTTTGTTACTCTCCTCATTCATGTTCATCCAGTGTTACTCTCCATCATACAGTTAGTCCAAGTTCGTTACTCTCCTTCATACATGTTCATCCAGTTGTTACTCTCCTACCATACATGTTCATCCAGTTGTTAACTCTCAATCATTACATGTTCATCCAGTGTTATCTCCATCATTCTGTACATCAGTGTTACTCTCCTTCGTACTGTTCATCCAGTTGTTACTCTCCTTCATACATGTTCATCCAGTTGTTACTCTCCATCATACATGTTTCATCCAGTGTTTACTCTCCATCATACTGTTCATCCAGTTGTTACTCTCCATCATACATGTTCATCAGTTGTTACTCTTCATCATACATGTTCATCAGTTTGTTACTCTCCATCATACATGTTTCATCCAGTTGTTCTCTCTCCATCATAATGTTCATCCAGTTGTTACTCTCCTTCACACATGTTCATCCAGTTTGTTATCTCCATCATACTTGGTTCATCCAGTGTTACTCTACATCATAACATTGTTCATCCAGTTGTTACTCTCCATCATACATGTTCTTCCAGTAGTGTTATCTCCTTTCGTACATGTTCATCAGTTGTTACTTCCTTCAGACTTGGTCATCCAGTTGTTACTCTCCTACATTACATGTTCATCCAGTTGTTATCTCATCATACATGTTCATCCACGTTGTTCGCTCCTTTCATACATTTTCATGCAGTTGTTACTCATCCGTCATACATGTTCATCCAGTTGTTACTCTTCCTTCATACTGTTCATCCAGTTCGTTACTCTCTACATAATGAGTCATCCAGTTGTTACTCTCTCATCATACCATGTTCATCAGTTGTTACTCTCATACATACATGTTCATCCGTTGTTACTCTCATCATACTGTACATCCAGTTGTTACTCTCCTTCATTACTTGTTCATCCAGTTTGTTTCTCTCCTATATACATGTTCATCAGTTGTTACTACTCCATCATACATGTACATCCAGTTGTTACTTCCTTCTTACATGTTCATCCAGTTGTTATCTCCTTCTTACATGTTCATCAGTTGTTACTCTCCATCTTATTGTTATCCAGTTGTTAATCTCCATCATACTTGTACATCCAGTGGTTTACTATCCTCATACATGTACATCTGTGTTACTCTCCATCATACATTAAAATGTTCATCCAGTTGTTACATCTCCTTCATACATGACATCCAGTGTGTTACTCTCCTTCATACATGTTCATCCAGTTGTTACTCTCCATCATACATGTTCATCCAGTTGTTACTCTCCATCATACTTGTTCATCCAGTTGTTACTCTCCATCATACATGTACATCCAGTTGTTACTCTCCTTCATACATGTAACATCTCAGTTGTTACTCCACCACAAACATGTTCATCCAGTAGTTACTCTCCTTCATAATGTACATCCAGTTGTTACTCTCCTTCATACATGTTCAATCCAGTTGTTAGCTATCATCAACATGTTCATCCAGTGGTTACTCTCCATCTTACATGTACATCCAGTTTGTTACTCTCCTTCATACATGTTATCAGTTGTTACTCTCCATCATACATGTTCATCGATGTTACTCTCCATCTTATTGTTCATCAGTTGTTACTCTCCCATCATACATGTACCATCCAGTTGTTACTCTCCTTCCATAAATGTTCATCCAGTTGTTACTCTCCATCATATTGTACATCCGTTGTTACTCTCCTTCATACATGTACATTCAGTTGTTACTCTCCATCATACATGTTCATGCCAGTTTGTTACTCTCCATCTACCCCCCAAAAAAAAAACCATTTGGTTTTTATCCATTTTTTAACTAAAATATAAATAGGTAAGTGCCACACAGTCAATTTTTTTTTAGGCGAGGTTAGAGTTTAAAGTTAATATGTTTATTATGCACGGGTTAGATCTGGGTTGACTTACTGGTTAACCACGAGAATGGCTGACTGGGAAGACGTGTAACGATGCAAACAGCATGAAGGAGAGGTGGATGAAGGAGACCGGCTGGATGATAGGCTGGGAAGGGGGCAGGCTGACTAGTGCTCACTTCCACGTCTGGCTTATGACTGACTTAATTGCAAAATCCGGGGCAAACCTCGGATATTTGAAGCAATTAGCACACGAACTAAGCCAGGAAGCTTGAAAAGAGGCTGCAACAGGCTTGCAGGCTAGAGTACACAGGGTGGAGGTGAGTGAGGGTAAGCTGCTAGCTGGAGGTGGCAGAGACAGTTCACCTCTGACCTGCCGGCATCCCACAAACAATCTTCTAACGTCTGAAATACCCGTAAATCCACGCCCACACCGCTGTCACCAATTTGTTAAGTGAGTTCGATAACGTGGATGGGGTAAAAATACTCACGTAGGCTGGTTAGTACGTATAATTATAACGGAAAGTATGGGAAGCGCCATCAGCCAACCTGCCTCTCTCTGCTCTCTATCTCAGACTGACCCACCAGTGCCTAGGGTGAGCGGTGTTCAAAAACATGCTATGGTCAGCAGCAACGTGAATAACAGTCAGTGATTCACACAGACAGTTGGTACTGAGTCATCTACTGGTAACTGGTTACTGGTAACTGGTACTACTGAGAAATGTGGGTGGTAGTCACACCATACCCATTCTGTAGGTTGTAGTAACCCCATACCCATCCTGTGGGTGGTAGTCACAACATACCCATCCTGTAGGTGGTAGTCACCCCATACCCATCCTGTGGGTGGTAGTCACACCATACCTATACTGTAGGTGGTAGTCACCCCATACCCTTCCTTTGGATGCTAGTCACACCATACCCATCCTGTGGCTGGTAGTCACACAATACCCATCCTGTGGGTGGTAGTCACCCCATACCCATCCTGTGGGTGGTAGTCACACCATGCCCATCCTGTGGTTGGTAATCACCCCATACCCATCCTGTGGATGGTAGTCACACCATACACATCCTGTGGGTGGTAGTCACCCCATACCCATCCTGTGGGTGGTAGTCGCACCATACCCATCCTGTGGGTGGTAGTCACACCATACCCATCCTGTGGGTGGTAGTCACCCCATACCCTTCCTATGGATGGTAGTCACCCCATACCCATCCTGTGTGTGGTAATCACCCCATACCCTTCCTATGGATGGTAGTCACCCCATACCCTTCCTGTGTGGTAGTCACCCCATACCCTTCCTATGGATGCTAGTCACACCATACCCATCCTGTGGGTGGAAGTCACCCCATACCCTTCCTGTGTGTGGAAGTCACCCCATGCCCTTCCTATGGATGGTAGTCACACCATACCCATCCTGTGGGAGGTAGGCACCCCATAACCATCTTGTAGGTGGTAGTCACCCCATACCCATCGTGCGGGTGGTAGTCACCCCATACCCATCCTGTGGGTGGTAGTCACACCATACCCATCCTGTGGGTGGTAGCCACACCATACCCATCCTGTGGGTGGTAGTCCCATACTCATCCTGTGGGTGGAAGTCACACCATACTCATCCTGTGGGTAGTAGTCACACTATACCCATCCTGTGGGTGAAAGTCACACCATACTCATCCTGTGGGTGGTAGTCACGCCATAACCATCCTGTGGGTGGTAGTCACCCCATACCCATCCTGTGGGTGGTAGTCACCCCATACCCATTCCGTGTGTGGTAGTCACCCGATACTCGTCCTATGGATGGTAGTCACACCATACCCATCCTGTGGGTGGTAGTCACCCCATGCCCATCCTGTTGGTGGTAGTCACCCCATACACATCCTGTGGGTGGTAGTCACCCGATACCCATCCTGTGGGTGGTAGTCACACCATACCCATCCTGTGGGTGGTAGTCACCCCATATCCATCCTGTGAGTGGTAGTCACCCCATACCCATCCTGTGGGTGGTAATCACACCATACCCATCCAGTGGGTGGTAATCACACCATACCCATCCTGTGGGTGTGAGTCACCCCATACCTATCCTGTGGGTGGTAGCCCACACAATACCCATCCTGGGGGTTGAAAGTCGCCCCAAACCCATCCTGTGGGTGGTAGTCACACCATACCCATCATGTGGGTGGTAGTCACACCATACCCAACCTGTCGGTGGTAGTCACCCCATACCCATCCTGTGGGTGGTAGTCACACCATACCCATCCTGTGGGTGGTAGTCACGCCATACCCATCCTGTGGGTGGTAGTCATCACATACCCATCCTGTGTGTGGTAGTCACACCATACCCATCTTGTGGGTGGTAGTCACACCATACCCATCCTGTGGGTGGTAGTCACCCCATACCCATCCTGTGGGTGGTAGTCAACCCATACCCATCCTGTGGGTGGCAGTCACCACAAACCCATCCTGTGTGTGGTAGTCACACCATACCCATCCTGTGGGTGGTAGTCACCCCATACCCATCCTGTGGATGGTAGTCACACCATACCCATCCTGTGGGTGGTAGTCATCCCATACCAATCCTGTGGGTGGTAGTCACCCCATACCCATCCTGTGAGTGGTAGTCACCACATACCCATCTTGTGGGTGGAAGTCACCATATACCCATCCTGTGGGTGGTAGTCACCCCATACCCAACCTGTGTGTGGTAGTCAAACCATACCCATCCAGTGGGCGGTAATCACACCATACCCATCCTGTGGGTGGAAGTCACCCCATACCCATCCTGTGGGTGTTAGTCTCACTTTACCCATCCTGTGCGTGGTAGTCACCCCATACCCATCATGTGGGTGGTAGTCATCCCATACCCATCCTGTGGGTGGTAGTCACCCCATACCCATCCTGTGGGTGGTAGTCACCCCATACCCATCCTGTTGGTGGTAGTCACCCCATAAACATCCTGTGGGTGGTAGTCACCCCATACCCTCCCTATGGATGGTAGTCACCACATACCCATCCTGTGGGTGGTAGTCACCCCATACCCATCCTGTTGGTGGTAGTCACCCCATAAACATCCTGTGGGTGGTAGTCACCCCATGCCCATCCTGTGGGTGGTAGTCACCCCATACCCATCTTGTGGGTGGTAGTCACCCCATATCCATCCTATGGGTGGTAGTCACCCCATACTCAAGTTGAATTTTTCAAACTTGAAACCATTGCTGCGAGTCCTGTCATGGCGGGAATTTTCACACGCTATTACATCCCCTTTATTTATACCTGTTTTCCATTTATACACCTCGATCATATCCCCCCTAATTCTACGCCTTTCGAGAGAGTGCAGATTCAGGGCCCTCAGTCTATCCTCATAGGAAACATTTATGATACATGGGATCATCTTTGTCATCCTCCTTTGTACGTTTTCCGAGCATTTATATCTATTCTGTAATACGGTGACCAAAAACTGAGCAGCATAGTCTAAATGAGGCCTAACCAAGGATATAAAGAGTTGATGAACAACCTGAGGACTTCTATTATTTTTCTTCTAGATATGATGCCCAAAAATTCTGTTAGCTTTATTGCGAACACTAATGCACTGTTGTCTTGGTTTTAGGTTACTGCTAAACCCGAACTCCTAAATCCTTTTCACAATCAGTAGTATTAAGATCTACATTATTTAGTTTATATGTGGCATGGTTATTTAACTGTCCAACGTTTAGAACTTTGCATTTGTCAATATTTAAAATTTAATTTTGCCCCTTCTTCCGACCATTGCGTCAGTCTATTCAATTCATCCTGGAGTGCTCTAATGTCCTCATTAGAATGAATTGGACGGCCTATTTTGGTGTCATCAGCAAATTTGCTTATGTCGCTATTTATTCCCTCATCTATGTCGTTTATGTAAATTGTGAACAACAACGGGCACAACACTGACCCCTGAGGAACACCGCTTGTGAGGTGCCCCCATTCTGATTTCTCCCCATTTATGCAAACTCTCTGCTGTCTATTTGTCAGCCATGCCTCTACACAGGAAAAAAATTCTCCTCCTATTCCGTGTGCCTTAAGTTTCCTCAATAGCCTCTGGTGTGGAACTCTATCGAAAGCCTTACTGAAGTCCATATACACAATATCATATTCATTACCATGATCTACCTCCTCAAACACCTTAGTGAAAAAAGTTAGTAAATTCGTAAGACAGGAACGCCCCTTTGTAAAACCGTGTTGAGATTCAGTAATCAATCTCTGCCTGTCAAGACGGCTACGAATTGCTTCTGCAATTATTGATTCCAGAAATTTTCCCACGTGGAGGTAAGGCTTATTGGTCTATAGTTCGAAGCCAAGGACCTGTCACCTGCCTTGTAAATGGGTATTACATTTGCCATTTTCCACTTATCACGCACTATGCCAGTTTGTAGTGACATGTTAAAAAGATTAGCCGAAGGTATGCTAAGTTCCTCTTTACATTCCTTTAACACCCTTGCAAACAGCTCATCAGGGCCTGGGGATTTGTTAGGTTTTAGTTTCTCTATTTGTCTGAGGACCATGTCACTAGTTACCGCAATCGTACATAGTTTATTATCATCCTGTTCTACATAATCTATTATTTCAGGAATATCGCTAGTATTTTCCTGGGTGAAAACTGAGAGGAAGTAGGTATTTTGAATTTCACACATATTCTTATCACTGTCAGTGATCTGACCAAAGTTACTCTTAAATGGGCCAATCTTGTCCCTAATCTTACTTCTGTATACCTGAAAGAACCCTTTTGGGTTAGTCTTTGAATCCCTTGCGACCTTAGCTTCATAATCCCTTTTTGCTTTTCTTATTCCTTTTTTTATTTCTCTCATTAATTGAATATATTGATTTCTTAACTGCCCATCCCCTCTTTTGATACGCCTATATAATTCCTCTCTTTTGATCAATGAGATGTTTTAATCTATTGTTCATCCATTTGGGATCATTTTTGTTAGATCTAATTTCCCTACTCGGAACAAAAGTTGTCTGGGCAGCTAGTACTATGCTCTGAAAAACGTCATATTGGCAACCAAGATCACCTACCTGACCCATAGACAGGACATCCCAATTTATCCCACCCAAGTAATTTTTCAGTCCCATGAAGTCGGCCAAGCGAAAATCTGGGACAGAGATTTGATTGCAGTTATCTGGGTAATTCCATGATATATTGAAACTAAGTGATTTGTGATCACTTTTCCCAAGCTCACCATTAACCTCAAGATTATTAATTAGTGAATCTTTGTTGGCAAGAACCAAGTCAAGCAGTTTGTTTCCTCTAGTTGGTTCTGTCACAAACTGTTCTAAAAAGCAATCCTGAACCGTATCAAGAAAGTCACTAGACTCAAGATTTCCTGTCATATTGTTCCAATCAATTTGTCTAAAGTTAAAATCTCCCATTATCACAACATTTTCATATCTAGATACCTTATGAATTTCGTCCCATAACAGCTTACTGCCCTCCCTATCAAGGTTTGGGGGCTTATAAATCACACCCACAACTAATTTGTCACGTCCCTCGAGAAACTGTAGCCAAACAGATTCTACGTTCGATGTTTCTATTCTTATATCATGTCTAAGACAACAGTTTAAATTTTCTCTGACATATATCGCCACACCACCACCCTTCCTGTTGACCCTGTCAGTGTGGAATAGTTTATAACCCTGTATGTTGCATTCAAAAGGCATTTCTCTATCTTTCAGGTTGAACCAGGTCTCTGTTATACCAATAATATCTATATTACCTACACTTGCAAGTAATTTTAGCTCATCTATCTTATTTCTTAGACTCCTACTATTTGTATAGTAAACCTTAAGGGAGCTAGTCACTCGTTGCCCTCTACTATCTCTCTTTGTTTGTTGATCAGTTGATTTGCCATTACTAGCAACTTTATTTTGAATATTGTCTTTTAAACATATCCCTGAGGTATCCTGGTAATAACTGCTGTTTTTAACCCTAATGCTGCAGCCTGATTGTTTCCCACAAACACCCATACCTCTATAATCTATCAGTTTAAATTCCTAGACAAGTCATCAATTGCCCTCTCAATTGAATTGGCTAATTCAACCACTCCATCCCCAGAGAGATGAACCCCATCCCTTGCATACATATCACGTTTGCCAAAGAATAGGTCCCAGTTATCAATGAATGGGATTGCAAGTTCCTTGCAGTACCTGTCTAGCCAGCAATTTATACCAATCGCCATAGACATCCATTCATTGCCCACTCCCTTTCTAGGCAAGATGCTACATATGATTCGGATCCCTCCCTTAGACATAACTACTTCTATGGCTGACCTGTACTTATCCAGCAGCTCCTCTCTCCTGCCCTTCCCAATGTCCTTTCCCCCAGCACTAAGACAGATAATGGGCTTGTTCCCATTACCTGCCATAATATTATCCAACCTGCTGACTATGTCACCAACACCAGCTCCAGGAAGACACACTCTCTGTCTGACCTTTCTGTCTCTGTTACAAAATGCACAGTTCATATATCTTACCTGAGAATCGCCTGCTATTAAAATATTCTTACCTTGATTAGCAGAGGAATCAGTGGTACCTTCAACCTCACTAACCACTGAAGTACACTCGTCTTGGAGAACAGAGAATCGATTTCCTACCTTCACATCTTCTCTCTTAACACTCATCTTCCTTCTTCCTGAACTGTGAACCACTTGCCACTTAAAGTGGCTGCCACTATCACTGCTGGTGACCATTCCTTCCTTACCAGCTAAATCCTTCTCACACTCGCTCCCAAACTCATCTATGCGAAGCTTCAGCTTCCTATTTTCCTCCTGAAGAAGTAGAATCTCCTTCTTCAACACTTGAACCTGAGATTCTAAAACACTACAACAAGCCATGGTGCTTGGTAACAACCCACGCTAACTCCCAAGAGTTTAGGCAGGTATGACCACACGTGACCACTGACCTCAGCGTACTGAATCATGTAAGCTTACATACATACTTACGTTTATACATGGTTACATTCATGAACAAATTATAAAGTAATGAGCAATTCACACGTCCACCGTATGTGCACCTGTTAACCCTTTGGGACCTAGTTCCTAGGCCTTTTGTATATCCATATGCTCTTGCGCTACTGTCCACAGAATGGATATGACGTGCACAATAAACTAGCCACTTCTTTGGCAAAATCTAATCACACATCCACACAGGGTCACAACTATAATGAGTTATTAGTGCAAATATTAATTGGGTCACACACACACACACACACACACATGTAAAGAAACTAGAGAAAGTGCAAAGGTTTGCAACAAGACTAGTCCCAGAGCTAAGAGGTATGTCCTACGAGGAGAGGTTAAGGGAAATCAACCTGACGACACTGGAGGACAAGAGAGGTAGGGGGGACATGATAACGACAAACAAAATACTGAGAGGAATTGACAAGGTGGACAAAGACAGGATGTTCCAGAGATTAGACACAGTAACAAGGGGACTGTGAGGGAAAAGTTCAACAGATAGGAGTAGTGAGCGAGTATATGGTAACGATAGTTTGATTGCCAGCTACTTGTTAAGGTAGGGTCAGTCTAGCTCCCGCTATCCCCCCCCCCCTTTTCTCCCCACCCCGAAAGGTGACGTGTGGGGCTCCGGCCAAACAGTAATCACTCGACTCACAGCTCCCAGCACAACTGTAAGTAAAAGCCTCTGCTCCTATTCTAGTGGATATTGGTTGAAAGCTTCACTTTTGACCAATAATAAACTTAGTCCTTTCAGGTTTAAGCTCCACATGAGACTTTTAGATAATCACCACCTTTTTTAAGTATCTTACACTTATCATGGAGAGTGATTTCTTAAGCAGTGGGTAACCTGTCTCTCTTTCCAGCTTGGAATGACAGCTCGGGTCACATGCAACCAATGAGAAGTGTTGAAGGAGACGGACTGAAACCGGTCTTGGGATGTCATTTTATGATCTATCTACCTGATTAATTGTACAGGACACTACCCCTCATCTTTGCAGTGGTAAAGAACCTGCGTTCCTGTCATCTGGACTGACTATTCAAGGCTATAGACTATGTGAAGAACTAGTCGTTGGGTTGTCACTAAACACCTGTGATCCCCCCTCCCCCATCATCAAAAACGGCTACAAATTCTACAAGACGGTGTCAACCTCAACCAGACACCCCAGTATAACTGTATATATTAGCGTTGAATTCAAATGTCATTTTTCCTTTTCATTTTTCTTTCAAGTAGGATACGCCTTCATGTTTCAATGTTTTATCTTTGCATTAATAAATAATAACATGTTTATCTTTGTGAATTGTTATTTCTTTTTCTATTCATTAATTTTCCTGAGAAGGAGCCAGCCTTGGTAATACTGTCTGAAGTTGTTACAGGGCTGAGTAAGCCTTCACAAGTGGCGACCTTGCAAGGATCAACTCTACTGAATCAAGATTCAACTCCATCTCGAATCTACCAATGGAACTTCAATGCCGAATACCACAGACGGTTACCACCAGCCATGAGTAATCATTCTCTATTGTAGGACTACAGTACAGGTATTTAAAAGATTTGGTGATTGTTATAGTCTCAATTTATTGTAAGTCAAGTCAGGCAGGATATACTAGTTAATTCTGTCACCTTTATTTTTGAGCTTGAAATGATTTGGAGGAATAGACTCTAGGGACCCGAGATTTTCCAGTGACGAAAATCACTCACTACGAAAACAAAAGACTTGGCAGACGATGCACCATCCCCCCAATGAAAAGCAGGGGTGTCACTAGCACGTTAAGAGACCATACAATAAGTGTCAGGGGCCCGAGACTGTTCAACTGCCTCCCAGCACACATAAGGGGGATTACCAACAGACCCCTGGCAGTCTTCAAGCTGGCACTGGACAAGCACCTAAAGTCAGTTCCTGATCAGCCGGGCTGTGGCTCGTACGTTGGTTTGCGTGCAGCCAGCAGCAACAGCCTGGTTGATCAGGCGCTGATCCACCAGGAGGCCTGGTCACAGACCGGGCCGCGGGGGCGTTGACCCCCGAAACTCTCTCCAGGTAAACTCCAGGTAAACTCCAGACAAGTTATTTCATTGAGCTCTATTTATTATATCAAGGGAGCTGTCATAGGACACTCTTGATTTGTTGGTGAGAAGATTGGATGGTCAAGGGACCCCATTCTACTTACTGTTTGCTCGGAGCTGGCATAGAACCATCCGTTTTATTTACAGTTTGAGCGGAGCAGGAATTGAACCCTCCGTTTTCTTTGATATATCTGTTTCATTTTCCCCTGGTAGTTTAAGTTATTCTTGCAAGTATGGAGGAATACCAGTTTTGGATGAGCACTGGGAGTAAGTTAGGAATAACGGGGAAAAATTTAGAAGCTTTCATTAGTGCTAAGATCCAGGAAAGAATGGAGAAGGAAAGAATTGAGAGAGAAGAAAGACAGAAAGAGAAAGAGAAGAGAAAAAGGAGAGAGATCGAATTGAAAGAGAAAGTCAAGACAGTTAGAAAGAGAAAGAGAGGAGAAAAAGGATAGAGAGAGAATCGAAAGAGAGGAGAAAAAGGAGAGAGAGAGAATTGAAAGAGAGGAGAAAAAGGAGAGAGATCAAATTGAAAGAGAAAATCAAGAAAGAGAAAGAGAGGAGAAAAAGGAGCGTGATAGACTTGATCGTGAGGAGAGAGCTCAAGTACGTGAGGAACAAGCTAAAATACATGAGGAACAAGTTAGGTTAAGAGAACTTGAGGAAAGAGCAAAAGATGGACAACATGAGTTAAGAGAAAGAGAAAGAGATCGTGAGGTAGAAAAATTTCGCCTTGAATTAGAGAATGAAAAGTTAACTTTTACACAACAACAATTAGAGGAAGGAGTAATTGAACATCATGCAGCTAGTGCACATATTCCAACACCTTATTTACCAAGGTGAAGACATTACTTCATACATTATCAGGTTTGAAAATACCGCTACCTTCTGTGAATGGCCTGCTGACACCTGGGCTACCAGGTTAGATATGTTATTTTCTGGTACAACTTTGAATATCTATGCAACTTTGTCACAGGATATCATATGCAATTATAACCTACTGAAGAAGGCAATCCTTAAAGCATATAAAAAAAACACAAATTCTTATAGGAAAGATTTCAGGTATGCCACCTTACAGCTTGGCCAAAACTTTCAACAATTACAGGTAACACTCTTTCGTTTGTTCGACTTTTGGATAAAGAGTTCATGAATTGATCACAGTTATGAATCTCTTAGAGACTTCATGGTTGCTGACCAGTTCCTGACAGCTCTTCCCCACCAGATACGAACATTCATTAGAGAACGTAACCTGATTAAAGCTGATGAAGTTGCTGAGGCCGCTGACTTGTATGCTGAGGCTCACAATTCCTATAAAGACCTAAAGGGATCGAACCCTAAGGGCAAGGGTTCATCAGACCTTAAGAAAACAAAGCCTCTAATAGAAAACAAACTAACTTCTTTTGTTCCTGTTTGTCATTTATGTGGTGTTAAGGGACATAAACGTCCGGTTGTCCTAAGAAGGTCCAAAAAGTTGGAAGATGTTTTAAAGACTGTAATGACCAAGCACCCTCTGTTCAGGAACAGTTAGTGGACTTAATGTATCTACCATTTTACGAGACACTGGATGCACATGTACTGTCATTTCTGATAAGCTGTTCCCTAACCTTAAAGAAACTCATTCCTCTGCTATACTTTCATACTACTTGGGCTGTACAGACACTTTTCCTACAATCCGTTGTTACATTAGGTCTAAATGGTTCACAGGTTGGTCTGAAGCCGTACTAGATCCCATCACTTCTTGCTCCGTACTAATAGGTAATGTAAAAGGTACCATTCTTCCTTCTGAGGTTGACCTTTCATCACCAAAGATGGACATCAGTTTTTCAGCTCCTCTTCCTGTAGAGTCAGAGAAGCCCCTCGAAAGTTCAGATGAGGCAATGTCTCGGAATATTCATGTGGGGTTAAAAACCAGTGATAATACTCTCGAAAGCGAGATAGTAGAATCACCTGTTCACTTGTTAGATGAAAGTGAGGATATCACCTCCGATACTATAAATGTCTTGACTAGGGCTCAGACCAAAGCCCAGGCTTCTCCTAATGTCCATCCTTTGATTTTCCCTGACTTTAAGCCTTTAGATATATCTAAGGACTCCTTTTGTCAATTTACAACGTAATTGCCCTTCTCTTCAGAATTGCCATAATGCAGCTAGACAAAATCAAGTCATCCAAAGGAAAAACTTTTCATATAAATTTGAATATGTAAAAGGTATCTTGTATAAATCAGTATTCAAATTAAATTCAGATGAGATAGACTATTCCATCTTAGTTGTTCCAAGTCAATGCAGAGTGACTGTTCTTAAAATGGCTCATGACCTGCCAGTGGCCGGACATTTCTCGCATCGTAAAACCTTAAATAAAATTGGGGAAACCTATTTTTGGCCCAAAATGTCCTCAGATGTCACTACCTATTGTAGATTGTGTAAAGTTTGCCAACTGCCATCCTCCCGAGGTACCAGGCGAGTACCTATGGTCAAAATGCCAATCTTTACAGTACCGTTTAAAAGAGTAGCTATTGACATCGTTGGTCCTTTATCACCACTTTTATCTGGGGGACATGGATATATATTAACATTAGTTGATTATGCTTCGAGTTTCCCTGAAGCCGTACCCTTAAAGACCATAACTGCTACAGAGGTGGCTGAAGCACTTTTGTCCATCTTCTCCAGAGTGGGCATCCCTAGAGAAATTTTGTCTGACCGTGGGACACAATTCACATCTGATTTAATGCAACATCTCTACCAACTTCTGGGAGTGAAGCCTCTCTTCACCACACCCTATCATCCCAGCTGTAATGGGAGGATTGAGCGCCAGCATTCTGTTCTCAAGTCCATTTTAAGGAAACTTTGCTCCCTTAAACCTAAGGAGTGGCATCGTTACCTACCCTGTGCTTTGTTTGCCATGAGGGAAGTTCCCAGTGACTCTTTGGGGTTTTCACCTTTTGAACTTCTCTATGGTAGACAGGCCAGAGGTCCATTGTCCATCCTTCATGACTTATGGACTAATGAGGAGTTAAATGCTGAGGTTCAGTCTTCTTATCAGTTTCTCCTTGACCTTAGATCCAAATTTGAGGAGACCTCTGACATAGTTTCGAAAAACTTAAGCTTGTCAATGGACCAGTACAAACCCTATTTTGATTCCAAAAGTCAGAAGAGAAGTTTTAAAGTAGGGGATGAAGTTCTGGTACTTATGCCTATCAAGTCAAATAAATTATTAGTAGCATGGAAAGGTCCTTATAAGGTATTAAAAATTTGTGGGAAAGTTGACTACCTCATAGAAGTCAAGGGGAAACCTAAGCTTTATCATATCAACATCCTTAAGAAATATTACCGAAGAAATTCGGTTAACTGCCTGAATAACTTTGATTTAGTTTTTTCCACACAAACTTGATAAGACAACTGAGGAGTGTAAGGTGTGCGTAATTGACACCTCTAACTTAGACTATGACAGAGAACTACATGACTTGGTGACTCTTGACCACTTGGGTGCAACAAACATTAATATTAATGAGTCTTTGGATGACCATAAGAGACATGAACTACTTCAATGTGTGAGTAACTTTTCAGACGTCTTTACTGATATTCCAGGTGTTACCTCCACGGTAGTCCATAAGATTAACTTAGTCACGGACAATCCTATCAAACGGAAATTATACCCAGTTCCAGTTCACCTTAGGGATGCATTTGACCGAGAGGTAGACAAATTATTAAAACTAAAGATCATTGAACCTTCAGTATCTTCATATTGTTCACCAGTAGTCATGGTTAAGAAGGAGGATAATTCATATAGACTTGCTATTGACTTCAGAGGCCTTAATGCTATAACTCGGTGGGATGCTGAGCCTATGCCCTTAATAGATAGCGATCTACACAAATTTTATGACTCTTCCTTCTTTTCAGAGATTGATATTGCGCAAGCATATCATCAAGTAATGTTAGATCCTTCTTCTAAGCAGTACACCGCTTTTCCTACCCACCAAGGACTGATGCAGTACAGAACTATGCCCTTCGGTTTGGTAACTGCCTGTGCTACCTACGTGAGACTGATGAGAAAGGTCTTGGGTAATATGCCAAATGTTTCAGTTTATTTTGATAACATTTACGTAATGACATCCACGTGGACCAAGCATATCCAAACATTAACATCAGTTTTATGTAGGTTACGCTCACATGGCCTCACTGCCAAGCCAAAGAAATGCTTCCTTGGGTAAAACAATATTAGATATCTCGGACTGATTCTTTCTAATAACTCTTTGCAGCCTCTCCCCAGTAAAATCGAAGCTTTATTAGGGTTTAAATTCCCCAAAACCAAGAAGCTCATGCATAACTTTCTTGGTTCTGTAAATTTTTATGCACGGTTTATCCCAAACTTCACTGATCTTACAGGCATCTTATCTGACTACCTTAAAAAGTCTGTGAAGGAACCTCTTGAACTTTCCGACACAGCTCGAGAAAAGTTTAATGAGATTAAGGACATCTTCTCTAAAGACCCTATACTCAAAATTCCAGATATTAATAAGCCGCTTTGTTTAAGGACTAATGCCTCCAATACCGGCTTAGGTGCGGTATTACTACAGTACCATGATAATACTCCCTTCCCTGTATGCTTCCTAAGCCGGAAACTTCTTCCTGCAGAAACTAGATACTCCACCATTAGAAAAGGAATGTTTGGCTCTTGTGTGGGGTATCTCCAAACTAAAATTTCTTTACTGGGAAAAGAATTTATTTTAGAGACGGATCACAAACCTTTGATATACCTAGAAACTTTTAAGGGAACCAACAGTCACCTCTTGAGGTGGACATTGGCACTCCAAGCTTTTAAGTTTCATATTGTATATATCAATGGTTCATCCAATTATTTCTCTGACTGGTTAAGTCGTGACAGTCAGTAGATTTGTTGCCTTATGTGACTTCATATTAGAACTTTTTCCTCGCCTATTCTTCTTATACTCCTTGACTATAAGTCTTGGTATGGGGGAGTGTGAGGGAAAAGTTCAACAGATAGGAGTAGTGAGCGAGTATATGGTAACGATAGTTTGATTGCGGGCTGCTTGTTAAGGTAGGGTCAGTCTAGCTCCCGCTATCCCCTCCCCCCTTTTCTCCCCACCCCGAAAGATGACGTGTGGGGCTCCGGCCAAACAGTAATCACTCGACTCACAGCTCCCAGCACAACTGTAAGTAAAAGCCTCTGCTCCTATTCTAGTGGATATTGGTTGAAAGCTTCACTTTTGACCAATAATAAACTTAGTCCTTTCAGTTTTAAGCTCCACATGAGACTTTTAGATAATCACCACCTTTTTTAAGTATCTTACACTTATCATGGAGAGTGATTTCTTAAGCAGTGGGTAACCTGTCTCTCTTTCCAGCTTGGAATGACAGCTCGGGTCACATGCAACCAATGAGAAGTGTTGAAGGAGACGGACTGAAACCGGTCTTGGGATGTCATTTTATGATCTACCTACCTGATTAATTGTACAGGACACTACCCCTCATCTTTGCAGTGGTAAAGAACCTGCGTTCCTGTCATCTGGACTGACTATTCAAGGCTATAGACTCTGTGAAGAACTAGTCCTTCGGTTGTCACTAAACACCTGTGATCCCGCCACATCATGAGCAACGGCTACAATTTCTACAAGACGGTGTCAACCTCAACCAGACACCCCAGTATAACTGTACATATTAGCGTTGAATTCAAATGTCATTTTTCCATTTCATTTTTCATTTTTCTTTCAAGTAGGATACGCCTTCATGTTTCAATGTTTTATCTTTGCATTAATAAATAATAAAGTGTTCATCTTTGTGAATTATTATTTTTCTATTCATTAATTTTCCTGAGAAGGAGCCAGCCTTGGTAATACTGTCTGAAGTTGTTACAGGGATGAGTAAGCCTTCACAGGGACACAGTTGGAAGTTGAAGACACAGATGAATCACAGGGATGTTAGGAAATATTTCTTCAGCCACAGAGTAGTCACGAGGTGGAATAGTTTGGGAAGCGAAGTAGTGGAGGCAGGATCCATACATAGCTTTAAGCAGAGGTATGATAAAGCTCACGGTACAAGGAGAGTGGCCCAGTAGCGACCAGTGAAGAGGCGGGGCCAGGAGCTTGGACTCGATCCCTGCAACCTCAACTAGGTGAGTAGAACTAGGTGAGTACACACACGTGTATAGTATGCAAAGTCATGGAGAAGATTATCAGGAGGAGAGTGGTGGAACACCTGGAACGGAACAAGATTATAAATGAAAACCAGCATGGATTCATGGAAGGCAAATCCTGTGTCACAAACCTTCTGGAGTTTTATGACAAGGTAACAGAAGTAAGACACGAGAGAGAGGAGTGGGTTGATTGCATTTTCCTGGACTGCAGGAAGGCCTTTGACACAGTTCCTTACAAGCGACTAGTGCAGAAACTAGAGGATCAGGCGGATATAACAGGAAGGGCACTGCAATGGATCAGAGAATATCTGACAAGGAGGCAACAATGAGTCATGGTATGGGATGAGGTATCACAGTGGGCACCTCTGACGAGCGGGGTCCCACAGGGGTCGGTCCTAGGACCAGCGCTATTTTTGGGATATGTGAATGACATGATGGAAGGGATAGACTCAGAGGTGTCCCTGTTCACAAATGATGTGAAGTTAATGAGGAGAATTAAATCAGATGAGGATCAGGCAGGACTTCAAATAGACTTGGACAGGCTGGACACGTGGTCCAGCAATTGGCTTCTTGAATTCAACCCTGCCAAATCAAAGTCATGAAGATTGGAGAAGGGCAAAGAAGACCACAGACAGAGTATAAACTAGGTGGCCAAAGACTGCAAACCTCGCTCAAGGAGAAAGATCTTGGGGTGATCACAACACCGAGCATGTCTCCGGAGGTACACATCAACCAGATAGCTGCTGCAGCATACAGGTGCCTGGCAAACCTGAGAATAGCGTTCCGATACCTTAGTAAGGAATCGTTCAAGACACTGTACACTGTGTACATCAGGCCCATACTGGAATATGCAGCACCAGTTTGGAACCCACACCTACTCAAGCACGTCAAGAAATTAGAGAAAGTGCAAAGATTTGCAACAAGGCTAGTTCCGGAGCTCAGGGGTATGTCCTACCAAGAAAGGTTAAGGGACATTGGACTGACGACATTGGAGGACAGGAGGGTTAGGGGAGACATGATAACGACATACAAAATACTGTGTGGAATAGATAAGGTAGACAGAGACAGGTTGTTCCAGAGAGGGAACACAGTAACAAGGGGTCACAATTGGAAGCTGAAGACTCAGACGAGTCA
Source organism: Cherax quadricarinatus (assembly GCF_026875155.1). Lineage (NCBI taxonomy): Eukaryota > Metazoa > Arthropoda > Malacostraca > Decapoda > Parastacidae > Cherax > Cherax quadricarinatus. Next base: position 3,826,419 of record NC_069402.1, on the reverse strand, counting down.
GAGGGATGTTAGGAAATATTTCTTCAGTCATAGAGTCGTCAGAAAGTGGAATAGCCTAGCAAGTGATGTAGTGGAGGCAAGAACCATACATAGCTTTAAGACGAGGTATGACAAAGTTCAGGAAGCAGAGAGAGAGAGGACCTAGTAGCGATCAGTGAAGAGGCGGGGCCAGGAGCTGAGTCCCGACCACTGCAACCACAATTAGTTGAGTACAATTAGGTGAGCACACACACACACACACCACACATACACGAGCACCCACGCACACACACACATACACACACACACACACACACACACCACACACACACACACACACACACACCCACACACACTCGGACTCGACCCCCGCAACCTCAACTAGGTGAGGTGAGTACAACTAGGTGAGTACACACACACACACACACACACCCACCACAGAACAGCAGGAGGCCAAGGCAAGAGTACGACGAGAGCAATAGAGCGCTGGTTAACACACTGGCTAGAGTGGCCAGAAGAGCTCATGCATGCAGGGCAAAGCTCCCGATCACGGGTGACTTTAACCACAAGGAGATCGATTGGGAGAACTTGGACCCACATGGGGGCCAAGATACATGGAGGGCTAAGATGATGGAAGTGGTACTGGAAAACTTCATGTGCCAACACGTAAGGGACAATACAAGAGAGAGAGGAGAGGATGAACCAGCAAGGCTGGACTTAGTATTCACCTTGAGTAGTGCAGATATCGAGGACATCACATATGAAAGACCCCTTGGGGCCAGTGACCATGTGGTTTTAAGCTTCGAATACACAGTAGAGCACAAGTGGAGGGAGAAAGCAGGAAGGCCAGGACGAATGAAGCCAAACTACAAGAAAGGGGACTACACAGGAATGAGGAACTACCTGAACGGGGTTCAGTGGGACAGAGAACTGGCAGGGAAGCCAGTTAATGAGATGATGGAATATGTAGCAACAAAATGCAAGGAGGCTGAGGAGAGGTTTGTACCCAAGGGTAACAGGAATAATGGAAAAGCCAGGATGAGCCCATGGTTTACCCAAAGGTGCAGGGAGGCAAAAACCAAGTGTGCTAGGGAATGAAAAAAATATAGAAGGCAAAGGACCCAGGAGAATAAAGGGGAACAGTCGTAGAGCCAGAAAAGAAAATTTACAAAAAGAAAGGGAGGCCCAAAGAAAAAA
>NC_069402.1:3739685-3824743 GCF_026875155.1 Cherax quadricarinatus | reverse complement strand
TCATACATGTTAAACCCAGTTTTTACCCCTCCTCTACGTTCCCCATTTACTCTCCATCAAACATTAAATCCAGTGTTATTCTCCTTAAATACATTTCATCCAGTTGTTACTCTCCATCATACATGTTCATCCAGTTGTTACTCTCCATCATACATGTTCATCCAGTTGTTACTCTCCATCATACATGTACATCCAGTTGTTACTCTCCTTCATACATGTTCATCCAGTTGTTACTCTCCATCATACATGTTACATCCAGTTGTTACTCTCCTTCATACATGTACATCCAGTTGTTACTCTCCATCATACATGTTCATCCAGTTGTTACTCTCCATCATACAAACATGTATCATACTAAAATATAAATAGTGTAAGTGCCACACAGTCAATTTTTTTTAGGCGAGGGTTAAGAGTTTTAAAGTTTAATATGTTTATTATGCACCGGGTTAGAATCTGGGTTGACTGACTGGCTTAACCCACGAGAATGGCTGACTGGAAGACGTGTAACGATGCACACAGCATGAAGGAGCAGGTGGATGACAGGAGACCGGCTGGATGATAGGCTGAGGCAGGCTGACTAGTGCTCACTTCCACAGTCTGGCTTACTGACTGACTTAATTGCAAAATCCGGGGCAACCCCTCGGAGATTGAAGCAATTAGCACACGAACTAAGCCAGGAAGCTTGAAAAGAGGCTGCAACAGGCTTGCAGGCTAGAGTACACAGGGTGGAGGTGAGTGAGGGTAAGCTGCTAGCTGGAGGTGGCAGAGACAGTTCACCTCTAACCTCCCGGGAAATCCCACAAACAATTTTTCAAAACGTCTGAAATACCCGTAAATCCACGCCCACACCGCTGTCACCAATTTGTTAAGTGAGTTCGATAACGTGGATGGGGTAAAAATACTCACGTAGGCTGGTTAGTACGTATAATTATAACGGAAAGTATGGGAAGCGCCATCAGCCAACCTGCCCTCTCTGCTCTCTATCTCCAGACTGACCCACCAGTGCCTAGGGTGAGCGGTTTCAAAAACATGCTATGGTCAGCAGCAACGTGAATAACAGTCAGTGATTAAACACAGACATTTTGGTACTGAGCCATCAACTGGTAACTGGTTACGGGTAACTGGTACTACTGAGAAATGTGGTGGTAGTCACACCCATACCATCTTAGGTTGTAGTAACCCCATACCCATCCGTGGGGGGTAGTCACAACATACCCATCCTGTAGGGGTAGTCACCCCCATACCCTTTCCTGTGGGTGGTAGTCAACCATACCTATACTGTAGGTGGTAGTCACCCCATACCCTTCCCTTTTGGGATGCTAGTCACCCCATACCATCCTGTGGCTGGTAGCACACAATACCCATCCTGTGGGGGGTAGTCCCCCCATAACCTTTCCTGTGGGTGGTAGTCACACCATGCCCATCCTGTGGTTGGTAATCACCCCATACCCATCCTGGGGATGGTAGTCACACCATACACATCCTGTGGGTGGTAGTCACCCCATACCCCATCCTGTGGGTGGTAGCCCGCACCATACCCATCCTGTGGGTGTAGTCACACCATACCCTTTCCTGTGGGTGGTAGTCACCCCATACCCGCTTCCTATGGATGGTAGTCACCCCATACCCATCCTGTGTGTGGTAATCACCCCATACCCTTCCTATGGATGGTAGTCACCCCATACCCTTCCTGTGTGGTAGTCACCCCATACCCTTCCTATGGTTTGCTAGTCACACCATATACCCATCCTGTGGGTGGAAGTCACCCCTACCCTTCCTGTGTGTGGAAGTCAACCCCATGCCTTTCCTATGGATGGTAGTCACCCATACCCATCTGTGGGAGGTAGGCACCCAAACCTTTCTTGTAGGTGGTAGTCACCCCATACCCATCTTTGCGGGGTGGTAGTCCCCCCCATACCATCCTGGTGGGTGGTATTCACACCATACCCATCCTGTGGGTGGTAGCCACACCATACCCATCCTGTGGGTGGTAGTCCCATACTCATCCTGTGGGTGGAAGTCACACCATACTCATCCTGTGGGTAGTAGTCACACTATACCCATCCTGTGGGTGAAAGTCACACCATACTCATCCTGTGGGTGGTAGTCACGCCATAACCATCCTGTGGGTGGTAGTCACCCCATACCCATCCTGTGGGTGGTAGTCACCCCATACCCATTCCGTGTGTGGTAGTCACCCGATACTCGTCCTATGGATGGTAGTCACAACATACCCATCCTGTGGGTGGTAGTCACCCCATGCCCATCCTGTTGGTGGTAGTCACCCCATACACATCCTGTGGGTGGTAGTCACCCGATACCCATCCTGTGGGTGGTAGTCACACCATACCCATCCTGTGGGTGGTAGTCACCCCATATCCATCCTGTGAGTGGTAGTCACCCCATACCCATCCTGTGGGTGGTAGTCACACCATACCCATCCAGTGGGTGGTAATCACACCATACCCATCCTGTGGGTGTGAGTCACCCCATACCTATCCTGTGGGTGGTAGTCACACAATACCCATCCTGTGGGTTGTAGTCGCCCCAAACCCATCCTGTGGGTGGTAGTCACACCATACCCATCATGTGGGTGGTAGTCACACCATACCCAACCTGTCGGTGGTAGTCACCCCATACCCATCCTGTGGGTGGTAGTCACACCATACCCATCCTGTGGGTGGTAGTCACGCCATACCCATCCTGGGGGTGGTATCATTCACTTTACCCACCCTGTGTGGGGTAGTCCACCATACCCATCTTGTGGGTGGTAGTCACACCATACCCATCCTGTGGGTGGTAGTCACCCCATACCCATCCTGTGGGTGGTAGTCAACCCATACCCATCCTGTGGGTGGCAGTCACCACATACCCATCCTGTGTGTGGTAGTCACACCATACCCATCCTGTGGGTGGTAGTCACCCCATACCCATCCTGTGGATGGTAGTCACACCATACCCATCCTGTGGGTGGTAGTCATCCCATACCAATCCTGTGGGTGGTAGTCACCCCATACCCATCCTGTGAGTGGTAGTCACCACATACCCATCTTGTGGGTGGAAGTCACCATATACCCATCCTGTGGGTGGTAGTCACCCCATACCCAACCTGTGTGTGGTAGTCAAACCATACCCATCCAGTGGGCGGTAATCACACCATACCCATCCTGTGGGTGGAAGTCACCCCATACCCATCCTGTGGGTGTTATTTCACTTTTACCCCATCCTGTGCGGGGTAGTCACCCCCATACCCTCATGTGGGTGGTAGTCACCCCAAAACCCATCCTGTGGGTGGTAGTCCCCCCAAATACCCATCCTGTGGGTGGTAGTCACCCCATACCCATCCTGTTGGTGGTAGTCACCCCATAAACATCCTGTGGGTGGTAGTCACCCCATACCCTCCCTATGGATGGTAGTCACCACATACCCATCCTGTGGGTGGTTAGTCACCCCATACCCACCCTTTTGGGTTGGTAGTCACCCCATAAACAAACCTGTGGGTGGTAGTCACCCCATGCCCATCCTGTGGGTGGTAGTCACCCATACCCATCTTGTGGGTGGTAGTCACCCCATATCCATCCTATGGGTGGTAGTCACCCCATACTCAAGTTGAATTTTTCAAACTTGAAACCATTGCTGCGAGTCCTGTCATGGCTGGAAATTTTCAGCACGCTATTTACATCCCCTTTATTTATACCTGTTTTCCATTTATACACCTCGATCATATCCCCCCTAATTCTACGCCTTTCGAGAGAGTGCAGATTCAGGGCCCTCAGTCTATCCTCATAGGAAACATTTATGATACATGGGATCATCTTTGTCATCCTCCTTTGTACGTTTTCCAGAGCATTTATATCTATTCTGTAATACGGGGGACCAGAAACTGAGGCAGCATAGTCTAAATGAGGCCTAACCAAGGATATAAAGGAGTTGATGAAAAAACCTGAGGACTTCTAAATTTTTTATTCTTTTAGATATGATGCCAAGAATTCTGTTAGCTTTATTGCGAACACTAATGCACTGTTGTCTTGGTTTTAGGTTACTGCTAACCAGAACTCCTAAATCCTTTTCACAATCAGTAGTATTAAGATCTAATTATTAGTTTTTTATGTGGCATGGTTATTTAACTGTCCAACGTTTAGAACTTTGCATTTGTCAATATTAAATTGAATCTGCCACTTCTCCGACCATTGCGTCAGTCTATTCAATTCATCCTGGAGTGCTCTAATGTCCTCATTAGAATGAATTGGACGGCCTATTTTGGTGTCATCAGCAAATTTGCTTATGTCGCTATTTATTCCCTCATCTATGTCGTTTATGTAAATTGTGAACCCAAAAACGGGCACAACACTGACCCCTGAGGAACACCGCTTGTGAGGTGCCCCCATTCTGATTTCTCCCCATTTATGCAAACTCTCTGCTGTCTATTTGTCAGCCATGCCTCTACACAGGAAAAAAATTCTCCTCCTATTCCGTGTGCCTTAAGTTTCCTCCCAAAAGCCTCTGTGTGGAACTCTATCGAAAGCCTTACTGAAGTCCCTATACACAATATCATTATTCATTACCATGATCTACCTCCTCAAACACCCTTTGTGAAAAAAGTTAGTAAATTCGTAAGACAGGAACCCCCTTTGTAAAACCGTGTTGAGATTCAGTAAATCAATCTTTTGCCTGTCAAGACGGCTACGAAATTGCTTCTGCCAATTATTTATTCCAGAAATTTCCCACTGGGGGTAAGGCTTATTGGTCTATAGTTCGAAGCCAAGGACCTGTCACCTGCCTTGTAAATGGGTATTACTTTGCCATTTTCCACTTATCACGCACTATGCCAGTTTGTGTGACATGTTAAAAAGATTAGCGAAGGTATGCTAAGTTCCTCTTTACATTCCCTTTAACACCCTTGCAAAAAGCTCATCAGGGCCTGGGGATTTGGTTAGTTTTAGTTTTTCTATTTGTCTGAGGACCATGTCACTAGTTTCCGCAATCGTACATAGTTTATTATCATCCTGTTCTAACAATAATCTATTATTTCAGGAATATCGCTAGTATTTTCCTGTGTGAAAACTGAGAGGAAGTAGGTATTTTGAATTTCACACATATTCTTATCACTGTCAGTGATCTGACCAAAGTTACTCTTAAATGGGCCAATCTTGTCCCTAATCTTACTTCTGTATACCTGAAAGAACCCTTTTGGGTTAGTCTTTGAATCCCTTGCGACCTTAGCTTCATATCCCTTTTTGCTTTTCTTATTCCTTTTTTTATTTCTCTCATTAATTGAATATATTGATTTCTTAACTGCCCATCCCCTCTTTTGATACGCCTATATAATTCCTCTCTTTTGATCAATGAGATGTTTTAATCTATTGTTCATCCATTTGGGATCATTTTTGTTAGATCTAATTTCCCTACTCGGAACAAAAGTTGTCTGGGCAGCTAGTACTATGCTCTGAAAAACGTCATATTGGCAACCAAGATTCACTACCTGACCCATAGACAGGACATCCCAATTTATCCCACCAAGTAATTTTTCAGTCCCATGAAGTCGGCCAAGCGAAAATCTGGGACAGAGATTTGATTGCAGTTATCTGGGTAATTCCATGATATATTGAAACTAAGTGATTTGTGATCACTTTTCCCAAGCTCACCATTAACCTCAAGATTATTAATTAGTGAATCTTTGTTGGCAAGAACCAAGTCAAGCAGTTTGTTTCCTCTAGTTGGTTCTGTCACAAACTGTTCTAAAAAGCAATCCTGAACCGTATCAAGAAAGTCACTAGACTCAAGATTTCCTGTCATATTGTTCCAATCAATTTGTCTAAAGTTAAAATCTCCCATTATCACAACATTTTCATATCTAGATACCTTATGAATTTCGTCCCATAACAGCTTACTGCCCTCCCTATCAAGGTTTGGGGGCTTATAAATCACACCCACAACTAATTTGTCACGTCCCTCGAGAAACTGTAGCCAAACAGATTCTCTACGTTCGATGTTTCTATTCTTATATCATGTCTAAGACAACAGTTTAAATTTTCTCTGACATATATCGCCACACCACCACCCTTCCTGTTGACCCTGTCAGTGTGGAATAGTTTATAACCCTGTATGTTGCATTCAAAAGGCATTTCTCTATCTTTCAGGTTGAACCAGGTCTCTGTTTATACCAATAATATCTATATTACCTACACTTGCAAGTAATTTTAGCTCATCTATCTTATTTCTTAGACTCCTACTATTTGTATAGTAAACCTTAAGGGAGCTAGTCACTCGTTGCCCTCTACTATCTCTCTTTGTTTGTTGATCAGTTGATTTGCCATTACTAGCAACTTTATTTTGAATATTGTCTTTTAAACATATCCCTGAGGTATCCTGGTAATAACTGCTGTTTTTAACCCTAATGCTGCAGCCTGATTGTTTCCCACAAACACCCATACCTCTATAATCTATCAGTTTAAATTCCTAGACAAGTCATCAATTGCCCTCTCAATTGAATTGGCTAATTCAACCACTCCATCCCCAGAGAGATGAACCCCATCCCTTGCATACATATCACGTTTGCCAAAGAATAGGTCCCAGTTATCAATGAATGGGATTGCAAGTTCCTTGCAGTACCTGTCTAGCCAGCAATTTATACCAATCGCCATAGACATCCATTCATTGCCCACTCCCTTTCTAGGCAAGATGCTACATATGATTCGGATCCCTCCCTTAGACATAACTACTTCTATGGCTGACCTGTACTTATCCAGCAGCTCCTCTCTCCTGCCCTTCCCAATGTCCTTTCCCCCAGCACTAAGACAGATAATGGGCTTGTTCCCATTACCTGCCATAATATTATCCAACCTGCTGACTATGTCACCAACACCAGCTCCAGGAAGACACACTCTCTGTCTGACCTTTCTGTCTCTGTTACAAAATGCACAGTTCATATATCTTACCTGAGAATCGCCTGCTATTAAAATATTCTTACCTTGATTAGCAGAGGAATCAGTGGTACCTTCAACCTCACTAAACCACTGAAGTACACTCGTCTTGGAGAACAGAGAATCGATTTCCTACCTTCACATCTTCTCTCTTAACACTCATCTTCCTTCTTCCTGAACTGTGAACCACTTGCCACTTAAAGTGGCTGCCACTATCACTGCTGGTGACCATTCCTTCCTTACCAGCTAAATCCTTCTCACACTCGCTCCCAAACTCATCTATGCGAAGCTTCAGTTTCCTATTTTCCTCCTAAAGAAGTAGAATCTCCTTCTTCAACACTTGAACCTGAGTTCTAAAACACTACAAAAGCCAGGTGCTGGTAACAACCCACGTAACCCCAAGAGTTGGGGTATCCCAACGTGACCACTGACCTAGCGTACTGAATCAGTAACTTACATACATACTTACGTTTTTTCAGGGTTTAAATTTCATGAACAATTTAAAGTAATGAGAAATTTCACACGTCCACCGTATGTGCACCGTTAAACCCTTTTGGGCCTATTTCCTGGGCCCTTTTTGTAATCCATATGCTCTTGCGCTACTGTCCAAGAAGGGATTGACGGCACAAAAACACCATTTTTGGCAAATCTAATCACACATCCACACGGGGTCCAACAAAAGTTTTATGCAAATATTAATTGGGTCACACCACACACACACACACCAGTAAAGAAACAGAAAAGTGCAAAGGGTTTTTGCAAAAAGATTTCCCCAGGCTAAGGATGTCCTCGGGAGAGGTTAAGGGGAAATAACCCTGACGACCTGGAGGACAAGAAAGGTAGGGGGACAGATAACGACAAACAAAATACGAGGGGAATTGAAAGGTGGAAAAAAGAAGGATGTTCCAGAGATTAGAAAAGTAACAAGGGGACTGTGGGGGAAAAGTTCAACGATGGAGTATGAGCGAGTATATGTAACGAAGTTTGTTGCCACTATTGTTAAGGTAGGGTCGTCTAGCTCCCCCTATCCCCCCCCCCCTTTTCTCCCCCCCCCGAAAGGGACGTGGGGGGCCCCGGGCCAAACAGTAATCACTCGCCACAGCCCCCAGCAAAATGTAAAAAAAAGCCTCTGCTCCATTCTAGTGGATTTTGGGTTGAAAGCTTCCTTTTGACCAAAATAAACTTAGTTTTTTCGGGTTTTAAGCCCCACATAGATTTTTTAGAAAATTCACCCCTTTTTTAAGTATCTTCATTATCATGGAGAGTGTTTTTTAAAGCAGGGGAAACCTGTCCCCTTTTTCCACTTGGAATGACACTCGGGCACATGCAACCAATGAGAAGTGTTAAAGGGACGGACGAAACCGGTCTTGGGATGTCATTTTATGATCTATCTCCCCTGTTAATTGTACAGGACATCCCCTCTCTTTGCAGTGGTAAAAAACCTGCTTTCCCTGTCATCTGGATGACTATTCAAGGCTAAGAAATTGAAAACTAGTCTTTGGGGTTGCCCTAAACACCTTGATCCCCCCCCCCCCATCTCAAAAACGGCAAACAAATTCTAAAAGAGGTGTCAACCTCAAACCAGACACCCCGTTAATGTTATTTTTAGCTTTAAATTTCAATGTCATTTTTCCTTTCATTTTCTTTCAAGGGATACCCCTTCATGTTTCAATTTTTTATCTTTGCATTAAAAAAAATAACATTTTTATCTTTGTGAATTGTTTTTTCTTTTTCTATTCTTTAATTTTTCCTGAGAAGGAGCCCCTTTGGTAAATGCTGAAGTTGTTCGGGGCTGAAAGCCTTCCAAGTGGCGCCCTTGCAAGGAAAACTTACTGATCAAGTTCAACTCCATCCAAATTCTCCCAAATGGAACTTAAATCCCAAATACCACAGACGGTTACCCCCAGCCATGAGTAATCATTCTCTTTGTGACTACATACAGGTTTTTAAAAGATTTGGTTGGGTTAAAGTCTCAATTTATTGTAAGCAAGTCGGCAGGATTACAGTAATTTCTGTCACTTTTTTTTTGGTTTAAAAAGATTTGGAGGAATAGATCTGGGGCCCCGAGTTTTTCCAGTGACAAAAAATCACTCACTACGAAAAAAAAAAGACTTGGCAGCGATGCCCCATCCCCCAATGAAAAGCGGGGTGTCATAGCACGTTAAGAGACCATACAATAAGTGTCAGGGGCCCGAACTTTTTTCAAATGCCTCCCAGCACACATAAGGGGGATTACCAACAACCCCCGGCATCTTAAAGTGGCAGGGAACAAGCCCCAAAAGTCTTTCTGATCAGCCGGGCTGTGGTCGTACGTTGGTTTGCGTGCACCCCGCAGCAACACCCGGGTTTTGACGGCGCTGATCCCCCGGGGAGGCCTGGTCACAGCCCGGGCCGCGGGGGGCGTTGACCCCCGAAACTCCCCCAGGTAAACCCCAGGTAAACCCAGACAAGTTATTTTTTGGGCCTATTTATTATATCAAGGGGCTGTCATGGGGACATCTTGATTTTTTGGTGAGAAGTTGGGATGGTCAAGGGACCCATTTACTTATGTTTGCTCGGGCTGGCATAGAACCATCCTTTTTATTTACAGTTTGAGCGGAGCAGGAATTAAACCCTCCGTTTTCTTTGTTTTATCTTTTTTATTTTCCCCCTGGTATTTTAATTTATTTTGCAAAGGAGAATCCCATTTTTTTGGATGAGCACTGGAGTAAGTTAGGAAAAAGGGGAAAATTTAGAAGTTTTCTTAGTGCTAAGATCCGGGAAAGAATGGAGGGAAAAGAATTGAGAGAGAAGAAAGACGGAAAGAAAAAGAGAAAAAAAAAAAGGGGAGAGATCGTTTGAAAGAGAAAGTCAAGACAGTTGAAAAAAAAGGAGGAGAAAAAGGATAGAGAAGAATCGAAAAAAGGGAGAAAAAGGAGAAGAGAGAATTAAAAAAGAGGAGAAAAAAGGGAGGATAAAATTTTAAAAGAGAAAATCAAAAAAAGAAAAAGAGAGGAAAAAGGGCGTGATAGACTTACGTGGGGAAAGGAGCTAAAGTACGGAGGAACAGCTAAAAACATGAGGAACAAGTTGGTTTAAGGAACTTGAGGAAAGAGCAAAAGAGGGGAAAACATGAAAAGAGAAAGAGAAAGGATCGTGGGGTAGAAAAATTTCCCCCTTGAAGAAAATTTAAAAGTTAACTTTTACACAAAACAATTAGAGGAAGGAGAAATTTAAAAATCAGCACTATGCACAATTCCAACCCCTTTTCCCAAGGTAAACTTATTTCTAATTATCGGGGTTTAAAAATACCGCTCCCTTCGTGAATGGCCTGCTGAACCTGGGCCCCAGGTTGATATGTTTTTTTTTTGGTACAACTTTGAAAATCTATGCAACTTTGTACAGGATACTATGAAATTTAAAACCCTACTAAAAGGGGCAACCCTTAAAGTATAAAAAAAAACAAATTTTTAAAGGGAAAGTTTTTTCAGGTATCCCCCTTCGTTTGGGCCCAAAATTTTAAAACAATTACAGGAAACACTCTTTCGTTTGTTCCTTTTGGAAAAATTTCATGAATTGATCACAGTTATGAATCTTTTTGGACTTCATGGTTGCTGCCCATTCCTGACAGCTCTTCCCCCAGATACAACATTCTTTAGAGAACGAAACCCTGATTAAAGTGATGAATTGCGGGCGCTGACTTGTTGTGGGGCTCCATTCCTAAAAAGACCTAAAGGATCAACCCTAAGGGCAAGGGTTATCAACCTTAAGAAAACAAAGCCTCTAATAGAAAACAAACTAATTCTTTTTTTCCCGTTTGTATTTATTTGGGGTTTGGGCATAAAGTCCGGTTGTCCTAAGAAGGTCCAAAAAGTTGGAAGAGTTTTTAAAGACTGTATGACCAAGCACCCCCCTTTTTCAGGAAAAGTTAGGGCTTAAAGTATCACCATTTTACGAGCACGGAGACATTTACTGTCATTTCGGGTAAGTGTTCCTAAAACCCTTTAAAAAAACCTCATTCCTCTCTAACTTTCATCTACTTGGGCTGTTTCGACACTTTTCCTACAATCCGTTGTTACATTGGTCTAAAAGGTTCACAGGTTGGTCTGAAGCCGTACTAGATCCCACACTTCTGCTCCGTTCAAAAATAATGAAAAGGTACCATTTTCCCTGAGGGTTGACCCCTTTCATCACCAAAGAGGGACATCATTTTTTTTAGCTCCTCTTCCTGTGAGCGAGAAGCCCCCCGAAAGTTCAGTGAGGCAATGTTCGAATATTCAGTGGGGTTAAAAACCGTGATAAAACTCTCGAAAGCGGGTAGTGAAACCCGTTCACTTTTAGAAAAGAAAGTGAGGATATCACCTCCGATATATAAAAGTCTGACTAGGGCTCAACCAAAACCCCGGGCTTTCCTAATTCCATCCCTTTTATTTTCCCCCGACTTTAAGCCTTTGATAATCTAAGGACTCCTTTTTTCAATTTACAACGTAATTTCCCTTTCTTCAGAATTGCCTATGCAGTAGACAAAATCAAGTCATCCAAAGGAAAAACTTTTCTATAAATTTGAATATGTAAAAGGGACTTGTTAAATCAGTATTCAAATTAAAAATTTAATAGATAGACTATTCCCTCTTAGTTGTTCCAAGTCAAAAGCAGAGGGACGTTCTTAAAATGGGTCATGACCTGCCTGGCCGGACATTTTTTCGCATCGTAAAAACCCTTAAAAAAAAAATTGGGGGAAAAATTTTTTGGCCCAAAATGTCCTCGATGTCAACCTATTGTAGATTGGTAAAAATTTTCCAACTGCCATCCTCCCGAGGTACCCGGGGAGTCCTATGGTCAAAATGCCAATCTTTACGTACCTTTTAAAAGAGTATATGACATCGTTGGTCCTTTATAACCCTTTTATCTGGGGACATGGATTATATTAAAATTAGTTGTTATGCTTTGGGTTTCCTGAAGCCGTACCCTTAAAGCCATAACTGCACAGAGGGGGCCTGAAGCACTTTTTTCCTCTTCTCCCGAGTGGGCATCCCCTAGAGAAATTTTTTTCTGACCGTGGGGGCACATTCCCATCTGTTTAAAGAATCTCTACCAACTTCTGGGAGGGAACCTTCTTACCACCCTATCTCCCACTTTTTAAATGGGAGGATTGAGCGCCAGCATTCGGGTTTTCAAGTCCATTTTAAGGAAAATTTGCCCCTTAAACCCAAGGAGTGGCATCGTTACCTACCCTGTGCTTTTTTTGCCATAGGGAAATTCCCAGTGATCTTTGGGGTTTTTCACCTTTTTAAATTTTTATGGTAACAGGCCAGAGGTCCATTGTCCCCTTCATGATTATGGACTAATGAGGAGTTTTGCTGAGGTTTAGTCTTCTTATCATTTTTCCGACCTTAATCCAAAATTGAGGGACCTCTGACATAGTTTCGAAAACTTAAGCTTGTCAATGGACCCGTACAACCATTTGATTCCAAAAGTCAGAAGAGAAGTTTTAAAATAGGGGTGAAGTTCTGGTACTTATGCTATCAAAAAATAATTTTTAGTAGCATGGAAAAGGGCCTTTAAGGATTTTAAAAAATTTTTGGGAAAGTTGATACCTCATAGAAGTCAAAGGGGAAACCCAAGCTTTATCATATCAACATCCTAAAAAATATTACCGAAGAAATTTGGTTAATGCCTGAATAACTTTGATTTATTTTTTTTACACAAACTTGATAAGACAACTGAGGGGGGAAGGTGTCGAATTTTCACCTCAACTTGACTTTACAGAGAAAATTTCATGATGGGATCTTGACCCCTTGGGTGCAAAAACATTAAAATTAAAGTCTTTGGATGACCAAAAAATGAACTATTCAAAGTGTGAGTAACTTTTCAGACGCTTTACTGATATTCAGGGGTTACCCCCCGGTATCCAAAGTTTAACTTAGTCCGGACAATCCCAAAACGGAAAATTTTACCCAGTTCCGTTCACCTAGGGTGCATTTGACGAGAGGTAGAAAATTATTAAAACAAAAAATCATTTAACCTTCGTTCTTCTATTGTTCACCAGTAGCATGGTTAAAAGGAGGATAATTTTTATAACTTGTTTGATTCAGAGGCCTTTAAAGCTATAAATCGGTGGGGTGCGAGCCTATGCCCAAAAAAAATAGCGATCTACACAAATTTTATGACTCTTCCTTCTTTTTCGAGATTGTATTGCGCAAGCATATATCAAGTAATGTTAGATTCCCCTTTTTTAAAAACAGAAATAACCGCTTTTCCCCCCACCAAGGACTGATGCAGTACAGAAATGCCCTTCGGTTTGGGAACTGCCCGGCTACCTACTAGACTGATGAGAAAGGTCTTGGGTAATATGCAAATGTTTCAGTTTATTTTGATAACATTTACTAATGACATCCACGGGACCCAAACATATCCAAAAAATTAACTCAGTTTTATGAGGTTTCGCTACAGCCTCACTGCCAAGCCCCAAAGAAATGCTTCCCTTGGGTAAACAATATAGATTTCGGACTGATTCTTTTTAATAACTCTTTGCAGCCCCTCCCCAGTAAAAAATCGAAGCTTTATTAGGGTTAAATTCCCCAAAAAACCAAGAAGCTCATGCATTAAATTTCTTGGTTCTGTAAATTTTATGCCGGTTTTTCCCAAACTTCACTGATCTTACAGGCATCTTTTCTGATACCCTTAAAAAGTCTGTGAAGGAACCTCTTAACTTTCCGACCAGCCAGAAAAGGGTTTTAAAGAGATTAAGGGCTCTTCTCTAAAGACCCTATACTCAAAAATTCCAGATATTAAAAAAGCCGCTTTGTTTTTAAGGACTAAAGCCCCAATAACCCCGGGTTAGGTGGGTATTACTACAGTACCCTGATAAATACTCCCCTCCCCGATGCTTCCTAAGCCCAAACTTCTTCCGCAAAACTAAGATATCCACCATTTAGAAAAGGAATTTTTTGGGTCTTGTGTGGGGTATCTCCAAACTAAAATTTTTTATGGGAAAAGAATTTTTTTAGAACGGATCACAAACCTTTGATATACCTAGAAACTTTTTTAAGGGAACCAACAGTCACCTCTTGAGGGGGCATTTTGGGCCCCCCCAAGCTTTTTTAAGTTTCATATTTATAATTCAATGGTTCATCAATTATTTCCTGACTGGGTTTTCGTGAAGTCAGTAGATTTGTTGCCTTATGTATTTTTATTTTAGAACTTTTCCTCGCCTATTCTTTCTATACTCCTTGACTAAAAGGGCGGTATGGGGGAGTGTGAGGGAAAAGTTCAACAGATAGGAGTGTGGCGGTAAAAGGTACGATGTTTTTATTGCGGGTGGGTTGTTAAGGTAGGGGTCAGTTTTGCCCCGCTATCCCCTCCCCCCTTTTCTCCCCCCCCCGAAAGATTACGTGTGGGGCTCCCGGGCCCAAAAATAATCACTCGACTCACAGCTCCCGCACACTGTAAGTAAAAGCCTCTGCTCCTATTCTAGTGGATATTGGTTGAAAGCTTCACTTTTGACCAATAATAAACTTAGTCCTTTCAGTTTTAAGCTCCACATGAGACTTTTAGATAATCACCACCTTTTTTAAGTATCTTACACTTATCATGGAGAGTGATTTCTTAAGCAGTGGGTAACCTGTCTCTCTTTCCAGCTTGGAATGACAGCTCGGGTCACATGCAACCAATGAGAAGTGTTGAAGGAGACGGACTGAAACCGGTCTTGGGATGTCATTTTATGATCTACCTACCTGATTAATTGTACAGGACACTACCCCTCATCTTTGCAGTGGTAAAGAACCTGCGTTCCTGTCATCTGGACTGACTATTCAAGGCTATAGACTCTGTGAAGAACTAGTCCTTCGGTTGTCACTAAACACCTGTGATCCCGCCACATCATGAGCAACGGCTACAATTTCTACAAGACGGTGTCAACCTCAACCAGACACCCAGTATAACTGTACATATTAGCGTTGAATTCAAATGTCATTTTTCCATTTCATTTTTCATTTTTCTTTCAAGTAGGATACGCCTTCATGTTTCAATGTTTTATCTTTGCATTAATAAATAATAAAGTGTTCATCTTTGTGAATTATTATTTTTCTATTCATTAATTTTCCTGAGAAGGAGCCAGCCTTGGTAATACTGTCTGAAGTTGTTACAGGGATGAGTAAGCCTTCACAGGGACACAGTTGGAAGTTGAAGAACACAGATGAATCACAGGGATGTTAGGAAATATTTCTTCAGCCACAGAGTAGTCACGAGGTGGAATAGTTTGGGAAGCGAAGTAGTGGAGGCAGGATCCATACATAGCTTTAAGCAGAGGTATGATAAAGCTCACGGTACAAGGAGAGTGGCCCAGTAGCGACCAGTGAAGAGGCGGGGCCAGGAGCTTGGACTCGATCCCTGCAACCTCAACTAGGTGAGTAGAACTAGGTGAGTACACACACGTGTATAGTATGCAAAAGTCATGGAGAAGATTATCAGGAGGAGAGTGGTGGAAAACACCTGGAACGGAACAAAGATTATAAATGAAAACCAGCATGGATTCATGGAAGGCAAATCCTGTGTCACAAACCTTCTGGAGTTTTATGACAAGGTAACAGAAGTAAGACACGAGAGAGAGGAGTGGGTTGATTGCATTTTCCTGGACTGCAGGAAGGCCTTTGACACAGTTCCTTACAAGCGACTAGTGCAGAAACTAGAGGATCAGGCGGATATAACAGGAAGGGCACTGCAATGGATCAGAGAATATCTGACAAGGAGGCAACAATGAGTCATGGTATGGGATGAGGTATCACAGTGGGCACCTCTGACGAGCGGGGTCCCACAGGGGTCGGTCCTAGGACCAGCGCTATTTTTGGGATATGTGAATGACATGATGGAAGGGATAGACTCAGAGGTGTCCCTGTTCCAAATGATGTGAAGTTAATGAGGAGAATTAAATCAGATGAGGATCAGGCAGGACTTCAAATAGACTTGGACAGGCTGGACACGTGGTCCAGCAATTGGCTTCTTGAATTCAACCCTGCCAAATCAAAGTCATGAAGATTGGAGAAGGGCAAAAAAGACCACAGACAGAGTATAAACTAGGTGGCCAAAGACTGCAAACCTCGCTCAAGGAGAAAGATCTTGGGGTGATCACAACACCGAGCATGTCTCCGGAGGTACACATCAACCAGATAGCTGCTGCAGCATACAGGTGCCTGGCAAACCTGAGAATAGCGTTCCGATACCTTAGTAAGGAATCGTTCAAGACACTGTACACTGTGTACATCAGGCCCATACTGGAATATGCAGCACCAGTTTGGAACCCACACCTACTCAAGCACGTCAAGAAATTAGAGAAAGTGCAAAGATTTGCAACAAGGCTAGTTCCGGAGCTCAGGGGTATGTCCTACCAAGAAAGGTTAAGGGACATTGGACTGACGACATTGGAGGACAGGAGGGTTAGGGGAGACATGATAACGACATACAAAATACTGTGTGGAATAGATAAGGTAGACAGAGACAGGTTGTTCCAGAGAGGGAACACAGTAACAAGGGGTCACAATTGGAAGCTGAAGACTCAGACGAGTCAGAGGGATGTTAGGAAATATTTCTTCAGTCATAGAGTCGTCAGAAAGTGGAATAGCCTAGCAAGTGATGTAGTGGAGGCAAGAACCATACATAGCTTTAAGACGAGGTATGACAAAGTTCAGGAAGCAGAGAGAGAGAGGACCTAGTAGCGATCAGTGAAGAGGCGGGGCCAGGAGCTGAGTCCCGACCACTGCAACCACAATTAGTTGAGTACAATTTTGGTGAGCACACACACACACACACCACACATACACGAGCACCCACGCACACACACACATATACACACACACACACACACACACACACACACACACACACACAACACCCCAAAACACTCGGACTCGACCCCGCAACCTCAACTAGGTGAGGTGAGTACAACTAGGTGAGTACACACACACACAACACACACCCACCACAGAACAGCAGGAGGCCAAGGCAAGAGTACGACGAGAGCAATAGAGCGCTGGTTAACACACTGGCTAGATTTGGCCCCAGAAGAGCTAAATGCATGCGGGGCCCAAAGCCCCCGTTCAGGGTGACTTTAACCAAAAAAGGAGTTTTTTTCCGATTGGGAGAACTTGGGCCCCATGGGGCCAAGTTCATGGAGGGCTAAGTGGGGAAGTGGTACGGGAAAAAATTCTGTGCCAAAACGAAAGGGGCCCAATACAAGAGAGAGAGGGGGAGGATTGAACCACCCAAGGGCGGGACTTAGTTTTCACCTTGATTTAGTGCAGTATCGGGAATACATATGAAAAAACCCCTTGGGGCCAGTGCCCTTTGTGGTTTTAAGCTTGGGTTTACACAGTAGAGCTACAAGGGGGAAAGGGAGAACCCAGGAAGGCCGGGACAAAATGACCCAAACTACAAGAAAGGGGACTAACAGGAATGAGGAACTCCCTGAAGGGGTTTTTCATTGGGAAAAGAGAACGGGCCCGGGGGAAACCCAGTTAATGAGAGGGAGGGGAATATTTTTAGCAAAAAATGCAAGGGGGCCCTGGGAGAGGTTTGTCCCAGGGTAAACGGGGAATAAGGGAAAAAAGCCAAAGGATAAAGCCCATGGTTTACCCAAGGTGCAGGGGGGAAAAAAACCAATTTTGTGCTAGGGAATGGAAGAAATATAGAAGGCAAAGGACCCAGGAGAGAATAAGGAGAACAGTCGTAGAGCCAGAAACGAATATGCACAGATAAGAAGGGAGGCCCAAAGACAATATGAAAATGACATAGCAGCGAAAGCCAAATCTGATCCGAAACTGTTGTACAGCCACATCAGGAGGAAAACAACAGTCAAGGACCAGGTAATCAGGCTAAGGAAGGAAGGAGGAGAGACAACAAGAAATGACCGTGAAGTATGCAAAGAACTCAACAAGAGATTCAAAGAAGTGTTCACAGAGGAGACAGAAGGGACTCCAGAAAGACGGAGAGGTGGGGCACACCACCAAGTGCTGGACACAGTGCACACAACCGAGGAAGAAGTGAAGAGGCTTCTGAGTGAGCTAGATACCTCAAAGGCAATGGGGCCAGATAACATCTCCCCATGGGTATTGAGAGAGGGAGCAGAGGCGCTATGTGTACCCCTAACAACAATATTCAGTACATCTATCGAAACAGGGAGATTGCCTGAGGCATGGAAGACAGCAAATGTAGTCCCAATCTTTAAAAAAGGAGACAGACATGAAGCATTAAACTACAGACCAGTGTCACTGACATGTATAGTATGCAAAATCATGGAGAAGATTATCAGGAGAAGAGTGGTGGAACACCTAGAAAGGAACGATCTCATCAACAGCAGCCAGCATGGTTTCAGGGACGGG
The DNA here is from genome assembly GCF_026875155.1 of Cherax quadricarinatus. Lineage (NCBI taxonomy): Eukaryota > Metazoa > Arthropoda > Malacostraca > Decapoda > Parastacidae > Cherax > Cherax quadricarinatus. The sequence continues at coordinate 3,806,466 of NC_069402.1, read as the reverse complement.
AAATCCTGTGTCACAAACCTACTGGAGTTCTATGACATGGTGACAGCAGTAAGACAAGAGAGAGAGGGGTGGGTGGATTGCATTTTCTTGGACTGCAAGAAGGCGTTTGACACAGTTCCACACACTACAATGGATCAGGGAATACTTGTCAGGAAGACAGCAGCGAGTCATGGTACGTGGCGAGGTGTCAGAGTGGGCACCTGTGACCAGCGGGGTCCCGCAGGGGTCAGTCCTAGGACAGTGCTGTTTCTGGTATTTGTGAACGACATGGCGGAAGGAATAGACTCTGAGGTGTCCCTGTTTGCAGATGATGTGAAGTTGATGAGAAGAATTCACTCGATCGAAGACCAGGCAGAACTACAAAGGGATCTGGACAGGCTGCAGACCTGGTCCAGCAATTGGCTCCTGGAGTTCAATCCCACCAAGTGCAAAGTCATGAAGATTGGGGAAGGGCAAAGAAGGCCGCAGACTGAGTACAGTCTAGGGGGTCAGAGACACAAACCTCACTCAAGGAAAAAGATCTTGGGGTGAGTATAACACCAGGCACATCTCCTGAAGCGCACATCAACCAAATAACTGCTGCAGCATATGGGCGCCTAGCAAACCTCAGAACAGCTTTCCCGACATCTTAATAAGGAATCATTCAGGACCCTGTACACCGTGTACGTTAGGCCCATATTGGATTTATGCGGCACCAGTTTGGAACCCACACCTAGCCAAGCACGTGAAGAAACTAGAGAAAGTGCAAAGGTTTGCAACAAGACTAGTCCCAGAGCTAAGAGGTATGTCCTACGAGGAGAGGTTAAGGGAAATCAACCTGACGACACTGGAGGACAGGAGAGATAGGGGGGACATGATAACGACATACAAAATACTGAGAGGAATTGACAAGGTGGACAAAGACAGGATGTTCCAGAGATTGGACACAGTAACAAGGGGACACAGTTGGAAGCTGAAGACACAGATGAATCACAGGGATGTTAGGAAGTATTTCTTCAGCTACAGAGTAGTCAGTAAGTGGAATAGTTTGGGAAGCGATATAGTGGAGGCAGGATCCATACATAGCTTTAAGCAAAGGTATGATAAAGCTCACGGCTCAGGGAGAGTGACCTAGTAGCGATCAGTGAAGAGGCGGGGCCAGGAGCTCGGACTCGACCCCCGCAACCTCAACTAGGTGAGTACACACACGAACAGACACACACCCACACATGAACACACACACACACACACACGAACGCGCACACACACACACACACACACACAGACTTGACGACACTGGAAAACAGAAGAGATAGAGGGGATATGATAACGACATATAAAATACTGAAAGGAATCGACAAAGTGGACAGAGACAGGATGTTCCAGAGATGGGACACAGCAACAAGGGGGTCACAGTTGGAAAATGAAGACTCAGATGATCCACAGGGATGTTAGGAAGTATTTCTTCAGTCACAGAGTTGTCAGGAAGTGGAATAACCTGGGTAGTGATGTAGTTGATGCAGGATCCATACATTGCTTTAAGAAGAGGTACGATAAAGCTCATGGAGGGGGAAGGAAATGTGGGGTACGGCCCAGTTGAAAAAGCAGGGCCGGGAGCTTTTTGATCGATCCCGCGACCACAAAAAAGTGAGTACACACAACCTATTTGTGATTTGCATGTTGCAGGTTGTTCGGGCCCTTGCTCGTGTTAGATACTTTAAACTCACTCCTGCAAGCTATTACAGTGTTATGTAGAAAGATACTTGGGAAGTGGGAAAGCCTCCTAACATGAAAAAGGAAATAGGATAATAACCAAATATTGATACTTAAACCCAAAAAAAGGGGGAAAAAGTGGAGAGTGTAGCTTTTCTAGAAAGACATTGGGAACAGGGGGAAAAAGGATCTTTAAACCACACCATCTACCCCCCCCCCAACCATCCCTCTCTCCCCACACACACAAGGGCAGACCTCAAAACTTAGACCTATTAGAAATTTCCCACTTTTTACAACCAGAATTACTGGTAGTTTAAAGTATCCCCTCATCCTCCCCAATCACCAAAACCCCAACGATACACAACCAAAGTTTTTAAAAGGGCAACATTGTAAGTGGGTGGGTCAAACCCCAGGGAGGGGGGGGCAGGTCACAAAAGTTGCGGCCAGTAAAGGGCCCATGACACACAAACACCACACACACACCACACCCCAACACCAACACACCACACCACACACACACAACACACAACACACAAAACACACACACACAACACACACACACACACACACACACACAAACACACACACACACACACACAAACACACACAACACACAAAACAACACACACCAACACACAACACACACAACCACACACACACACCACAAACACACACACACACAACCACCACACAACATAAAACAACACAAAACCATCAACAACACCCAACACACACACACACACACAACATACCACAAATACCAAACACACAAAACCCCCCACATTCCCAACTCCACATACACTCCCCCCCCCCCCCACCGACACCACCCTTCCCCTGATCCCCCCCTCCCTCTTTCACCCCCCCCCCCCCCCCTCTCCCTCCTTCCCCCCTCTCCCTCCTTCCCCCTTCCCTCTCCCACTCCCCACTTGCTTCTCCCTCCCCCCACTCCCCCCCTTTACTCCCCCACAAGCCACAGTTCCTCCATACCCCCCCTTAACTTGACATACACAATAAAAACCAACTACAGAATTACATAGGTTTCCCACTCTGGGCAATCAGGATAAAAAAAAAGGGTTGCCAGAGACAACAAGAAAAACCAAGGGACGGGAGGAGGAAACTCCCAAAAAAAGATTGGGCAGCAGAGCTCACAAAAGGAACATGAATGGGAAAAAAAAATTAAGAATTTGCATGAGAATGGAAGAGGGGACAGTACACAAAAAAACCGCCAACAAGAGAGAAGCTTACGACGACGTTTCGGTCCGATTTGGGACCATTGACAAAGTCACTTTGTCAAGGGTCCAAGTCAGACCGAAAACGTTTCGTTTAAGCTTCTCTCTTTTATGTGCAGGTTTTTTGTGTATCGTTCCAGTCACGGTATTGTCCCTTTTTTGTTATTTAAGAGAGGAAGCAGGGGAAACGGAAGTGGGGGGTGCAATCAAAGCAGCAGGGCCAGGATACAGAGTTTAAAAGGGAACTGAAAAAAATCTGAACGCCTAAAAAACTAAAGAAATTTTGGGATTACAACAGGACTGCTACCTCCCCCAAAAATAAGGGGACTGTGGGGAAAAAGAAGGAGAAAAAACTGCATGTAGAAGCTCAATCGGGGATGTAGTAAATGAAAGAGCTAAGCATATGTGGAGGCCCTAACGACCACAGCAGACCCCGGGGAAACCGAAAAGGGGAAAAAAATACAGGCCACTGAGCCCCAAGTCATTGTATGAAACTGAGAAAGAAAAGCTGAAATGGGGGAAAAATCAAATTGAATGAGGGGAAACAGGGATATGCGGGGGAAATAAAAAGGGTGAGATCAGTCTTTGTGTATAGGCTCCAGGAATTTTAAGGGGAAACATATGAAGCAAGAAAAAAAGGGAAAAAAGCAATTAAAAGCACATAAAGCATAGGGGGGAAGACGAATGACCCCCTGGAAAATTTTCGAAGAATAGGGGGGTTTTTTAAAAAAAAAAATCCGGCCGTAAAAGTGCCCTTCAGGCAGAATCGACTTGGAACGGGATCCTGCAGGAAAAGCACGATTAAGGGACATCCGGATAAGGAAGTGTATCTCGCCGTGACAAAACACAAGCAAAAAGGCAGAAACAGAGAGGATGTTACAAAGGCAAAAGAAGAAAGGGAGGGGATGGAGAAGACAGACAGGAGACCCCAGAACGGGAAAGATCAAAACCCCTCCCTCACAACTTCCTATAGAAGCCTCCCAACCAGGTAAACCCCCAGTGCAAAAAACACTCTAAAAAAACACCCTGCCACATCCAATGCCCCCACCCACTGCATTAAAAACCCCCCCACCCCCACAGAAAACCACCCATTTCCTTTCGGGTCTCCCATTCCCAACCCCCAATACACCCCCGGGCCCACAATCTTAGAAAAGAATTTGAAGGTGTGGTATACAAATGGATGGAATAACAAAAAAAGTTAAGGAGTGGCATGAAGAATCAAGGGGAATCCCCAGACATAAACACCCAGAAACAAAAAAATCACCAGAATAAAACAGATTCAATCTTTCCATCAGGATACAAATCCTCAGGAAAGACAGGGGAGAGGGGGGGGGGAGGAAATTTCACTGCTCATTAAAAACCAGTGGGGGGGGGAGAAAAAAGGAAGGAAAAGGTGGGGCCCGGGGGGGAAAGGGACAAAATTAGTAGGAACAATCCAGTCTGAGGGGCTAAAGGGGATAAATTTTCAGTAATGTACAACCCCCCACAGAAAATGCAGGAGGCCATGGAAGAATCGATGAGGCAAAGAGCAAATTTGACACACTAGCCGAGGTGGCGGAGGCACACATTTGGGAGCAAAGTTCTAGTTATGGGGATTTTTCAATCACAAGAATTGACTGGGAAAACCTGGAGCCCCTGGGGGTCCCGAAACATGGAGAGCCAAGATGATGGTATGGTACTGGAAAACCTCATGCACAAAAATGTAGAGACACTACCCGGAGAGAGGAGAGGATAACCCCCAAGACTGGATTTTATTTACCCTTGATAGTTCTGACATCGGGATTCATGTATGAGTAGTGATCATGGGTTCTTTTTTTCGATACTGTTGAGCTCCAGTGGGGGAGAGCAGCAGGAATAGGGGGGAAAAAAAAAAACTACAAAGGGGGAATACTCAGGCTTGGGAACTTCTTTCAAGACACAGTGGGAGAGGGAACTGACAGGGAAAACCCGTACAAAAAATGATGGACTTGTGGCAACAAAATCAAGGAGGGAGAGGAGAGGTTGTTCCCAAGGGAAAACAGAAACAAGGGAAGAAAAAAGAGTCCCGGTTCACCCAAAAGTGTAGGGAGGGAAAACTAAATGTACTAGAAATGGAAAAAGGTAGGAAACAGAGAAAATCAGGAAAAAAAAAGAGATTGCCGAAAAGCCAGAAAGAAATGCACAGATAAAAAGGGGAGGCTCAGCGGCAAAAACGAAAAAGCAAGCATCAAATCAAAACTGCCCCAAATTTGTACAGCCCATCAGGAGGAAAAAAAACAGTCAAGGACCGGGAATCGATGGGGAAGGGTTTATGGGGAAATTTACAAAAAACGACCGGGAGTATGTCAGGCACTCAAAACAAAATTTAAAGAATATTTGCAGTGGAAACAGTGGACTCCAGAAATCAGGAGCAGGGGGGTGCACCCCAAAATGCTGGATGGGGGTACTATAACCCCGGAGGAGGTGAAGAAGCGTATGCGAACTTGACACCTCAAAGGCGGTGGGGACCCGAACATCTCTCCGTGGGTCCTTAAGAGGGGAGCAGAATTTGTGTGACCCTTAACAAAGATCTTCAACAATCATTGAAACTGGGGAACCCCGAGGTATGGAAGATGGGAAAGTAGTCCCAATTTTTAAAAAAGGAAAAAAAGACATGAGGCACTAAACTACAGACCTGTATATTTTAAAGTGTATAGTATGCAAAATCATGGAGAAGCACAGGGGAGAGTGGTGGAGCACGAAAAAAACAAGGTATAATTGGGGAAACCGCATGGGTTTTAGGGAGGGGAAAATCCTGTGTAAAAAACCTACTAGAGTTTTATGACAGGTGCCCGAAGTAAGACAAGAGAGAGAGGGGTGGATCGACGCATTTTTTTTGGGCTGCAAGAAAGGCCCTTTGACACAGTTCCTCACAAGAGGTTACTGCAAAAGCTAGAGGATCAGGGACCAAACAGGAAAGGGCCCGCAATGGATCAAAAAAACCCGAAGGGAGGGAAAAAACGAGTCAGGTACGCGAGAGGTGTCAGAGTGGGCGCCCCGTGACAAGCAGGGTTCCACAGGGGTCAGCCTAGGACCTGTTGGGGTTTTTGGGATATGGAATGACTAACGAAGGGATAGATCAGAAGTTCCCTTTTTGCGGAGAGTGAGTTAATGAGAAGAATAAACGGATGGGATCAGGCAGGAAAAAAGAGGCCTAGACAGGCTCAAACCTGGTCCCGCAAGGCTCCTTGATTTAAAACCCCGCCAAATGCAAAAATCATGAAAATCGGGGAAGGGCAAAAAAGACCGCAGACACAAATAGTTTAGACGGCCAAAATCTGCAAACCTCACTCAAGGGAAAAAGATCTGGGGGTGAGTATAACACCGAGCATATCTCCCGAGGCGCACATCAATCAGATAACTGCTGCAGCATACGGGCGCCTGGCAAACCTACGGATAGCATTCCGATACCTCAGTAAGGATTCGTTCAAGAATCTGTATACCATTTACGTCAGGCCCATACTGGAGTATGCAGCACCAGTTTGGAATCCACACCTAGTCAAGCACATCAAGAAATTAGAGAAAGTGCAAAGGTTTGCAACAAGACTAGTCCCAGAGCTACGGGGATTGTCCTACGAAGAAAGGTTGAGGGAAATAGGCATGACGACACTGGAGGCCAGGAGGGTCAGGGGAGACATGATAACGACATATAAAATACTGCGCAGAATAGACGAGGTGGACAAAGACGGGATGTTCCAGAGAGGGACACAGACACAAGGGGTCACAATTGGAAGTTGAAGACTCAGATGAATCAAAGGGATGTTAGGAAGTATTTCTTCAGTCATAGAGTAGTCAGGCCATGGAATAGCCTAGAAAGTGACGTAGTGGAGGCGGGAACCATACATAGTTTTAAGGCGAGGTATGATAAAGCTCATGGAGCAGGGAGAGAGAGGACCTAGTAGCAATCAGTGAAGAGGCGGGGCCAGGAGCTATGACTCGACCCCTGCAACCACAAATAGGTGAGTACAAATAGGTGAGTACAAATAGGTGAGTACAACAAGGTTAGTTCCAGAGTTAAGGGAAATGTCCGACGAAGAAAGGTTAAGGGAAATCGGTCTGACGACACTGGAGGACAGGAGAGTCAAAGGAGACATGATAACGACATACAAAATACTGCGAGGAATTGACAAGGCGGACAGAGACAGGACGTTCCAGAGATGGGACACAGAAACGAGGGGTCACAATTAGAAGTTGAAGACTCAAATGAGTCAAAGAGATGTTAGGAGGTATTTCTTTAGTCATAGAATAGTTAGGAAGTGGAATAGTCTGGCAAGTGATGTAGTGGAGGCAGGAACTATACATAGTTTTAAGACGAGGTATGATGAAGCTCATGGAGCAGGGAGAGAGAGGACCTAGTAGCGGTCAATGAAGAGACGGGGCCAGGAGCTATGTATCGACCCCTGCAATCACAAGTTGGTGAGTATATACACACACACACACACACACACACACACACACGTGGTAATGCTTTATTTACAGTGAGCAAAGTCAGGGTATTTTTCCAGAATGGCCTGTAATATAATACAGTGGATAAAATACTTTGACATTTCTTGAACATTTCTGAGTGAGTTGTCTCTAAATTCATTATTTTTATCGCACTCAGTACATAATGGCGCAAGGTGTGACAAGAGTCCATCTGTCAAAATTTACATTTTATTTGGCTACATCTGGTGGTGGTGATTTAACCTGTCAAAGATACTTGTAACCCAGCCGGAGCCAGGCAGTAGTGACATCCAAGAGCCGGCCTATTTTGTTGGATGCACCATAGACATGTGGCTTCTCCTGCATAATAGAATGATGATAGATGGACTGACTGGTGTCATTCTCCCTGAGTCTTAAGTCAATAAAATTCATTTGAAGTTCTTTTCGTATTATTGTTCTCAAACTGCTAACTGACAAGCCAAGATTGTAATCTACTCCCTCTTGGAAAGCATACAGCTTAGCCAATCCATCAGTTCTATCATACATCTGAAGACCAATGTGAGATGGAATCCACAGCATGTGCACTCTGACTCCACAGTCCACAGTCCTTCCATACCTGACACAAGCATGCCACAATTTATACTTAATGAGTTGAGAGCATTTATAGGTTCTGATACATATTGTTTAGGATATCCTCCCAACTTGTTTCATTCAGGACATGGTTAATTTCTTTCCACTGTATGTTTCTGGTATTGAAGTTGAATTTGATGAAGGCTCCCGCTTAACTGATCTCATTTTGCTGGTCAGGAGCCCTGTACTTACTTGTATGTACTTCGATTATGTTGTGATACGAGCGTTTTGTCTTCGATACTGTTATATTTCGCACCAGATCATTATTAATGAAGATAAGGGCAAGTGTATTTTCCAGTCTTGTTGACTCCACTATTTGCTTACTTAAGGTGACTTGTTGCAGAGATTTAATAGCTCATGTGTGTATGCGTGAGTGAATTTTCACCTGAGCTGCCTCCTGGGGTTATCTCTGCTAAGACATTATTTGCCACATTCCTCCATTTTATGTGTCTTAACTTGAAATCACCCAGCAACAAGATATTTGGGGTTGGAGTTGGAAGATGTTCCAGACAGTAGTCTATTTTCAAAAGCTGCTCCTTGATTTGCTGCGAAGTTGCATCCGGTGGCTTGTATACAACCGCAATGACAAGGTTTTGATTTTCAATCTTTACTACCAAATCTTCAACTACATCATTTGAGATGTTTAGTAATTCCGAGCAAATGAGCGTCTCTGTGACATACAGACCAACCCCACTTGTTTATTTATTTATTTATTTATTTGAACATGATACAGAGAAGTACAAGGAATACAATTTTTTAAAGTGCAGCATGTCAAAGCCCCTTGTATGCAGAGCATTACGGGCTGGCTTAAAATTTACTTAAAATTAACTAAGCAATGATATATTCAGTGGTACGAAAATTATTGTAAAACAGATAACAATTTAGTACAAATGAGTATTACAAAGACAGGTCATATGGTCATTTACTGTGTTGCTGTGTAATCAGTAGAATGGAGTATTATGTTAGGTAATGAAGTTAAATAGTAACAAAGTTTGATTGGGTCACAGGTTAACATTTATGAGATACAATAAAGAGATACATATATGAGATACAATTTATGAGATACAATTATTCAGTATTTATTTAGTTGTGAGTAAGTAAGTGATTTTTGAGAAGAGACTTGAATTTATGAACAGACAGTGTTTCTTTTATATTCACAGGTAATGAATTCCAGATTTTAGGGCCTTTTATGTTCATCGAGTTTTTGCATAGCGTGAGATGGACACGAGGAACATCAAAGAGTGATCTGTGTCTTGTGTTATGGTCATGTGTTCTGTTGAGGTTGGTGAGGAGATGTTTGAGGGAAGGGTTTATATCAGAGTTAAGTGTTCTATGTATGTAGTAGGTGCAGTAATAAGTATGGATGTTTTGTATTGTGAGTAGGTTTAGAGTTTTGAATATTGGTGGAGTGTGCTGTCTGTAGTGGGAATTTGTTATCATTCTGACTGCAGCCTTTTGTTGCCTATTCTGTCCGTCGCATCTGAATAAGTTGTAGCCTGAGATCTATATTTCGTTGTGAAAGTGATCCTTTGTGTGGGTCTCTGTGAAAGCCGCAGACATTGCAGTTGACTCTGTAAGGAGTCTACTGATGAAAGGTATTTTGTATACGTATTTGTAAATACAAATGTTGTCGTAGGGGGGTTTATTTGCCATCATTTTTTTATTATTTAGTAATTTTAGCATACATACAGAGGTACAAAAAAATACAGGTAAGAGCAGCATGCCAAAGCCACTTATATGCATAGCATTACGGGCTGGCTTAAAATTAACTTAAGATTAACTAAGCAATGATGAAATCAGTGATAAGACATTATTGTAAACAGATAACTATAAAGCACAAATGAGTATTACAAAGACAGGTCATATGGTTGCATGCATTGCTGTTCATTCAGTAGAATGGAGTATTCTGTTAGGTAGTGTATTTAAAAAATAACAAAGTTAGATTGAGTCCTAGGTTTAACATTTATGTGATATAATTGTGAGTAACATTTAGGATATACAATTTATAAGGTTCAGTTATTCAGTATTTATTTGGTTTTGGGTGAGTAAGTGATCTTTGAGAAGAGACTTGAATTTATAAACAGGTAGTGTTTCTTTTATATTTACAGGTAATGAATTCCAGAATGGGAACCACTGACTGCCTCCACTCCAATAGTGATCCGAGGTGGTGTAATATTTCTGTCATGTCCTGCCGGTTTTTTCTTCCTGTCACTAAAAAAAAATCTCTTTCACTGGAGTGGATATAACTACCCTGGTTTATTTCCCAAGGTCTGTGTGATCTGTACGTTTTGGTCCCCTTTAAAATAGTGTGCATGACAGCATGTATTGTAACACTGTCTTTCATGGACTGATGAATAACACATTTTAGGGTGAAATAGTTTACAAGAAGAAGAATTGCATACTCCTTTGGCCATGAGGTCGCTGCATCATTGCACGTCCCACCTGTTTTTTTTTTCAGATATTCCATGCCTTCTGGTACCCAAGGCATAAATTTAATCTGCACAGATTTGATTTCTGTTTGCTAGGATTTTTTGTATCTGGGTTCCCAAGTGGTGCAGTTTTTCCTGACCCCCTACTACTTGCAGCACTGCTCCACCATCAGTAACACCACCAGTTATTATTGGTAATGCATCAACAACATCCCCCGAAGCATCATCCCCTATTATTCATCTCCAGCAGTAGTGCTATTTTGTGTTTCTGGATCTTGTATATCTAGATGTTTACCTGTTTCTTCAATACCAGGACCACTAACTCCATCTTGTGGCATCATTGGTATGCTACATAAACCGAACCTTTTGGGCAACACAACTCGGGCAGTCTTGTCCTCCAGGATGTAACCCACAACAATCAGTTAACACCCAGGTGCCTACTTACTGCTAGGTGAACAAGGGCAAAAAGTGTAAGGAAACGTGCCCAATGCTTCATCCATGCCGGGGATCGATCCCGGACCTTCCTTAAGTGAGCTGAAGGCGCTACCAATCAAGCTTACATAGCGCACACGTGGTGCACCCCCTAACCCCAGAGTACCATAAAGTTTCACCTAAGCAGTAGTCTTTTTCAGTCAAATACAGAGAGAGAGCAGGTATAGTAGTGAAATGAAGATGTAATAAGTCCGTCAATCTTGGAGAAATAGTATTTAAGATGATAAGTCCCTCAGCCTGGAGAAGAGCTCAGCTTTGTGGTCTGGAATAATATGAAGTTAAAGCATTGATTGTTTGATTGATTCGTCAGAAACTGCGTCCTGACATGGGTCTTAGGATCTGTTCTGTGACCACGATCAGTGTCTTGCTGTAGTCCCTGTGCGTTCCAGGGCAAAATGTTTTATGTACAACAGCAGGTTGAGTCTATCAGGCCTGCCATCATTGCCCTGTGTTTGGTGGTCTGGTAAATTTGCTAATAAATACGTGGACTGTTTTGTCCATCATGCATATGTTCACGAAGGTTTTCACAATGTTTCTTTGTTTTCTTCCGAGTCACTCAGATCCCATATGATATCCATGAAATACGTGATAGCTGACATAATTTGATGGCTCAGGTGTAATACGGGATGTCCTACTAAGCTCACCTGGGCTTCAGTGCTCCGCACTGGTAACTGTTGTGGTGTTAGGGTTGACACGTTGGCTGTAGCCTGTTCCTGCAACATGGGGCCCGTTGGCTACCATTGTCAGGTGGGAGTTTGAGCAGGAGAATCGGAAATTGGGTGAGCAAAAGTGTGACCCCGTCGCTGGCGTTTCCTCGGCTTCCTTCATCACTGTGACCTGTGACCTGTTAACCAAGTCTTTAAATGGGCCTTAGAAAATAATATGAAATTCAATAAGGACAACTTTCAACTACTCCACTATGGAGAACTTGAGGAAATAAAAACTGGATCGGAGTATAAAACAAATTTCAATCACAAAATAGAGCAAAAAAGCAATGTGAAGGACCTAGGAGTGATAATGTCAGAGAATCTCACTTTCAAAGATCACAACAATGTCTCCATCACATCTGCTATGAAAATGAGAGGATGGATAATGAGAACTTTCAAAACTAGGGATGCCAAGCCAATGATGATTCTTTTCAAATTGTTTGTTCTCTCTAGGCTGTAATATTGCTGTACACTAACAACCCCTTTCAAGGCACGAGAAATTTCAGACCTAGAAAATGTACAGAGAACCTTCATGGCGCAAACAACTGCGATAAAACACCTTAATTACTGGGAACGCTTGAAGTTCGTCAACCTGTACTCCCTGGAATGCAGGCGGGAGAGATACATGATTATATACACTTGGAAAATCCTAGAGGGACTAGTACTAAACTTGCACGTGAAAATCACCCCCTAAGAAAGCAAAAGACTTGGCAGACGATGCAACATCCCCCCAATGAAGAGCAGGGGTGTCACTAGCAAGATAAGAGACAACACAATAAGTGTCAGGGACCCAAGACTATTTAACTGCCTCCCAGCATACATAAGAGGGATTACCAATAGACCCCTGGCTGTCTTCACGAAGGTGTTCGACAAGTACCCAAAGTCAGTACCCGGCCAACCGGGTTGCGTACGTCGGGATGCGTGCAGCCAACAATAACAGCCTGGTTGATCAGGCCCTCAGCTACCACGAGGCCTGGTCACAGACCGAGCTGCGGGGGCGTTGACCCTCGAAACCCTCTCCAAGTATACTCCAGGTATACTCCAGTGTCAACCCGAGCTTTCAGACTCCAGCAATGTTACCCTTAGCTGGGAGACTTCAGCAGTGTCACCCTGAGCTGGGAGACTTCAGCAGTGTCACCCTGAGCTGGGAGACTTCAGCAGTGTTACCCTGAGCTGGGAGACTTCAGTAATGTCACCCTGAGCTGGGAAACTTCAGTAGTGTCACCCTGAGCTGGGAGACTTCAGCAGTGTCACCCTGATCTGGGAGACTTAAGCAGTGTCACCCTGAGCTTGGAGACTTCAGTAGTGTCACCCTGAGCTGGGAAACTTTAGTAGTGTCACTCTGAGCTGGGAAACTTCAGTAGTGTCACCCTGAGCTGGGAGACTTCGGCAGTGTCACCCTGAGCTGGGAAACTTCAGTAGTGTCACCCTGAGCTGGGAAACTTCACCAGTGTCACCCAAGTCAATGAATGGCACTACATTATCCTTACAGTGTTTATCCAGCCAACAATTAATACCAATTACTCTGGACAACCATTCATTTCCAACACCCCTCCTTGGCAAAATGCCACATATAACACGGTGCCCTCCCCTTCTTCCTAATTATGTCTATTGCTGTCCTGAACCTTCTAACTAAATCCTCACTTCTACACTTGCCTACATCATTGCCTCCAACACTGAGGCAGATAATAGGATCGATCCCATTACTGTTCATGATGTTGTCAAGCCGGCTAACAATATCCTCCATCCCAGCCCAAGGAAAGCAAACCCTCTGTCTCATACTCTTGTCCTTCAAGCAGAACGCCCTATCCATGTACCTAACCTGGCTATCCCCAACAACAACAATATTCTTACCTTCCTTGGTGTCGTTCATAGTGACGTTTCCAGTAGTCGACTCACATTCGTCGGGTAGCACAGAGAATGCATTAGATGTTTCCACAACGGTTTCCACAGCAGTCTCTTTCTTCTTCATCGTTTCTACCTTTCCACTCGTCTTCTTGATCGTCAATTTCGTTCCATGCTGTCCAGCCACTGTCCAGTTCCCCTTCTTGACCCGAGGACTCAGAACAGGAGGACTGCTACGAATCCTCTTGTTTTCCTCAGTCAATCACTGTATCTCCATCTTCACTACCCTCAATTCTTCCTTAAGCTGCTGGTAAAGTTGCTCTATGGAGGGCATCTTTGTTCAATCCAAGGAGAGTACACTAACGTCCTCACTGAGCTAAGTACACATCACCACTGAGCTAAGTACACATCACCACTCATTAGAACATAAGAAAGGAGGAACACTGTAGCAGGCCTGTTGGCCCATACTAGGCAGGTCCTTAACAATCCTTAATCGTATTCTGATATACTCATATTTGTAGCTTTAGTACTTGTGGAAAATATTTTAATGTTCCGAAGCTATAGTGCCTAATAGGTGTTTAATGTGTCGATATGGGTCAAAAATGTATTTGAAAATGGAAGAGAACCAAGAGGTTCCCTCTGCGCCTGCGCTGATGGGCAGTGTTTGGAATGGAGTTAAGAGGCTGGGAAAGCATGGGACCAGGAAATTGGAGTTCACGGCGGCCTAAGGATTAATATAGGCCTCATTTCATAATAGGAAGTGTCGTAACTGTTCCTGGTGAAGAGTGAGGAAACATGATTTACTGGACCACAGTAATAAAGTGGTAAAATTAGTGAATAATGGTAGGACCGGGTGGTGACTGGTGCGACGCCATGGAGTGTCCAGGGGAAAATACCCATGATTTAATCATCACTCATCGGTCTCAGATCTTAATGGAGTGGTCACTAATGTGCATAAAAATTATGAGACATTAAATCATCTTGTGAATTGTAATGTAATCAGTGATAATAACACTAAGTTAAGAGAATGCGTGAAGTGAAATAAGTCGCCTTGCTCCGAGTGAACACGTGTAGCCCTCGTGGTTCCTGTCTCGAGGATAGTGAAGTTTTTATAGAGTCACGACTTCTAAAACAGGACAAACCAATGGATACCTCGTCCTGATGGAATAAGAACCGTGTCGGTGTAGCAGGGCATCGAAATGAGATGGTGAATGGAGGAAATAAGGAGTATCAATCACCCACAGTTAAGTAACCCTTCTAGTTATAGCAACTGATACTGGCCAGTTAGGTAAGTTGTAATTGGATAGGTTATGAGTGATCCAGCTACATCAAGTGACCACCAGAGAATATCTGATAAGTGGTGGTATTATATACAAGTGTTTTTTCCTTGATGGATATATCCATGTGTAACCTAACCCCCCCCCTTCATTCAGTTAAACTAATATAATCTATACAGTCCACAATTAATTAGTAGAGCCGTACTTGCGGGTGCTATCTGTCATACTGGTCTCGGATAGATATGGGTATGATTGTGAGGTCGAAGGAGCTACCTGCAGGGGTGGCTAAGTTTTCTCACATGTCTACACAAGGTTTACCTGGAGTTTACCTGGAGAGAGTTCCGGGGGTCAACGCCCCCGCGGCCCGGTCTGTGACCAGGCCTCCTGGTGGATCAGAGCCTGATCAACCAGGCTGTTGCTGCTGGCTGCACGCAAACCAACGTACGAGCCACAGCCTGGGTGATCAGGAACTGACTTTAGGTGCTTGTCCAGTGCCAGCTTGAAGACTGCCAGGGGTCTGTTGGTAATCCCCCTATTGTATGCTGGGAGGCAGTTGAACAGTCTCGGGCGCCTGACACTTATTGTATGGTCTCTTAACGTGCTAGTGACACCCCTGCTTTTCATTGGGGGGATGTTGCATCGTCTGCCAAGTCTTTTGCTTTCGTAGTGAGTGATTTTCGTGTGCAAGTTCGGTACTAGTCCCTCTAGGATTTTCCAGGTGTATATAATCATGCATCTCTCCCGCCTGCGTTCCAGGGAATACAGGTTCAGGAACCTCAAGCGCTCCCAGTAATTGAGGTGTTTTATCTCCTTTATGTGCGCCGTGAAGGTTCTCTGTACATTTTCTAGGTCAGCAATTTCACCTGCCTTGAAAGGTGCTGTTAGTGTGCAGCAATATTCCAGCCTAGATAGAACAAGTGACCTGAAGAGTATCATCATGGGCTTGGCCTCCCTAGTTTTGAAGGTTCTCATTATCCATCCTGTCATTTTTCAAGCAGATGCGATTGATACAATGCTATGGTCCTTGAAGGTGAGATCCTCCGACATGATCACTCCCAGGTCTTTGACGTTGGTGTTTCGCTCTATTTTGTGGCCAGAATTTGTTTTGTACTCTGATGAATATTTAATTTCCTCGTGTTTACCATATCTGAGTAATTGAAATTTCTCATCGTTGAACTTCATATTGTTTTCTGCAGCCCACTGAAAGATTTGGCTGATGTCCGCCTGGAGCCTTGCAGTGTCTGCAATGGAAGACACTGTCATGCAGATTCGGGTGTCATCTGCAAAGGAAGACACGGTGCTGTGGCTGACATCGTTGTCTATGTCGGATATGAGGATGAGGAACAAGATGGGAGCGAGTACTGTGCCTTGTGAAACAGAGCTTTTCACCGTAGCCGCCTCAGACTTTACTCTGTTGACGACTACTCTCTGTGTTCTATTAGAGAGGAAATTATAGATCCATCGACCGACTTTTCCTGTTATTCCTTTAGCACGCATTTTCTGCACTATTACGCCATGGTCACACTTGTCGAAGGCTTTTGCAAAGTCTGTATATATTACATCTGCATTCTTTTTGTCTTCTAGTGCATCTAGGACCTTGTCGTAGTGATTCAATAGTTGAGACAGACAGGAGCAACCTGTTCTAAACCCATGTTGCCCTGGGTTGTGTAACTGATGGGTTTCTAGATGGGTGGTGATCTTGCTTCTTAGGACCCTTTCAAAGATTTTTATGATATGGGATGTTAGTGCTATTAGTCTGTAGTTCTTTGCTGTTGCTTTACTGCCCCCTTTGTGGAGTGGGGCTATGTCTGTTGTTTTAGGTAACTGTGGGACGACCCCGTGTCCATGCTCCCTCTCCATAGGATGGAAAAGGCTCGTGATAGGGGCTTCTTGCAGTTCTTGATGAACACGAAGTTCCATGAGTCTGGCCCTGGGGCAGAGTGCATGGGCATGTCATTTATCGCCTGTTCGAAGTCATTTGGCGTCAGGATAACATCGGATTGGCTTGTGTTAACCAAATTTTGTGGCTCTCTCATCAAAAATTCATTTTGATCTTCGACTCTCAGTTTGGTTAGCGGCTTGCTAAAAACTGAGTCATATTGGGACTTCAGTAGCTCACTCATTTCCTTGCTGTCATCTGTGTAGGACCCATCTTGTTTAAGTAGTGGCCCAATACTAGACGTTGTTCTCGACTTTGATTTGGCATAGGAGAAGAAATACTTTGGGTTTCTTTCGATTTCATTTATGGCTTTTAGTTCTTCCCACGATTCCTGACTCTTATAAGATTCCTTTAGCTTAAGTTCGATGCTTGCTATTTCTCTGACCAGTGTCTCCCTACGCATTTCAGATATATTGACCTCTTTTAGCCGCTCTGTTATTCTTTTCCATTGCATGTAAAGGGAGCGCCTGTCTCTTTCTATTTTACTTCTACTCCTCCTTTTTCTTAGAGGAATAAGTCATGTGCATACATCGAGTGCCACCAAGTTAATCTGTTCTAGGCATAAGTTGGGGTCTGTGTTGCTTAGTATATCTTCCCAGCTTATATGGGTTAGGACTTGGTTTACTTGGTCCCACTTTATGTTTTTGTTATTGAAGTTGAATTTGGTGAATGCTCCCTCGTACTAATCTCATTATGTCGGTCTGGGGCTCCACGCATACATGTCTGAACCTCAATTATGTTGTGATCTGAGTATATTATTTTTGATATGGTGACATTTCTTATCAGATCAACATTGTTAGTGAAGATGAGGTCTAGTGTATTCTCCAGTCTAGTAGGCTCTATTATTTGCTGGTTTAAATTGAATTTTGTGCAGAGATTTAAAAGCTCGTGTGAGTGTGAGTTTTCATCAGAGCTGCCTCCTGGTGTTATTACTGCAACAATATTATTTGCTATATCCCTCCATTTTAGGTGCCTTAAGTTGAAATCCCCTAGGAGCAAGATGTTGGGTGCAGGATCTGGAAGATTTTCCAGACAGTGGTCAATTTTTAACAGCTGTTCCTGGAATTGCTGGGATGTTGCATCCGGAGGCTTGTAGACTACCACAATGACTAGGTTTTGGTTCTCGACCTTTACTGCTAAAACTTCCACTACATCATTTGAGGCATTAAGCAGTTCTGTGCAAACAAGTGACTCTGCAATGTACAGGCCAACCCCCAACCCCTTTTGCCTGTTCACTCTGTCACATCTGTATAGGTTGTAACCTGGGATCCATATTTCGTTGTCCAAGTGATCCTTTATGTGGGTCTCAGTGAAAGCCGCGAACATTGCCTTTGCCTCTGCAAGCAGTCCATGGATGAAAGGTATTTTGTTGTTTGTTGCTGGCTTTAGACCCTGTATATTTGCAAAGAAGAATGCCATCGGACTGGTGGTATTGTTGGTACTGGGGGGGGGATTTTTTCCAGCATTAGTATCTGTATCTGTTGGTTTGGAGTGGAGGCCATCGGCTGTGGTTCCACTCCAGGAATGACTGGATTTGGTGTACGACAGAGTAAACAATTTGGTTGTTGTCTCCCAATGAGATTACTTGTATGCATGTAATGTTGAGGTACATGCAGGTAACCCCTATAAATTTTTCCATATCTGCCCATTGGTCATTCGAACCAGATGCAATCAGTGAGAAATTAATTGAATTAATTACTTAATAATTAAGTAACTGATTGAAGGAAGTGGGTATAGGGTACACAAATTTAATTGATCGTGTGGTGGATGATAATTAGCCCAATTAACTGCTAGCACATGTGTGGCTAGGATTTATACAAGAGTAAAGTGCAAGAATTACTCTTATAAGGCACCTACTTAAGTTGCATAATCAGTGATTAATAATTCTCTAACCATGACTGGATCTGATGGAGTTAATGTGGCTGGCAAGTCCGTGGATTTTAGAGTAATGAAAGCATCATTACAGGCTATTAAAGGCCATGTGACGAAGGCATACAGTAAGTGCTTGGATTTAATGAATCAAGAAACCATGAACCCTTGTGAGGAAAAAGTTCAATAGATAGGAGTAGCGAGGGAGTATATAGTAACAATAGTTTCATTGCCTGCTACTTGTTAAGATAGGGTAAGTCCAGCTCCTGCTTTTCCCCCTCCCCCCATTTTCCCCCCTCCTCGAAAGTGATAGTTTATTGTGGCTGGCTTGTTAAGGTAGGGTCAGTCTAGCTCTCGCTATCCCTTCCCCCCCTCTTCCCCCCCCCCGAAAGGTGACGTGTTGGGCTCCGGTCAAACAGTAAATCACTCGACTCACAGCTCCCAGCATTACTGTAAGTACACGCCTGATCATATTTTAGTGGACTTATTGGTTGAAAGCTTCGCTTTTGACCAATAACTAACTTAGTCCTTTCATTCTTTATCTGTTAAATGTTTTAATAATCACCACATCTTTTAGGTATTGTACTTATCATGGAGAGTGATTTCTTAAGCAGTGGGTAATCTGTCTCTCATTACAGCTTGGAATGACAGAGAGGGGTCACCTGCCAACCAACGAGAAGAATAGAAGGAGATGGACTAGGGTCCTGAGACGTCCCATGTTTAGTCTACTTACCTGTTATGTAAGCCAACACAGGACCTAACCCCTCATCATAGCAGTGGTAACGAACCTGTTTTCCTGTCATCTGACGTAATTACACACGGCTATAGTCTGTGAAGAACGAGCCAGTGGTGGTCACCAGCACCTGCTACCCCCCACATCAGCAACGGCTACGATTTCAACAACACTCAGTGTCACCAACACCTGACACCCTATTACCACGATATACCTATATTAGCGTTGAGTTCAAATGTAATTTTTTTCATTTCATTTTTCATTTTTCTTTCAATTAGGATACCCATTCATGTTTTATTGTTTTACATTTTCTATTTCTAAATAATGAAATGTTTATCATTGTCTGTTATTATTTCTTTTTCTATTCATTAATTTTCCTGAGGAGGAACCAGCCTTGTTAATACTGACTGAAGTTGTTACAGGGCTGAGTAAGCCTTCACAAGTGGTGACCCTGCCAGGATCAACTCGACTGAATCAAGATTCAACTCCATCTTAAATCTACCATTGGAACTTCAACGCTGCATACCACAAATGGTTACCACCAGCCATGAGTAATCATTCTCTATGGTAGGACTACGGTACAGGTATTTAAAGGATTTAGTGATTGTTATAGTCTCAATTTATTGTAAGTCAAGTCAGGCAGGATATAATATTTAATTCTGCCACCTTTTCGAGCTTGAAACACTTTGGAGGATTAGACTCTAGGGACCCGAGATTTTCCAGTGACAATTTGTTTCATTGAACTCTTTATTATATCAAGGGAACTGTGGTAGGACACTCTTGATTTGTTGGTGAGAAGATTGGATGGTCAAGTATCCCCATTCTACTTGCTGTTTGCTCGGAGTCGGCATAGAACCCTTCGTTTAATTGAAGTAGGGATCGAGCCCTCTGGTTTATTTACAGTTTGAACAGAGCAGGAATTTAACCCTCCGTTTTCTTTAATACCCGTTTCATTTCCCCTGATAGTTTAAGTTATTCTCGCAAGTATGGAGGAATACCAGTTTTGGATGAATGCTGGAAGTAAGTTAGGTATAACAGAGAAAAATTTAGAATCTTTCATTAGTGCTAAGATCCAGGAAAGACTTGAACGAGAGAGAGAGAGAATCGAAAGAGAAGAGAATAAGGAGAGAGAAAGAATAGAGAGAGAGAATCAAGAAAGACAGTTAGAAAGAGAAAGAGAGGATAAAAAGGAGAGAGATCGAATTGAAGGAGAAAACCAAGATAAACAGTTAGAAAGAGAGAGAGAAGACAAAAAGGGGCATGATAGACTTGATCGTGAGGAGAGAGCTAGAGTACGTGAGAACAAGCTAAAGTACATGAGGAACAAGTTAAATTAAGAGAACTTGAGGAAAGAGCAAAGGATAGAGAAGTTGAGGAAAGAGCTAGAGAACGTGAGGAAAAAGCTAGAGAATATGAGGAAAAAGCTAGAGAACTTGAGCTAATAGAGAGAGAAAAGGATCACGAGCTCGAAAAAGCTCGCCTCGAATTACAGAATAAAAAGTTAACTCTTACACAACAACAATTAGAGGAAGGAGTAATTGAACATCATGCAGCTAGTGCACATATTCCAACACCTAATTTACCTCCCTTCACAGAGGGTGACGACATAACTTCATACATTATCAGGTTCGAAAATACTGCCACCCTCTGTGAATGGCCTGCTGACACCTGGGCTACCAGGTTAGGAATGTTATTTTCTGGTACAGCCTTGAATATCTATGTAACTTTGTCGCAGGATATCATATGTAATTATAACCTACTGAAGAAGGCAATCCTTAAAGCATATCAAAAAACCACTAATTCTTACAGGAAAGATTTCAGGTATGCCACCTTACAGCCTGGCCAGAACTTTCAGCAGTTACATGTAACACTCTTTCGTTTGTTCGACTTTTGGATAGAGAGTTCAGGAATTGATCACAGTTATGAATCTCTTAGAGACTTCATGGTTGCTGACCAGTTCCTGACAGCTCTTCCCCACCAGATACGAACATTCATTAGAGAACGTAACCTGATTAAAGCTGAGGAAGTTGCTGAGGCCACTGACTTGTATGCTGAGGCTCACAATTCCTATAAAGACCTAAAGGGATCAAACCCTAAGGGCAAGGGTTCATCAGACCTTAAGAAATCAAAGCCTCTAGTGGAAAGTAAAGTGACTTCTTTTATTCCTGTTTGTCATTTGTGTGGTGTTAAGGGATATAAACGCCCAGATTGTCCTTCTAAGAAGGTCCAAAAAGTTGGAAGATGTTTTCTTGACGATAATGACCAAGCACCCTTCTGCTCAGGAGCAGTTAATGGTATAAAAGTCTTAGATATATTACGTGACACTGGATGTACATGCATCGTAATTTCGGACAAACTGTTCCCTTACTTTAAAACCTCTCGTGTGCCCTCTATTCTTTCAGATTACTTAGGACATGAAAATACCTTCCCTACAATACGTTGTTACTTGAAAACTAAATGGTTCACCGGTTGGACTAATGCGGTACTAGCCCCAATTACTTGTTCTATAATAGTGGGTAACATTAAAGGTGCCATTCTTCCTTCAGAGGCGGATCTTTCATCACCACCCGTGGATCTAAGTTTTCCAGCTCCTCTTCCTTGCAAGTTAAATAATCCCCTTTACAATTCTGCACCGGAAGCTGCATTGTCTCGTACTGTTCATTTGGGGGTGGAAACAGATGATACTGCTCTCGATAGCGAGGTAGCAGGATCACCTGTCCACTTGTCGGGTGAAAGTAAGGGTATTGCCTCCGGCATTCTCAATGTCTTGACTAGGGCTCAGACCATAACCCGGTTTCTCCTATCTCTTCTTCTCCCACCGTGAGTCCTTTTATTTTCCCAGATTTTATGTCCAAGGATGACTTTGTCAGTATACAGTGCAATTGACATTCACTTCGGGATTGTCATAATCAAGCTTTTAACAACAAAGTTATCCATGGGAGATACGTATCTCATAAGTTTGAATATATTAATGGTATCTTACATAAATCTGTATTTAAATCTCATTCTTCAGTGATAGATTATTCCCTACTTGTTGTTCCTAAACCATGTCGAGAGACTGTTCTTCAAATGGCTCATTATTTGCCAGTGACCAAACACTTGGCCCATCGTAAGACATGGCATAAACTCAAGCACACTTATTTTTGGCCAAGCATGTATTCTCAGGTTACAAAGAAGTATAGTTCTTGCAATAGGTGTCAGGTGCTTACTGCACAAAATACACACACTCAAAGATCCTGTATAGTTATTAAATCTAAAACTTCCCTCCTGCAGAAACGAGATACTCCACCATAGAAAAGGAATGTTTGGCCCTTGTATGGGGTATCTCCAAACTTAAATTTTATTTGCAAGGAAAATAATTTTTTTTATATATATTTTATTTAAAACATCATAAATTACAAGGTAGTATAAAATATTAAATACCACAATAATACAGGATCTGGACAAGATTACGAAGAATTATATCACAAGTGCAAGAGAAAAAATTTTGAAACACGCAAAATACATACACAGCAACAAACAACAAAATACCTTTCATCCATGGACTGCTTGCAGAGGCAAAGGCAATGTTCGCGGCTTTCACTGAGACCCACATAAAGGATCACTTGGACAACGAAATATGGATCCCAGGTTACAACCTATACAGATGTGACAGAGTGAACAGGCAAAAGGGGTGGGTTGGCCTGTACATTGCAGAGTCACTTGTTTGCACAGAACTGCTAAATGCCTCAAATGATGTAGTGGAAGTTTTAGCAGTAAAGGTCGAGAACCAAAACCTAGTCATTGTGGTAGTCTACAAGCCTCCGGATGCAACATCCCAGCAATTCCAGGAACAGCTGTTAAAAATTGACCACTGTCTGGAAAACCTTCCAGCTCCTGCACCCAACATCTTGCTCCTGGGGGATTTCAACTTAAGGCACCTAAAATGGAGGAATATATCAAATAATATTGTTGCAGTAATAACACCAGGAGGCAGCTCTGATGAAAACTCACACTCACGCGAGCTTTTAAATCTCTGCACAAAATTCAATTTAAACCAGCAAATAATAGAGCCTACTAGACTGGAGAATACACTAGACCTCATCATCACTAACAATGATGATCTGATAAGAAATGTCACCATATCAAAAACAATATACTCAGATCACAACATAATTGAGGTTCAGTCATGTATGCGCGGAGCCCCAGACCGACATAATGAGATTAGTCACGAGGGAGCATTCACCAAATTCAACTTCAATAACAAAAACATAAAGTGGGACCAAGTAAACCAAGTCCTAACCGATGTAAGCTGGGAAGATATACTAAGCAACACAGACCCCAACTTATGCCTAGAACAGATTAACTCGGTGGCACTCGATGTATGCACAAGGCTTATTCCTCTAAGAAAAAGGAGTAGATGTAAAACAGAAAGAGACAGGCGCTCCCTTTACAGGCGACGGAAAAGAATAACAGAGCGGCTAAAAGAGGTCAATATATCTGAAATGCGTAGGGAGACACTGGTCAGAGAAATAGCAAGCATCGAACCTTAAGCTAAAAGAATCCTTTAGGAGTCAGGAATCGCGGGAAGAACTAAAAGCCATAAATGAAATCGAAAGAAACCCAAAGTATTTCTTCTATGCCAAATCAAAATCGAGAACAACGTCCAGTATTGGGCCCCTACTTAAACAAGATGGGTCCTACACAGATGACAGCAAGGAAATGAGTGAGCTAATCAAGTCCCAATATGACTCAGTTTTTAGCAAGCCGCTAACCAGACTGAGAGTCGAAGATCAAAATTAATTTTTTATGAGAGAGCCACAAAATTTGATTAACACAAGCCTATCCGATGTTATCCTGACGCCAAATGACTTCGAACAGGCGATAAATGACATGCCCATGCACTCTGCCCCAGGGCCAGACCCATGGAACTCTGTGTTCATCAAGAACTGCAAGAAGCCCTTTCCATCCTATGGAGAGGGAGCATGGACACGGGGGTCGTCCCACAGTTACTAAAAACAACAGACATAGCCCCACTCCACAAAGGGGGCAGTAAAGCAACAGCAAAGAACTACAGACCAATAGCACTAACATCCCATATCATAAAAATCTTTGAAAGGGTCCTAAGAAGCAAGATCACCACCCATCTAGAAACCCATCAGTTACACAACCCAGGGCAACATGGGTTTAGAACAGGTCGCTCCTGTCTGTCTCAACTATTGGATCACTACGACAAGGTCCTAAATGTACTAGAAGACAAAAAGAATGCAGATGTAATATATACAGACTTTGCAAAAGCCTTCGACAAGTGTGACCATGGCGTAATAGCGCACAAAATGCGTGCTAAAGGAATAACAGGAAAAGTCGGTCGATGGATCTATAATTTCCTCACTAACAGAACACAGAGAGTAGTCGTCAACAGAGTAAAGTCCGAGGCAGCTACGGTGAAAAGCTCTGTTCCACAAGGCACAGTACTCGCTCCCATCTTGTTCCTCATCCTCATGTCCGACATAGACAAGGATGTCAGCCACAGCACCGTGTCTTCCTTTGCAGATGACACCCGAATCTGCATGACAGTGTCTTCCATTGCAGACACTGCAAAGCTCCAGGCGGACATCAACCAAATCTTTCAGTGGGCTGCAGAAAACAATATGAAGTTCAACGATGAGAAATTTCAATTACTCAGATATTGTAAACATGAGGAAATTAAATCTTCATCAGAGTACAAAACAAATTCTGGCCACAAAATAGAGCGAAACACCAACGTCAAAGACCTGGGAGTGATCATGTCGGAGGATCTCACCTTCAAGGACCATAACATTGTATCAATCGCATCTGCTAGAAAAATGACAGGATGGATAATGAGAACCTTCAAAACTAGGGAGGCCAAGCCCATGATGACACTCTTCAGGTCACTTGTTCTATCTAGGCTGGAATATTGCTGCACACTAACAGCACCTTTCAAGGCAGGTGAAATTGCCGACCTAGAAAATGTACAGAGAACTTTCACGGCGCGCATAACGGAGATAAAACACCTCAATTATTGGGAGCGCTTGAGGTTCCTAAACCTGTATTCCCTGGAACGCAGGAGGGAGAGATACATGATTATATACACCTGGAAAATCCTAGAGGGACTAGTACCGAACTTGCACACGAAAATCACTCACTACGAAAGCAAAAGACTTGGCAGACGATGCAACATCCCCCCAATGAAAAGCAGGGGTGTCACTAGCACGTTAAGAGACCATACAATAAGTGTCAGGGGGCCGAGACTGTTCAACTGCCTCCCAGCACACATAAGGGGGATTACCAACAGACCCCTGGCAGTCTTCAAGCTGGCACTGGACAAGCACCTAAAGTCAGTTCCGGATCAGCCGGGCTGTGGCTCGTACGTTGGTTTGCGTGCAGCCAGCAGCAACAGCCTGGTTGATCAGGCTCTGATCCACCAGGAGGCCTGGTCACAGACTGGGCCGCGGGGGCGTTGACCCCCGGAACTCTCTCCAGATAATATCCAGATCCAGACACACCATGCACTGGCACACATTATACAAAATGATAATATATCTGACACATACACACAAAACTGTTGGAGGGGGGACCCCACCCCATGAAAACTCATCTATGAATATACCCACATCATTCGCACACGTATTGATCACAGCAGTGATCAAACATAAATTTTTGTAACTTTATATATACATGCAACTGATTATGAGATTTAACTTAAGAACAAAGTCTGGTAATTATCCGAAAACATTACCCTATAACAAAAATAAGCATTACACAAAATTGCATAAGCGTATAAAGCAACAACAACTGCAAGATTTTTACAGCATACGTTGCATCAGCAACGAAACTTAATAACATTACAAAAGTGATGGAAAACAAATTATGTAAAAACAAATATAAACCCCATCTATGAGGAAAAAAATTCCCTACAAAATTACAATAAAAAACTGCGAAAATACATACCAGAAAAATTATCTTTGCAACAACTGGTAGACTAACATGGACAGTGACTTCTATAACTCTCTTTTAATCACAAGAACCTATTTTATACAAATCTTGGGCTAATCAAAATCTTGCACACAAAACTTACATGTCAACACAGCACCACTCAGTACATACCTTCCCAACCCTCACATTCCTTCGCAACTCCTTTACCTTATACACTCTCCCTCCGAAAAACTAATGGCAACCCGCTTATTTATTTATTTTATTTATTTATTTAGAAATTTTAGCATACAAACAGAGGTACAAAAAATACAGGTAAGAGCAGCATGCCAAAGCCACTTATATGCATAGCATTACGGGCTGGCTTAAAATTAACTTAAGATTAACTAAGCAATGATGAAATCAGTGATAAGACATTATTGTAAACAGATAACTATAAAATACAAATGAGTATTACAAAGACAGGTCACGTGGTTGCATGCATTGCTGTTCATTCGGGTAGTGTATTTAAAAAAAAAAATAACAAAGTTATGTTTAACATTTGTGTGATATAATTGTGAGTAACATTTAGGATATACAATTTATATGGTTCAGTTATTCAGTATTTATTTGGTTTTGAGTGAGTAAGTGAACTTTGAGAAGAGACTTGAATTTATAAACAGGTAGTGTTTCTTTTATATTTACAGGTAATGAATTCCAGATTTTAGGGCCTTTTATGTGCATTGAGTTTTTGCATAGCGTGAGATGGACACAAGGAACATCAAAGAGTGATCTGTGCCTTGTGTTTTGGTCATGTGTTCTGTTGAGGTTGGCAAGGAGATGTTTGAGGGGAGGGTTAATATCAGAGTTAAGTGTTCTATGCATGTAATAAGTGCAATAATAAGTATGGATGTTTTGTATGGTGAGTAGGTTGAGTGTTTTGAATATTGGTGGAGTGTGCTGCCTGTAGTGAGAATTTGTTATCATTCTAACTGCAGCCTTTTGTTGGGTAATTAGTGGTCTGAGATGGTTAGTTGTTGTTGAGCCCCATGCACAAATTCCATATGTGAGATAGGGGTAAATAAGAGAGTGATAAAGGGCCAGGAGGGCTGACTGTGGAACATAGTACCGTATCTTCGATAGTATGCCTACAGTCTTGGAAATTTTCTTAGAAATTTGTTGTATATGTGTATGAAATTTGAGTCTATTATCAAGGTGGATTCCTAAGAATTTTCCCTCTGTTAGCTTTGTGATAGGTGATCCGTTTATCGTTATGTTAAGAGGTACATCTGTACCTCTGCTACCAAACTGAATGAAGTAGTTTTGTCAATGTTTAGTGTAAGTTTGTTAGTCCTCATCCAGGTAGATATTTTCTGTAATTCGGTGTTTACAGTATTGGCTAGTGTGACTGGGCTCGGGTGAGAGAAGACGTATGTGGTGTCATCTGCAAAAAGTGTGGGTTTGAGTAATTGCGAAGCATTTGGTAGGTCATTTATGTATAGGAGAAAGAGAAGAGGGCCAAGGACACTTCCCTGTGGGACACCAACTGTAATTGGTTGTGTGGAAGAGCTTGCCCCATTTGCGTACACATATTGGCTTCTGTTGCTGAGGTAAGACTTGAGGTAGTTGAGGGAGTGCCCTCTAATACCATAGTGTGACAATTTTACGTGGAGCAAGTCATGGTCAACTGTATCAAAAGCTTTACGTAAGTCAATGAAGATCCCCAGTGGGACTTCTTTTTTCTCTATTGCAGTGTATATATGTTCTAGCATGTGTATAATAGCATCATTAGTATTTTTATTAGGCCTGAATCCAAATTGGCAGGGGTTGAGAATGTTATGGGAGATGAGGTAGGAGTGGATTCGTTTATGAATTAATTTTTCGAAGATTTTTGAGAGAGAGTGTAAATTGGATATTGGCCTATAGTTATTCAACTCTGTTTGGTCTCCTCCTTTATGGATCGGGGTGATAAAGGAAACCAGTCCTTTACGTATAATTAGCTCGCCAACTGAATGAGGCCATTGACCGTAAGTTTGCAGTAGGTCTCCGGAAAACGTGTCCTCCACTGTCCCCCGTAAATAAGTTTGTTTCTGCAAACCGTTCTATATATGCCCGCCGCAATTGCCCTAATCCTAATTCCTCCTCCTCCCGTGTCCCTCATCCCCCAGGAAATATACAGAAAATCCACCACTACATACATAATCGCCCTTTTCACTTCTCTGGAGATCCTGCATACTTCTAATGTTAAGGCTCGCAGGGTCTCTACATTACCCCCACCCATCAACTGAAAAACCTTCGCTAACCACACCCTTACCTTCCTCAACTCTTCACAGAAATAAACCGCATGAAAAGCGGTTTCCTGTTCTCCACAGTGATCGCAGGTCTGTTCCCTCACCAATCCCATTGAACACAAAACAGCTTTCGATGCTAATATCCCCATTATAAACCTATATACAAACTCCCTTACTCTCGGCATTAACTTAAGCTTTCGAAAGTCATTCCATATCATACCCCAATCATACAAGGGATGAACCGATACCCCCTGTATGATTTCCGGCCTTCTGCTCATCGTCACCAAACTCCCCACCCTAAGTTTTTCCACCTCCCTAATCAATAACAATAACCTCAGCATATCCTCGCATTCAATTAATTCTTTTCCGCTCCACCATCCTTCATCACTTTCCCCACTCTAACCCCTCTTTCCCCCCCATCCCTAACGAACCTCTGTTTCACATATAAAGCCTTTACTCTCTGCCCCAACGCTAAAAGGCCTACTCCTCCACTGCGTATATTCGACATCACCACCTCCTTGCTTAGCCATGCCCTCCCGAAACCCCAAACATAACGTAATGCCCTCCTCTGAATCTCATGTACGTCTGGAGTCTGCAGTGGATACACCACAGCCATACTCCACACTTTACTATAAACTAATGAATTTACAATTATCGCCCGCTGTTGTAAGGTGACGTCCCCGTAAACTCCTTAACCTTTTTACTGCCTTCACCACCACCTCCGAATTCACCTGCCTAGCCTCCCGCGCATCTGTCATGTATATAACTCCACAAATTTTTAGCCTAGCTGCTACTTCCCACCCAAACTCCAACCCCAAGCCCCCCCCCACCAGGCACCCACTCCAGCAACTTGATTTTGCTCTGTTCACCCGCATGCCAGATGCCCTCCCGAAAAGATCCAACACACTTTCCACCATACGCAATCCCTCCACTCTGACCATCAGAACAGTGGTATCATCCACATACCCCACCACATCTATACACCCATCCTTCTCTCCATTTAAAATCCCCCTCCCCTCAATGAGCCGATAAAATGGATGCTGCATACACGCAAACAATATTTGAGACAGGGGACACCCCTGTCTCAAACCCCTCTCCATCCTTACAGGCCTTCCCAACCTGCCATTAATTTGTACTCGCACCATTGCAGATGAATACATTGTATCAACCCACCTCACCACTCCCATGCCAAAACCGAGATGCAACAAACTAGCCCTCAGAAAGTTTCTATCCACACAGTCGTATGCATTTTCCCAATCAATACCCAAAAGCCTCCCCCACTCCAGCCCTCCAAAAAATCCCTAATGCGGCCATGCCCATCTCTCATGCTTCTGCCCAGAATACCCATCTGCCCCTTATGAATAACCCCACCTAACACCTTCATCCTATTGCCCAGTATCTTCGCGAAAATCTTGTAGTCGGCACACATTAGCGAAATAGCTCTGTACTTACTCAATACTCTTCCCTCTTGCTTTTTGCGTACTAATACGACTACACCCGTTCACTGAGTCTGTCCTAACTGTCCCTCCCGTCGCATACAATTCATGACCCTCACCAGACAGTACTTAATGTGCTCCCATTGAATTCTATAAAAATCATTTGATATCCCATCTATACCGGTGCTTGCAGTACTCATATTGAACACAGCCTCCTCAACTTCCCCCATGCTAATCTCACCTCCCATCCCCATGCCCTCCTCTCCACATGACCCTAAACCTCTCCCCCCCACACCTCCTCAATAGCATTGCCCTCCTCCCCCTTCCCCCACTTCTTTTGGAACCAGAAATCAGAATAATTGCTCATGCCCTCTGTAGTATTCAGTACCTGTCCCTTGTGATAGCCACCCATATTCTCACTTACCTCCAAATTTAAAATAGTCGAATCCTTCTGCCTTACCCTAAAACCTCGCAAAACACTTCCCAAAGGTTTATCACCCCACGGCACAGCCTCCATTCCCGCCCTTACACGTACTGCATCAAATCTACCATTATGTAACTCTGCCAAATTATTCGTCTCTCGACCACTGGGAAGAGAGGATGCTTCTTGAGTCTCCCTACACGCCACCTGGTGGTGACTGCTTGACTTAGGCACCAACATGGCGGATTGTATCATCCGCAGAGTGAATACTGTCTGTATTGAATTAGTTCGAGGAACGTTAAGCAGTGCGACAATGCATGTACTGTTATCGGCCATAATTAGGGACGTCTACGGGATACCGAACGATGAATTGTATGGTGTCGCCCTTAATGGAATGACAAGGGTTTTTGTGAAATTTACAAGAGCCGGCTTTTACACCAGGATTGTGGATGAATTTCAGGAAAGGAGGATGAGTGTGAACTCAACAGTAGAGGTGTGTCTACATGATGTTTCAAAATATTACACGTGGGTAAAGGTACGTAATGTACCCTTCGAGGCAACGTCCTATGGCATTCAGGAAGCCTTCAGCAATTATGGAACTGTTTATACGGCTAGTATGAGGGTGTGGAGGGACGGGCCATTTGAAGGGCTGCCCGAGGGGTCCTGCACCCTGAAGATGTCATTGAGGTGGCCAATACCCTCGTATGTTACGCTGACAGGCTATAGGACACAGGTATTTGTCCACTATGCGGGGCAGAGGAAAACTTGCCGATTATGTGATTCTTACGAGCATATGGCGGCGCAGTGTCCTTGAAGGCAAGCCCCTAGGATGGCATTATCATGGATGGTGGAACAGCAACCGTGCAACGTGGATGTGGAGTTGGGGGTTGTGGATGGACAGAAGATGAATCTCCAGAGTGAGGAGGTGGACAAGGTGGAAGAGGTGATGGGGACGTGTGTTACCCTCCCAGAGGTGACAGGGGAGAGGCCCCCATCGCCTGAGGGAAGGGTGGACGTGGAAGAGTCTATCCAGGAGAGGATGTTGGAAGCAGTGCTGCAGGAGTTCTTGGACGAGCCGGAGGCCGGGGAGGACGGACCCGAGAAGTTAAGTGAGGTGCAGCTGATGGATGAGCAGCAGGGACAGGTGGAGGGTTCGAGGAATGACAGAGAGGACAGGGAAGTGGTGGTGGAAGTCCATCAGGAGGACTCGCAGGAGGTAGATATGTGTGTGAGTGAGAGCTCACGCAAACGGACTGCGGGTGCCTTGGACCTCAATGAGGTTTTAACACCTGGGCAGAGACCTGGGAAGAAGTCATGGGTAGCTGTGGGGGAGAAGGCAAGCAGGGGAGGGGGTGTACCGGGGAAGCTCAGTGGGGGAGGGCAAGGAGGGGTTGGTGGACAGGTTAGGAAAAATGATAAAAATGGTACAGGTACTATGAAAGGTGAATTGAGTAAGACACAGCGGCATAGGGGTAAGCCGCCTTTTCTGGGAAGTTCAAGTGTGTCACAATAAATGTAAATGGTCTTAAATCTGAGGTAAAAAAGGTTTGGTTAGAATGGTTTTTACGAAGGTTTGATGTAGATGTATGTTTTTTGCAGGAGCATAACCATAGGTTAGGGTGTGAATTGCATTTGCGGGGTTATAACCTATTTGTCAGTAATGCTTTGCAATTAAAAGGAGGGGTGGCAGTGGCTGTAAAGGAGACCAGCCCATTGCATGTCATGGGTTGGGAGGAGGGGGGAGGGGGGAGGGTCGTAAGGGTAGATTGGCACTGGGGGGTGAGGAGAGTATGTTTCGTTGGTGTTTATATGCCGGCATGCAACAATGTTAGAGTGAAAGTTGATTTTGTTCATGATGTTTTGATGTATTATTTGCAGGGTTTACCTTCCATAACTGTACTTGGGGGTGATTGGAACTGTGTGATTAGGTATGGGGATGTCTCACCGAGGGGGGTGGGATGTGTCTTGGGTGCTCTAAGGGATGTGTTAAGGGATGTAGGAGTTGTAGATGTGGTTGGGAGGGGGGAGTATGGGGTGGAGCACACGTTCATTCGTGGGAATTATGAGGCGAGGTTAGATAGGATATATGTGATGCAAGGGATTGGTGAGGAGAGAGTGAGGGCTTTCGATGTCGGTTTTTCGGATCACAGGGCGGTGATAGCTGATCTGCGGGTGGATGGTATAGTACGCATATATGCTGGGTATTGGAAAATGAATGTAAGGCTTCTGCAGGATGGGGATGAAGGCTCTTCCTTTGAGGAATGGTGGAGACATTTCTGGGATGGTAGGGATAGTGAGATGGATTTGCTTGACTGGTGGGAGATGCGGGCTAAGACAGGAATTGCAGAGTTTTTCAGGATACGTGGAAGGGAACAGGCACGGTGGAGATATGGTTTGCAAAACTACCTGGAGGGACAGCTGAATGCTGTTTACGATTGAGGGGGGGGGTAGGGAAGGTATGCGAGGGGATGTGGATTGTTTAAGGAGTAGGATTGAAGAGTTACGTAATGAAAGGTTTAACGCGATTAGAGTTAGGGCAGGGTTAGAGGAGGTGTTAAAGGGTGATCGACCATCAGGTTATGTCCTGAGAAAATTTAGGGAAAGGCAGATGGTGACTACCATAGCGCATCTAGTGGTCGCTGATAGGGGGGGGTTATGAGGTGGGTCAAGGCCTTACCGATACGGATGACATTAGCGTTTATGCTGATTATTGGTTTAGGGAGAAATGGAGGAGGAACACGGAAGTTGCCAGTGAGGAGGTATTTGGGGTTATGCAGAATACTATTGTATTGGGACAACAGGAACAGGAAATGCTGGAGGGTAGTACTAGTGAGGAGGAGGTGGGGGAGGCGCTTTACGGGATGAGTCAAGGTAAGACGCTGGGCATTGATGGAATACCGAATGATTTTTATAGAGTTTATTGGGAATGCATTAGGTATGGTTTAGTGGAAGTCTTGAATTATATGTGGAGCAGTGGGAGGATGGGGAAGACACAGAAAACCGGGATCGTTGTGTTGGTGCCGAAGAAGAAGGAAGGGAAAGTACTGAGTGATTATAGAGCGATATCCTTAATGTATGCAGATTATAAAATTTATGCTAAAATTCTGGGCAATAGACTGAAGAAGGTTCTAGGATCAGTGATACATGGGGGACAGTTTGGCATCCCGGGAAGAAGTATGAGGGATGGGCATAGTCACATAAGGGATTTTATTGAGAGCTGCACCGGAGGGGGAATACTCTGTTTAGATTGGGCTAATGCGTATGATTGTGTGAATAGGGATTTCTTAAAAGTTTGTTTAGAAAAGTTGGGTTTGGGGGGGAGGGTGGTGAGATGGGTGCAAACCTTGTATGAGGGAGCAGTTATTAGGGTACAGGTTAATGGTAAGTTGGGGGACCCAGTACTGATGAAGAGAGGTTTGAGGCAGGGTTGTCCACTCTCTCAGTTATTGT
Organism: Cherax quadricarinatus; assembly: GCF_026875155.1. Lineage (NCBI taxonomy): Eukaryota > Metazoa > Arthropoda > Malacostraca > Decapoda > Parastacidae > Cherax > Cherax quadricarinatus. The sequence goes on along the minus strand of NC_069402.1, from coordinate 3,772,674 downwards.
TTGCCTGCGTACAGAATCCATTTTATGGGCTAGTGGATGAGGTGATGAATGGACAGGGGATAATGGGGGGTGGGCGGGGGGGTATTGTTGGGTATGTAGATGATACTAAAGTGCTGGTAATGCATGAGGAAGATCTAAGGAAAGTTGGTGGAGTCATTCAGATATTTGGGGACGCTACGGGTATGAGAGTTAATTTAATGAAGTCGAGACTATTTGAGGTGGAGGATTGGATAGGCGGGAGCTTGGGGGAGGGGTTGGGATGGTCAGTAGTGGACAGAATTAGGGTTTGTGGAGTATGGTACATGGCGGAAGTGCAGGATAGTAGGAAGATAAATTCGGAATTAGTTACGAGCAGGGTTTTGGGTGGGCTTGGAGGCTTAAGGGCTAGGGACGTAACATTACAACACAGAGTTTTAGTGGTCAACTCTCTGGTTTACAGTAAGGTGTGGGGAGTGGCTGAGGTGTTCCCTTTAAGAGCACAGGATATTGCGGAAATCCAGAGGAAGGTTCTAAGGTATGTGTGGGGGTTTGGGAGGGCATGGTTGCGCAAGGACGTGGTGATGACGGATGTGAGACGTGGGGGTCTTGGCCTGATGGCATTGGGTCATAGAGTAATGGCTTTATATATTAAACAAAGATATATCTGGACTGGGGGGAACCGGGGAGTCAGGGTAGGTAGGGTAATGGAGGATGCACGAAGATTGTGGTGTGGAAGGGATTTGAGGTATTGTGAAGACATGTTGAGGGTTTTATTGAATGTAGAACAGGTGTCCAAATTAAAGGTCAAACGGATGGTGGGTGCTGTGGTGGGTACGGGTGTCTTACAAGGGCTTGCTCTATATCCAACATATGACTGGATGAGCATATGGAGGAAGTTTGGCTTGCTTAGAATACCAGCGGGGGTACGGGAGTAAGTATATCGTTTTCTAATGGGAATTTTGGCCTGTAGGGATGTGTTGTGTAAAATGGGTCTTGTAAGAGAGGACTCATGCATGCACTGTGGGGACACCGAAACGGCTTTTCATGCTGTATTTTTTTGTCCCTCTTTGGAGGGGGTGAGGTTATGGATGGTGAGCGTTATCAGACTTTTGGGGGGGGGGAAATGGCCATTCCTAAGGGCTTTAATGTTGGATGTAACTGGAGTGCTAGGTGATGTGGGTAGGGCTTTAATGTATATCATGACGGATTATTTTCATGTATCTTGGGGGATGAGGGAGGTTAGGGGAGAGTTGAGAATAAAAGCATTAGCAGCGAGATTTTATAGAACGATGTGTAGGAATAGGCAAGTCTATGGGGGGCGGTGGGTAATTAGCTTTTCGGAGGGTTACCGGAATCTCTCTGTGGGGGGCTTCCTCCTCATGAACCCAGGGGGCGGGCAAAGGGTTGGTCTCCTACCGGGGCATGCATGAGGGTAGGTTGGTTTAGGCTCCTTTGTTGTGTGGATGGTGGGAGGGCTATGAATGGAGTAGGAAGATGTATGATGAATTTGGAAACCTATGGTTATGTTCACTGCATACAGGATAATCTTTAAACCATGATAACTAAATCTTGGGATCTCGGGTTTAGAGCAGAATGATGTTAATTTTGAACCCAAGTTTAACTTGATCATTGTTCAACTTATGTTTGTGAGGTGCTGTGACCCTGCATAGTTGCTTTGTGGTAGAAAATTTTCTGCTTTTCGGTATAAAAGTTAGTGGTTGGTTAACAACAGGAATCCGTTGTTAGCTACAGTTTTGGGTTGCATTTAACCCAGGTACATTTCATTGCTGTCAACAAAATTTGAAGTGTTAATTAGGTTAGCTGTGTTTATTCATGAATTCATGATCTTTGTAGTGTCAGGCTTCGTCAATTTTATGATCACATAAATGGCATCTTTCTCTATGTACCTAACCATGTATATGTGTGGGTTGTAATGACATATGAATATTATGATGAATTGTGAGGTATTGGTTAGGAGTGGGCAATTTTATTGTGCAATGCCCTTAATGGGGATTGAGTAAGATTCGTCAACCGATTTTGTTCTTTAATGTTATTGCGGAAAAAATAAGGACGGAACACGTATGAACCTGTATGTCAATATTTTTAATTATATGACTATGGTATGTGCATGATGAATTTTTATTCCCATGATAATGTTCAGTATTATATCATTGTATTCTGTACTGGTAATGGTATTGATGTCCTACGTGGGACCCAGGGCTATGTACACTTGCTGACATATTAATGTATATTGTTTTTGATGGACGTACAGTATAAGCCTGTGTAACCCTGTAATTAGGATAGGTGGTGAGAGATAAAAGGAAAAAAGGGGGGGGGTAGCATGTGCCTGCACGAAGTTGTAAGTGCGGTGAGTCTCTCGGCAATGAAATTATAATTATATGAAAGTTTAGGAGCTAATTAATTATTTTTTATTTTATCTTTTAGACTGTTTAAAAAAAAAAAGTTTTGTAGAGGTTTTTTGTTAGTCATGCGGACGTTTTAGCACTTATATGTCTTCATATTTTGTGATTTGAGTCACTCGTGTATGATATACAAGTATATTGTATACTGAGGGGGTTATAAATACAAAAATACAAAAATTCGGGAATGAATAGCTACAGAATATTTGGTGTATTAAATGCTAATATTACAATATAAATTGAGAGGCCAAAGCATTAGTGCACATAGAAAGTTTTGTATATACAGTCATATGAGTTAAGGGCACGTAAGTAGGGTAGGATAATAGTAATTTTTGATGTATGGTATTTGTTAATTTTGTTAATTATAAGGAATTTTTGTTTTCTTTGTAAATGTTTCATGTTTTGTGAACACGTCAATTGTGTGATATACATGTCTACTGTATCCTGTATTTTTAAATAAAATATAAAAAAAAAATATTGATAATGTGTTTAACCACATGAGTGTGGCTATGATGTTAACTTGTTTCATGTTTAGCATTGATAATGTGTTTCACCACGTGAGAGTGGCTAGGTTTTCAACTTGTAGAGGGGCGGGTGGGGGTTGCGGGAATGTTGGAAGTCGCTGTAAGCAGCAGTGTTTTATGAAGATCTTGTGATTATGTAACACTGTGTTTCTAGGTAGATTGTAGGTTGTGTTAGGCTATCTTAGGGTAACATTGTATGTATGTTCACTCAGTGAACCGTTGTAGCACTAGTGTTGAATGTTCTGTTATAACATGTACCATTTTATGGTATCTTTAAATTGCATCTTGTACTACAGGTTCACATAATATATATATATATATATATATAATATATATTATATATATATTATATATATTATATATATATATATATATATATATATATATATATATATATATATGTATGAAAGTATAGTAGTACCAACACTCTTATATGGATGTGAAGCTTGGGTGGTAAATGCAGCAGCGAGGAGACGGTTGGAGGCAGTGGAGATGTCCTGTCTAAGGGCAATGTGTGGTGTAAATATTATGCAGAAAATTCGGAGTGTGGAAATTAGGAGGTGTGGAGTTAATAAAAGCATTAGTCAGAGGGCTGAAGAGGGGTTGTTGAGGTGGTTTGGTCATTTAGAGAGAATGGATCAAAGTAGAATGACATGGAAAGCATATAAATCTATAGGGGAAGGATACCTAAACTCAGTGCCGGATCAGCCGGGCTGTGGCTCATACGTCGGACTGCGTGCGGCCAGCAGTAACAGCCTGGTTGATCAGGCCCTGATCCATCGGGAGGCCTGGTCATGGACCGGGCCGCGGGGGCGTTGATCCCCGGAATAACCTCCAGGTAAGGAAGGAGGGGTAGGGGTCGTCCTCGAAAGGGTTGGAAAGAGGGGGTAAAGGAGGTTTTGTGGGCGAGGGGCTTGGACTTCCAGCAAGCGTGCATGAGCGTGTTAGATAGGAGTGAATGGAGACGAATGATACTTGGGACCTGACGATCTGTTGGAGTGTGAGCAGGGTAATATTTAGTGAAGGGATTCAGGGAAACCGGTTATTTTCATATAGTCGGACTTGAGCCCTGGAAATGGGAAGTACAATGCCTGCACTTTAAAGGAGGGGTTCGGGATATTGGCAGTTTGGAGGGATATGTTGTGTATCTTTATACGTATATGCTTCTAAACTGTTGTATTCTGGGCACCTCTGCAAAAACAGTGATAATGTGTGAGTGTGGTGAAAGTGTTGAATGATGATGAAAGTATTTTCTTTTTGGGGATTTTCTTTCTATTTTGGGTCACCCTGCCTCGGTGGGAAACGACCGACTTGTTGAAAAAAAAAAAATATAATATTATATATATATATAATATATATATATAATATTATATATATATAAATATATATATATATATAAAGTTGGTAATTAGTTAACACCAGAAATTCGTGTTAAATGCAGTTGAGTAACATTAATCCCAGGTACATTCAATGCTGGAAAAAAATTAATATTGATAATATTTTAACACATGAGTGGCATTTATTTAATTTATTTATTTATTTATTATTATTTATTTATTTATTTATAATATGAGCACACATACAGAGGTACAAAAAATACAGATAAGAGCGCATGCCAAAGCCACTTATAACAATGTCATAGCATAGGCTGGCTTAAAATTCACTTAAGATAACTAAGGGCAATGATTGAAATCAGTGATAAAACATTAAAGTAAACAGATTAATATAAAGCCACAAGTGAGTATTACCAAAGACAGGTCATATGGTTGCCTGCATTGTTGTACATTCAGTAGAATGGAGTATTCTGTTAGTTAGTGGTATTTAAAAAATAATAAAGTTAGATTTGGGTTTTTAGGTTTTAAAAATTATTGATGATAATTGTGAGAAACATTTTAAGATATACAATTTATAAGGTTTCAGTTATTCATATTTATTTGGTTTTGGTGAGTAAGTGATCTTTGAGAAAGAGACTGAAATTTATAAACAGGTAAGAGTTTCTTTTATATTTAAACAGGTAATGAATTCCAGATTTTAGGGCCTTTTATGTGCATTGAGTTTTGGCATAGTGTGAGATTGGACACGAGGAACCTTCAAAGAGTGATCTGTGCCATGTGTTATGGTCATTTGTTCTTTGAGGTTGGCAAGAGATGTTTTGAGGGAGGGTAATATCAAGTTAAGTGTTCACGTTTTTAAAAAAAATGTAATAGTAAGTCAGTAATAAGTATGGATTTTTTTGATGGTGAAGTAGGTTAGTGGTATTGAATTTGTTGGAGTGTGCTGCCTAAATGAGAATTTGTTACATTCTAAGCTGCAGCCTTTGTTGGGTAATTATTGGTCTGAGATGGTTACTGTTGTTGAGGCCCCATGCACAAATTCCATAGGTGAGGATAGGGAAAATAAGAGAGTGATATACGGCCAGGAACACTGACTGTGGAGCATAGTACCGTATCTATCTTCGATATATGCCTACAACTTGGAAATTATGTTAGAAATTTGTTTTGTATATGTGTATGAAATTTGAGTCTATTACAAAGGTGGATACCTAAGAATTTACCCTCTGTTAGCTTTGTGATTAGATGATCCGTTTTATCATTATGTTAAGAGGGACATCTGTAGCTCTGTTACCCAACTGAATGAAGTAGGTTTTGTCAATGTTTAGTGTAAGTTTTTGTTAGTCCTCATCCATAAAATCTTTTCTTAATTCGGAATTTACAAGTATTGGCTAGCGTGACTTGGGCTCCGGGTGGGATAAGACGTATGTTAGTTGTCATCTGCAAAAGTGTGGTTTGAGTAATTGCGAAGCATTTGGTAGGTCATTTTGTAGAGCAGAGCGCAAAGAGAAAGAGGGCCTAAGCGACACTTCCCTGTGGGACACCAACTGTAATGGTTGTGCAGAAGAGTTTGCCCCATTTGCAACACATTGGCTTCTGTCTGAGGGTTATGACTTGAGGTATTGAGGATTGCCCTCTTATACTATAGTGTGACAATTTTACGTGGAGCAAGTCATGGTCAACTGTATCAAAAGCATTACGTAAGTCAATGAAATCCTCAGTGGGACTTCTTTTTTATCTATTGCAGTGTATATATGTTTTAGAGCATGTGTTATAATAGCATCATTAGTATTATTATTAGGCCTGAATCCAAAATTGGCAGGGTTGAGTATGTTTGGGAGATAAGGTAGGAGTAGATTCGTTATAATTAATTTTTCGAAGATTTTTGAGAGATGTGTAGTTGGATATTGGCCTATAGTTATTCAACCTGTTTGGTCCTCCTCCTTTGTGGATCGGGGTGACCCTTGCTATTTTGAGTATTGTAGGGAAAGGTGGAGATTCAATGGATTTGTTAAAGAGAGTTGACAATGATTGGTATTAGCACTTGTGACACTTTTTTGTATATAAAGGGTGGTAAGGTATTTAAACCTCCTGCCTTGTTTTTTAGTGTGTTTGATAATAAGGGAGACTTCTCGTATGGGATAGTCCGGGAGCTAGAACAGTGTGTTCGGGTAGTTTCCGTGAGGTAGTCATTTGGTGGGGTTATCTGAGCTTTGGGATTTTATTGGCAAGGTTTTTGTCCTATAAGTGGGAGAAGAAATTCATGAGTCCCCTGTTTGCTGTTTCTGTTGTGGGAGTTGGGGTTTCATCTGATTTTGCTAATTTAATTTCGCAATTTCGTGATATCTTTTTTTTGTTCCTTAGAATTTCTGATAGGTTTTTTCCCAGGTCTTTTTATATAGCACCCTCGTAAGTTGGATAATCTGTTCTCATAATACAATTTTTTGTCTTTTGTTGCCCTTCTTAATCAGTCTGGTTAGGATTGACGAGTAGACGTTTTGTTGGTCTCTGGTTATGTGACCCATTCTGTAACTGTTTTTCATATGGTTGTTTTGTAATTAGGATTTGAGAATGCTGGGTGTTAGCCAGGACTGTTTCAGTCCTCTTAGCTGTCCATCTATTTAGTTTTTTTAGGGCAGTGCTTGTATAGAAGATATTGGGTCTTTTTTAGAAAATTATTAATACATTCGTCAATATCTGGTACAGATTTCTAGCTCAGTCTGCCAGTCAAATGTTTGCTAATACTGCTGTTGTGAAGTTATTTAATGGCTGCTCATTGTGAAGTCTGAAGGTGACTTGTTAGTAGTGTCTATGGGTAATTTTCCAAGAGTGTTATGAGAAAGTAGGGTTAGTGGTCATGTAATTATGCCTGATTTTAAAAGGGATATGGTGTTGGTCCAGATGTGGTCAAGTAGGAAACACTAGTCTCTGTAACTCTTGTAGGATTTGTTACTGTTGGTAGCAAACATACAGTTTTACTCATTGTGTTTGTGAATCTTCAGTAAACGTGTGGGGCCGGTCTTGCAGGAGATTTATAATGAAGTCACCTGAGAGTATAAGTGATACTTTGTTCATGCGTTGCATCAGTTATCATACTTCCTAGGTTTCACTAAATTGGCTAATTGTTTTGACTGTGGAAACTCTGTAGTTGTTTATCGATGTAGAGGTTTTTGTAGGTATTTGGATTATGAATTTGGCTATTTATATCATTCCCCCATGTTCATGCTCCTTGGGCATGGATGTAGTGACACATTCTAGTTTTGGACTGAGTAGTATATGGCTGTGCCACCCCCTCTTGGGTCTGGCCTACAGTTTTGTGTATGGCTGTGTAACCAGGAATGGCATAGACATATCTGGTAACCTCTAATCAGGCTTTAGCCAGTTTCAGTTAGTGTAATGAGGAACATATTGGCATGTAAGGAATTTAGTAATGCTATGAGGTCATCGTAATGTCTTGCTTTAAAGATCTATATTGTTGTTAAAGATAGTTTATGGTTGTTGTTGGCACTGAGAATGCCTTTGATTGTTCTGCAGTGTATAAATTATGTAACTGTTTGATTCATTAAGTCATTAAATAAGAGGTTGGTATCAGAATCAATGCTTTGTAATCATAAATTTGTAGTGATGTATAGTTAGATTAAGTAAAAAACAAAGTAAATTAGTCTTAAAGCAAAATAAATAGCACTGAATTATTTAACAATGGAAATAATGAGCTAAGGTAGTTTTTTTTTTTTTTTTGTTAAGTTAAAGCTAAATAAAGGAGACAATATAAAAGGGACTAATACAAATAAGATGATGAATCAAATAATGGAGCTTCTGGGAATATGATAGTAGTCGTTAGTACTATAAAGGTAATTCTTTAAAGTTTAGAAATTATAGAGAGTATAAAATTATAATATAAAAGGGACTAATAATAGTTTGTGGTGAACAATAAAGTGGTAATCATAAATGAGCTTTGGAATATAAATGGGCAAAATTGTGAACTTATCTACTTTAGGGGGAGCACCTGAGAATAGCACCTTGAGTATTTTTACAATTGTGAATATATAAACTAGGGAAGTTATATAAAGCTAAAATAAAGGAGAAATATATAAGGACTAAATTAAGTTATGTAAACAAGTTATATGGACAAGGTGGTTCACTATGAAATAATATTGGTTTAGGAGAAGGATCTGATTTGTAATATTAAATAAATTGAGCAGTTTTAATTGCACAATAAATGTAAAAAAAAATGATAGTTGGTACTAGCTAGCAAAAGATATTTTGGTACTTGCTAAAAAGTAATTGGAATATACAAACTTAATTGCATATACACAATGAAAAGTGACTAAAAAAAAGTAGTGATAAACAAAATTAATTCTGACATGTATAGAATAATGAATATTATTAATAATTATTTGGAGTAAGATTTGACTTTTACATGTTAAAATTTGAGCAATTAATAGCAGTAGAAAGAAGTTTAGAGTATTGGAGGTAGATGGCATTAGCTAGTGATGAAAAATAATAAAAATAATAATGTACAATAATAATAGTAACGTACACTATATGCAACCACACGTATATATTTATTAAGGGCCACTTATCTAATCTGTTACAGAAATGTCAGCTTTTCTAAGGAAGGTAGAGAAATCATGTTCATTTGAGATGGTATCAATATGTTGTCCTGTTGATGTTTTCCTTACTCTATATTTTCCCATCTCGCATGAAACACTGATGTATTTCTGTTTTCCTGTTTAAGTTTTCACAGCCTGAAACAGAAGGTTTTGACGTTTTTTTGTTAGACACCATTTATGTACACTCCATTTTCATTTGTAATTGCCGATTTAATTAGGTCCCTTATCTTTTATCATATGAAATGAGTCGGATCATTATACTGGTTTACTTCCGGTTTTCCTAACAAACGGTGTATCTTCTTTGATTTCATTGTTTTGCACGATGACTTGTACATGGTTTCTGTATTATCCTGAATAGCGTTTCTTTGCACTGTGCTCGTGGTTATGTCTCTTCAGGAAGTGTGGTATCTGTTTATTATACTGCATCAACATCTTATCTTGTTCAGCTTTTGCGTCGTCACTTGGAAATCAAGGTATTCATTTAGTCGAGTGTGCATGTTCTGATCCAGTCCTATGATTTGCTCTTCCAACCTTCATATTTATCTGTAATTATTTTGCTCAGTGTGACTGGCTATAGCTGCTTTTAGAGTATTCTCTGTGTCAAGCACTTCCCGATGTAATCTTCTCTTCAAGATTTTGGATCTACTTCCTCGAGGTTGGTTTGTCTGGATTCTCGTCGCTCGATGGTGTTGCTTTGATATCTTTTGATGTTCATTTTCTAGAGCAACGATGTAGTCCCTTGATACTTTCAGGAATAATCAACCTGAGTTATCATGGGAATCCCCCTTTGAAGGGAGGTGGAGTTGGAGGGAGTCAGCCATGTTTGTTGTTGTTGTTGTTGTTCCCTGGGTGGCGGCGGTGAGGGGTTGATGATACACTGGCGTCCTGCTGGATAGACAAGTGGAGTTCTAGGGTCTTGCTGTTATTCTTTATTACTGGTGTTGAGTTTTTCTTCTTGCGATTATCCTTTCATAGTATCACTGAATGTAGATACTGGTGTAGCAATGAGGAGAAGGCTTGTTTTCCTCGGAGCTTGGTTAAGTGATTGTCTGGCGCGGAGGCAGTGTTTGGGTTAGCAGGGCTGTCTTCCTTAGATCTTCTAATTTTGTCGGATTTGGGTACATTCTTAGTATTCTTGGGTCATGTTTGTGGTCTAACGTGGTTCATGTATTGAACTTTCACTTGCTTTGCAGAAAACAATCTGAAAGTTTCAACGATGAAAATTTCAATTACTCAGATATGGTAAACATGAGGAAATTACATCTCAGCAGAAGTACAAAACAAATTCGGGCCACAAAATATGAGGCGAAACACCAACGTCAAAGACCTGGAGTGAATCATGTCGGAGAATCTCACTTCAAGGACCATAACATAGTATCAATCGCATCTGCTAGAAAATGACAGATGATAATGAGAACCTTCAAAACTAGGGAGGCCAAGCCCATGATGACACTCTTCAGGTCACTTGTTCTATCTAGGCTGGAATATTGCTGCACACTAACAGCACCTTTCAAGGCAGGTGAAATTGCCGACCTAGAAAATGAAACAGAGAACTTTCACGGCGCGCATAAACGGAGATAAAACACCTCAATTATTGGGAGCGCTTGAGGTTCCTAAACCTTATCCCTGGAACGCAGAGGAGAGATACATGATTATATACACCTGGAAAATCCAGAGGGGCTAGTACCGAACTTGCACACGAAAATCACTCCTAAAGAAAGCAAAAGACTTGGGAGACGATGCACCATCCCCCCAATGAAAAGCAGGGGTGTCACTAGCACGTTAAGAGACCATACAATAAGTGTCAGGGGCCCGAGACTGTTCAACTGCCTCCCAGCACACATAAGGGGGATTACCAACAGACCCCTGGCAGTCTTCAAGCTGGCACTGGACAAGCACCTAAAGTCAGTTCCGGATCAGCCGGGCTGTAGCTCGTATGTTGGTTTGCGTGCAGCCAGCAGCAACAGCCTGGTTGATCAGGCTCTGATCCACCAGGAGGCCTGGTCTCAGACCGGGCCGCGGGGGCGTTGACCCCCGGAACTCTCTCCAGGTAAACTCCAGGTAGGCCATCACAAGTTTTGATGAGCGATGTGTTTTTGAGAAAGAAGAGCTGGTAGGATACCGTTGCTGCTGCTGCCGCCGCCTCTGCCTTAGTATGAGGTTAACTTGTTTAATTTTAATATTGGTAATGTGTTTAACCACATGAGTGGCTATGATGTTAACTTGTTTAATTAAGATTCGTCTCTCGACCTCCGGTGAGAGAGGACGCACACCTAGTAGCTACACCTGCCCTCTGGTGGTGACCTTTAGCAACTGGAAGGCAAAATGGCGTATCGAGTGGGTCAGCGGATCAACACTGTTTGTATACAGCTGGTACGTGGCACGCTCACTGGAGAAACGATGAATACATTGCTACCCGCTATCATCAGAGACGTCTATGGTGTCCCCAACGATGAAGTATATGTTGTAGCCTTAAATGGGATGACCAGAGTATTCCTGAAACTGAATCGTACCGGCGTCTACGACAAACTTTTTGACGATACCAGGAGAGGAAGGTGACTGTGAATTCAGCAGTGGACGTCGTCTTGCACGACGTATCTAGGTACAACTGGGTGAAGGTGAGAAACGCCCTTTCAAGGTGATTTGCATATAGTATACGGAGGTCTTCAACAGTTTAATTAAAGTCATTCGCTACGATGGGAGTATGGAAAGATGGGCCATAATAGGGACGACCTGAGGGTTCTTATACCCTCAAAGGGACGTTGGCTAGGCCTTTACCGTCCAAACGTCATGCTAGTGGATTCCAGGACGGCAGGTCTTTGGTACACTATTGGCCGCCAGAGAAGACCGGGTCGATTGTAGCTCCCTAGGACCATATGGGCGGGCACAGTGTCCTAGGAGGCAGCCTACCAGGGCTCCTGGTACGTTGGGGCAGTGGAGCAGCGGCCTTGTGAGTTGTGCCTGAGTTGGGAAAGGAGGAAGCAGGACGAGAGGTCGTTGGAGTGAAGAGGTTGATGGGGAAGTACCGACGGTCGGTACCTGTGTTACACTCCCGGAGGCTCGGGGGAGGCAGACAGAACCTCGGGGGCTCCATCAGAAGAAAGATGGTCCTCAGGAAGATTACTGGGGGAAAGGGTTTTGAAGAGGTTTTTGGATGGGTCGGGACCTCCACCTTAAGTGCTTGCCGAGGCTGATGTGAGGGAGGAACAGCATCTGGGGTAAAAAACATTGTGTGGAACTCGCTTAGAGCAAGGGGTGGAGGTGGAGGTCCATCAGGAGCATTTGTCGGGATGAGGACATGTGTGTGGGTAGTGGTCTAGAAAAGGTCTCTGGCACGGTTGAGGCCGAGGAGGTACTCACGCCGGGGCGGGGAGGCCGGGCAAAAAAGCTTGGGCAAAGGTGAGGAGTTGCTGACCAAAAGGACAGTGGATCCTGATTTCTGTGGGCCCAGGGTAAAAGGTGGGGAGGGGGGCCAAGGAAAGTCGGGTGAGGCGTCGGGTCGATGCACAGGAAAAGGGATGGTAGGCAAGCCACAGGGCAAGGGAAGCCGCCGTTCTTATAAATTTCAGGTGTGTCACTCTAAATGTAACTGCCCTCAAGGCTGGGGGACAAAACTGTGTGGTTAGTATGGTTCTTACGTAGGTTCCAGGTGGATGTGTGTTTCTTGCGGAAACAATCATAAGATGGTAGTGAGTTGTGTTGCATGGGTAAAGTTGTACGTTAGTTGTGCTGGCAGTTGAAAGGGGGGGGTACGATAGGCGATAAAGGACCACCCCCTTGGGTCACGGGTTGGGAGGAGCAGGGGGAAGGGTTGTGGGGGTAATGGTGTATGGGGTGATAGAAGGGCATGTTTCATAGGAGTGTATGTGCCGGCGTCGAGCAATACACGAGTAAAAGCGGATTTTGTGAGGGAGGACTTATTGTACCATCTGGGGGAAATTTGCCTCCCATCACGATTATTGGGGGGGATTGGAATTGTGAAATTTCCCGGGCCAGGATGTTAAACCGAGGGGGCGGTTGTGTATTACGTGTTCTGAGGGATGTGTTGAGGGACGTGGGTGTCGTAGATGTTGCAGGGGGAGGAGGTTGTGTGGTGGAGCACACGTTCATTCGCAAGGGGTATGCTGCAAGACTAGACAGGATTTACAACATGAAGGGTTTGGAGGTTGGGAGGGTGCAGACTTTTGATGTGGGTTTCTCGGACCATAGGGCAGGATAGTGGATCGGGTCGTGGGAAGGTGCCGTGCATATTTACCCTGGCTATTGGAAGTTGAATGTGCGGCTGCTCGGGGGGAAGGGGGGGAATGGGATTTGATGAGTGGTGGAATGGGTTTTGGGGAGATAGGGATCGGGCTATGGAGCTTGTAGAATGGTGGGAGTTGCGGGCGAAACCTGGGATCGCGAATTTTTATAGAGTCAAGGGCCGTGAGGAAGCGAGATGGAGATATGGTTTGCAGAATTATTTGGAGGGACAGTTGCAGGCATGTTATGGGAGGGGGGTGGGGAGGGGGAAGACATAGCACTGCTTCGAGGTAGGATTGAGGAGATTCATAATGAACGTTTTGACGCGATACGTTTTCGTTCAGGGTTGGACGATGTGTTGTGGGGGGAAAAAACCGCTGGGTATGTGCTGCGTAGTTTAGGGAGCGTAGGAGAGTGACCACGTTATTGCAGTTAGAGACTAGTGCGGGAGTGGGGGATTACCCGGAAGGTGAGGTCCTCATCTCCACTGAGAGTATGAGCATTTATGCAGGTGAATGGCTCAGGAGAAAATGGAGAGAGGGTGGGAGGTGGGGCGCCTAGCAGGTGTCTTTCGGTAGGGGGGTTCACAAGGCTATAGGAGAAAAGGATAGGGTGGGGTTGGAGGCTGATATTAGTGAGGCTGAGGTGGCAGATGCAGTCTTCAGCATGAATACGGGTAAGGCGCCAGGCATTGACGGTTTGCCTAAATTTACTTTTATAGGGCTCATGGGGTGCATGAGGCATTGTTTAGTTGGGGTTTTGAAAAATATGCTAGATGGAAAGAGAATGGGTGAGTCACAACGTACAGGCATAGTAGTATTAGCACCAAAGAAGGAAGGGGTGTGGGCACTGAGTGCTTTCCGGGCAATTTCCTTAATGTGCGCAGACTATAAGGTATTCGCAAAGATTCTAGGGAATAGAATGAAGGCAGTTCTCGGAGCGCTTTTACACAGAGGTCAGTTTGGGATATGCGGGATGGACACGGGTGCATAAGGGATTTCTTAGAGGGCTGTGGAGGGGGGGGGTTCTAGGGTTTATTGGGAGAATGCGTATGATTGTGGTGGGGCAGGGTGTTTTTTGCGTGAGAGTTTTTGTGATTTGGGTTTTAGTGCCAGGGTGGTAGGGTGGGTGGATGCATTGTATGCGGGGGCGATCATGCGTGTGCAGGTGAACGGTAGATTGGGTTCTGGGATTCGTATGGAGAGGGGTTTGCGGCAGGGTTGCCCACTTTCACAGCTATTATTTGCTTGCGTTCAGAACCCATTTTATGAGCTTGTAGACCGAGAGTTGTGTGGGGAGGTGGTTGAGGGGAATGACGGGGGGGGTTGTGGGTTACGTTGATGTTACAACGATCTTACTTAGTGGAAGGGAGGATTTTTCAAGGGTGGGGAGAGTCAAACGAGAAGTTTGGGGCCGTAACAGGAAAGAGGGTAAACAAAAGCAAGTCGATGTTGTTAGAGGTGGGCACCTGGGTAGGCGGAGATTGGGTCAGGGGTTTGGATGGAATGTAGTAGAACGGATTAAGATTTGTGGATTTGGTACACAGCGGACAGGCAGGAAAGTAGAAAGATTAATTCAGAGCAGCTAGGGACAGGGCAGTGGGTAGGCTACATGGCCTTCGGGCCAGAGATGTTACGTTGCACCAAAGGGCTGTGATTGTGAATTCGTTGGTATACAGTAAGGTTTGGGGAGCGGCGGCAGTATATCCTTTGAGAAATTGTGATGTAACAGACATACAGAGGAGGGCATTAAGGTGTATATGGGGTTATGGGAGGGCGTGGTTGGGACGTGATGTAGTAATGACTGGGGTGTGTCAGGGAGGATTGGGTTTGTTGTCATTGGGGCCCAGGGTGAGGGCAATATACGTCAAGGTGAGATACCTCAGTGCGGAGGGGGTCTGGGGGCGGCGTGTGGGGGAGGTGATGCGGGACTTACGTTGTTGGTGGAGTGGGAGGGACCTGGAGGTGTGTGAGGGTAGTTGAGGTATATGTTAAGAGTGCGAGATGTGCGTCATTGCTCATTTGTTTAATAGGGAGGCTGGTGGGAGTAGAGTATCATCGGGAGAAAGCGCAAGGGGTGGCTGTCTTCCCCACATATAATTGGAGGGTAATATGGGAGGAATTTCGAATGCTAAGAATGCCAGCAAGGGTGAGGAAGTGGTCTACAGATTCCTCATGGGGACATTGGCGTCAAAAAAGGTGTTGAGGCAGATGGGATATGTGAGTGATGCTCATGTGTGCATTGTGGCGACGTGGAAAATGCTTTCCCCCTGTGGTGTACTTTTGTCCTTTTTTGGAAAATGTAAGGGTGTGGTTGAGGGGTGTTTTTGGATTATTGGAAGGGGGAAGGGTGGGGGTCCTTAGGGCTTTACTTTTAGACGTGGAGGGGTGTCTAATGAGGTAGCGAGGGCGTTACGGTATATAATGGTTGATTTTTTGTATGTTTCTTGGGGAATGAGGGAGGTGGGGAGTAATGTCAGGATCAAAGCCTTAGCGGCGAGTTTTTATAGGTCGGTGGGTAGGAATAGGAGCTTATATGGGGGTCAGTGGGTTGCTCTTTTTCCGGAGAGTTATCGGGGACTGACTGTGGCACGACTACTACAGTTGGTGCCGGGGAAAGGCAGCAAGGGGTTGGCTTCCGGAGGTGAGTGATGAGTACTTGGAGATGACTGTAGGAAGGAAGAGAAGAGATGGTGGATGCTCCAGTGGTGTATGTGAGATTTTTTTTTTTATATATATTATTTAAAACATACAATACATTAAATAAATAAAAGTATACAGTATCAGATCATCAACAGACAACATAAATTCTTCATTGTCTAAACACACTGCAAGTTTTACATAAAAAAATCCCTCATCACCTGTACAGTTCATCCTTCAACACTTATGCTAAATACAAGATTATACAATGTTAGGCTTGACATCAATAACAAAAAATTTCAATATGCAGTAATATGTCAAATATTTACACTTCACGCAGCTGATAGATGTATAATGCATTATTATTTTAAAACAAAATAAAACTGTGCAAGTAATACAAAATAAAGACAATCTTCTTACCCCTTCCCATCTGCTAATTACAATATACACACTGAATAATTACATTCAGTAAAAACTCAATCATTATAACTAAACCCTCCCCCTCCCCATTTACCTCAGTTCACCATATTGAACATCTCACCGTTGTTCATTTAATTTATAAACTAATAACCAACATAATTTAAACCTAGGAGCATTTTTTTTTTTTAAATACAGTATACATGGAAACTTTATATAAGAAGACAACATATAACTAAACAGAGAACTACCGGAACATATCTTAACCACAAAATAGCTATATAACCAAAACCTGACAGTCTTATTCATTTTATATATGAAATTTTATATACAAAAACAATTTCCTATAAACTAATGCATTGCACACTCCATGGTACTATGATTATATAAAAAAAATTTATATACAAAAACAATATCATATAAACTAATACATTGTACACTCAATGGTACTAGGTTATATAGATGAATGGTTCAGAGAACCGACATGTTGATAAATTAGACACATGTGCAACTCTGGTTCTCTGAACCATTCATCTACAAATCTGTCAGACACTGCAACTTCTTGGGATCTTAATACTTAGGAATTCTTCGCTTGCCTAATTCTTGGGCACGACCTACTTCCACATTGAACAAATGTGACACGACCTATGACTGCTGCACCTCTCCTTCCATACGGTTTATAAGCTGCTTCTCCGCTGATATGCCGTATTCTATTCAAGATTGATGGACTGAACACATCGACTCAAGGTTGAGGGACTGATTACCTCATTCTCCTCCTGTTCTTCAAGTTTCTCCTATGTATGGACTGATGAAGCCACTGTGTGGCGAAACGTTTCCTCAATAAAGATACCCAAGAGTTGCACATGTGTCTAATTTATCGGTACTAGGTTATATAAAAATTATCAGAAACCTGCATGACTCTTCAAATTTACACATGATGTTCTTTATTTTTGGTTTTGCATATATTGAAAAAGGAATCAAAACTTGCAAAAATCCTTTAATAATTAACATAAGACTTTCACAGATCTAGCATGTATGATTACATATGAGGAAACACTAAGACTCCTAATACCCCGACCAACCCCATATTTAGTTTCTCAAACTAATTATAAACCCACAAAAAGTATACCTTGCTTGTATACAGTGATATTAGTAAAGGTGCTTAAATGAACATCAACTGACTATTATGCACCATAAATGAAAAAAAAAATACATGTGATATCACTGGGTGAGGGAACAACATCCCACAAAAGCTGCTGTCCAAGGAACTTGAATGGCCATAGATTACAATATAGGACATTATACATCTCAACCCTCCCACCCCCTCACAGCGGAGACCGCTACTATATGTACAAAAACAATCTCAGGCAAATGACACTTTTTGCCCTTCATCAAAAGTTTACAATCATCACCAAAGGTCTGCTTATGAACATTCCCCTTAAAGGCCAGTATAACGTTGTACTTTTAGCGGTGACATCAGCGTGGCTTCCGCTTACAAAAGACTAAACTAAACCTAACGGGAATTCCAGGAAAGACCCAACATACTTCACCAAACCCCGGCCATAGTCGGGAACCAATTCAGTCTTGTTAGAGGTTAAATCACCACCACCAGATGTAGACCAAACGAAATGTAAACTTTGCCAGATGGACTATTGTCACACCCTGCGTCATTATGTACTGGAGTGTGATCAAATTAATGAATTTAGAAACAACTCACTCAGAAATGTTCAAGAAATGGCAAAGTATTTTATCCACAGTGGTATATTGCAGATCATTCTGGAGAAATACCCTGACTTTGCTAGCTGTAAATAATGCATTACCATGTGTGTGTGTGTGCGTGTGTGTGTGTGTGTGTGTGTGTGTGTGTGTGTGTGTGCGTGTGTGTGTGTGTGTGTGTGTGGTGTGTGTGTGACTCAACAATCAATATTTGCACCAATAACTCATTACAGTTGTGACAGGGTGTGGAAGTGTGAATTGCTCATTACACTATAATTTGTTCATGATTGTAGCCATGTATAAACGTAAGTAACCATTCTACAGAATTCATTACCTTTGTAACTTGTGAGCTCATTACCTTTGTACCTATTTCAGCTATCAAAGCTTTGGGGGCCCAGTCCCTGGACCCATTACGTACCTCTGTAATCTGTAAATACCTTTGTAACTTGACATGATTGTGACCAGACCTACCTGGAGTTCATTACCTTTGTAAATTGTGAGTTCATTACCTTTGTAAATTGTGAATTCATTACCTCTGTAACTTGCTCAGCTATCAAAACTTTGGAGTCCAGTCCCTGGACCAATTATGTACCTCTGTAATCTTTTGACTACTGCCCACAGGATGGGTATGGGGTGCATAATAAACATATTAAACTAACTAAAAAGAGGCTGGAACATATACTGAAATATTGCTTTTTATCTGTATTATCAAAATGTATGACCATTTTATGATTAATCCAAGATCTCAGTGCCACACAACGCCACAATCATACACACACAGACGCACGGAACCATTCACAATACATACACGTCACTCCCTAAACCCCGTCCTCTACCCTGAAGGGTACCACGGGGGGAGTCCAGCCCCCCCGTTGCCTTACCCCACCCACAGTTGCAGCAACATTTTAACAGTAAGACTTCGATACTTTGCAGGAAAACTTTTTTCCCAACTTCTACCATATATGAGTTTATTTCTGCAATACGTTCTGTAGATACCTGCCGCAATTGCCCTGATCCTAACTGATCCCCAGGTTTCCCGCATACCCCACGAGATAAAGAGGAAATCAGCCACCACGTACATTATTGCTCTTCGTACCTCACTTGAAACTCCGAAACTCAAGATGGCAAGGGTTACACCAATACATAAAGGTGGTGACCCTACAGACTTAAACAACTATAGGCCAATATCTAACTTACCATTGCTATCCAAGATCTTTGAGAAACTCGTGCACAGGAGACTGTATTCATTTATAACGGCTCAAAACATACTCAACCCCTGCCAGTTTGGATTCAGGAAAAATAAAAGCACTAATGATGCAATCATAAAAATGCTAGATCTGCTTTACACAGCATTGGAAAATAAGGAATATCCACTAGGAATTTTTATTGACCTAAGAAAAGCTTTTGACACAGTAAACCACGAAATCCTACTCCACAAACTTGACCACTACGGTATAAGAGGCCATGCGCTTGCTTATTTCAAATCTTACATTACTAATAGGTATCAGTACGTCACCATTAAAGACACAGCATCAGCAACACGGCCACTTGATACTGGAGTTCCGCAGGGAAGTGTCCTTGGTCCCCTGCTCTTCCTCATATACATCAATGACCTTCCAAATGTATCCCAACACCTGAAACCCATTCTCTTTGCTGATGACACGACTTATGTCATCTCTCACCCTAATCTTGCCACCCTCAACACCATTGTGAACGAGGAGCTGATTAAAATATCGACTTGGATGACAGCCAATAAACTTACTTGACTTAAGAAATCGTAATGACACGATTGCAAATAAACCATACCCCCGGCCGGGATTGAACCCGCGGTCATAGAGTCTCAAAACTCCAGCCCGTCGCGTTAGCCACTAGACCAGCTAGCCACAAATAAGATTCATCCAACTAGGTATATTTCTACACCATAGGAAAGTTAGCACAGGCACCTCTGTGACCACAAATGCAAGTTTTTACAGACGAATCTCCAGCTAGCGTGGCCGTGACGAACTCTAGCTCAAGTCCCTTCACTGCCGTCAACATGACTTAAGAAATCGTAATGACACGATTGCAAATAAACCATACCCCCGGCCGGGATTGAACCCGCGGTCATAGAGTCTCAAAACTCCAGCCCGTCGCGTTAGCCACTAGACCAGCTAGCCACAAATAAGATTCATCCAACTAGGTATATTTCTACACCATAGGAAAGTTAGCACAGGCACCTCTGTGACCACAAATGCAAGTTTTTACAGACGAATCTCCAGCTAGCGTGGCCGTGACGAACTCTAGCTCAAGTCCCTTCACTGCCGTCAACATGACTTAAGAAATCGTAATGACACGATTGCAAATAAACCATACCCCCGGCCGGGATTGAACCCGCGGTCATAGAGTCTCAAAACTCCAGCCCGTCGTGTTAGCCACGCTAGCTGAGATTCGTCCATGTAATAAACTTGCATTTGTGGTCCAACAGGTGCCTGTGCTAACTTTCCTATGGTGTAGCAATAACCGTTGGATGAAATCTTTTTGTGGCTAGACTGGTCTAGTGCTAACGCGACGGGCTGGAGTTTGAGACTCATGACCGCGGGTTCAATCCCGGCCGGGGGTAACATGGTTTATTTAGAAATCGATGTCATTACGATTTCTAAAGTAAACCGATGACGGCAGTGAAGGGATTGAGCTTAGAGTTCGTCACGTCGCACCATGCTAGCTGGAGATTCGTCTGTAAAAACTTGCATTTGTGGTCACAGAGGTGCCTGTGCTAACTTTCCTATGGTGTAGAAATATACCTAGTTGGATGAATCTTATTTGTGGCTAGCTGGTCTAGTGGCTAACGCGACGGGCTGGAGTTTTGAGACTCTATGACCGCGGGTTCAATCCCGGCCGGGGGTATGGTTTATTTGCAATCGTGTCATTACGATTTCTTAAGTCATGTTGACGGCAGTGAAGGGACTTGAGCTAGAGTTCGTCACGGCCACGCTAGCTGGAGATTCGTCTGTAAAAACTTGCATTTGTGGTCACAGAGGTGCCTGTGCTAACTTTCCTATGGTGTAGAAATATACCTAGTTGGATGAATCTTATTTGTGGCTAGCTGGTCTAGTGGCTAACGCGACGGGCTGGAGTTTTGAGACTATGACCGCGGGTTCAATCCCGGCCGGGGGTATGGTTTAATAAACTTACGCTTAACACTGACAAAACTTACTATATTATGTTTGGTAGCAGAGCAGGAGATGCACAAATTAACATTAAGATTGACAACACTCTAATTACCAGAAATAATGGGGGAAAATTCCTAGGCTTATACCTTGACAACAACCTGAATTTCAGCACCCATATCCAGCATATAGCCAAAAAAGTATCCAAAACGGTTGGGATCCTCTCCAAGATACGATACTACGTGCCGCAAAATGACCTTCTCACACTATACCACTCACTTATTTATCCATACCTCACCTATGCTATTTGTGCTTGGGGATCAACTGCAGCAACACACCTAAAGCCAATAATAACCCAACAAAAATCTGCAGTAAGAATAATCACTAAATCCCATCCCTGGCAGCACACCCCCCCACTCTTCAAAGATCTAAACTTACTCCCAGTTCAGTACATCCACACTTACTACTGTGCAATCTATATCTACAGGGCCTTAAACTCTAATATCAACCTTGACCTAAAACACTTTCTTGATAGTTGTGACAGAACCCACAGGCATAACACCAGAAAAAAACATCTCTACGACATTCCCCATGTCCGACTAAACCTTTACAAAAATTCAATGTATGTCAAAGGCCCTAAAATCTGGAATACCTTACCTGAGAACTCTAGAACTGCAGACACATTCATCACCTTCAAAACTACCATTAGAAAACATCTTTATCTCCTGATACACCCCGTCAACTAACTACACGAATACCACCTGGTGGTTCACACTTACACTCGCTCACTCATTTGACCATAAACAGAAATATTAATCTCAGTCTTAAAATAATGAATCCTGTGATACTCCAATACTGAAACTATATACTGTGCCAAAACAAAAGCATTCACATTGCTAAACTCACAAACTAGTATTTAATCACTTAGCCATAATACCAACTTACCTCATAATTTGCAATATTTTACAATTAAGAATAAAACTAAGTATGCCCGAAATGCCTAGCCATGCTAAGCGTTCTAGTGGTACACTCTGTAATCACAATTTTACTACATGTAAACCAAACAATAACCAAATTTCTGTAAACTCAGCATTGTAATCCTTATAGAGAATAAACTTTGAATTGAATTGAATTGAATTGAATAAAGTCCAATGTTAAGGCCCGTAAGGTTGAAATACTTCCCCCACTAAGAAAATCTAAAACCCGCCTCAGCCACGAACGAACTTTGTCCAAGGTATCACAAAAGTAGACAGCATGAAAAGCTGTTTCTTCGAGACCGCAACGCAAGCAATCCGCCTCCCTTACTAAACCCATCCTATGCAAGACCGATTTTGATGCTAAAATCCCCATGACAAATCTGTACACCAATTCACGAACCCTTGGTGCCAACTTAAGTTTACAAAATCCTTCCCATATTTCCCCCCAATTATACAGCGGAAAAACAGACCATCCCTGTACAATTTCCCCACGACAACATATGCTGACCATTTGCCCCAAACCCCCGGGTCCGTTGTGCATTTCTAACTTTAACAACAAACGCAGCATGTCCTCACACTCGATTAATCCCCTGCCGCTCCACCATTTACTCTTTTTCGATTTTTTACCCAACCCCCCCAGATTGCCCTTCTCCCCGCCCGCCACTGGGAAATGCTGTTTACTTTAGAGGGCCTTTCCCCCGTACCCCCAAAAGCCAAAAAGACCAAACCCCCCAAGGGACAAACATGGGTAATGCAACCCCGGGATTTAAAACCCAAGCCCCCAAAACCCCCAAAAAAATTGTAAGACCCTTCTCTGAAGTTCTGAATTACCCATATCTTTAAAAGGGGTTAAAAACCCCCGCAGCCCCCACCCCAAATTTACTATAAAAGGTATTGCCACTATGTCTCTGTTCCCAATGGGCACCCCCAGTTTTAAACCCCCCGAAGTCGATTAAAAGCCTTGTTAACCACCAATTCAGATTTTAAACCCTTGGCTCTCCCTTAATTGAAAGGGTTCCGTTACCACTTTTCTAAGTTGCACCACGACTGCCAACCCCTACCTTTCGGCCCACCTCCCCCCCAAACCCTGTACCCAAACCCCCAATATTTCGATTTTTCCTTATTTATGAAATCCCGCTTTGCCCCAAAAAAAATCAACCCAATTTCCTTCCCCCGATCTGGGAAATCTCCCCCTTTTAAAAAAATTGTGGTTTTATCTTACGTACCCCACCACACGCGCTGCTTTGGTTTATGTCAGTGTTCCAGCAAACAAAACCCCATCCACCAGTCATAAAAAGGGGGTTTTTACAAACCAAACAAAAAACAATGGGAGAGGGGGGGAAACCCCTTTCCTCAAACCCCCTTTTCCTAAGGGGCCCGGGGTGCCCACCATTTACCCTTTTTCCTGGGATGGTACCATAGCCCTGACATTTCAAGGTATCACCCATCTGACAATTCCCCCCCTCCCAAAAATCTGCTTCCAAATAAAAAAAAAGCCCCAATGAATCCCCATCAAAACAGTCCCTAAGCATTTTGAAATTAAAGCCCGAGGACACCCCCCCCTTGGAAAATTCCTCCCCAAAAAAAACCCCAAAAGTACATGTCCCTCCCTCATGTCCCACTGGTATGCCTAGCTGTCCCCGGGGAATAAACCGACCCCAAAAACCTTCCCCCATTTTGTTTCCCCAAAACTTTTGCAAAGTTTTTTTAGTCAGGCAAAATAAGAGGTATTGCTCTTATGCACCAGACCCTCCCCCCCCCCTTTTTTGGGGACCAACCAAAAACTACCCCCATACTTTTGGACATACCTAACCTCCCCCCCGTGAGCATGCAATTTTTTTACATCAACCAAAAAAATTTCTTTAAAAATTTTTTCCCCTTTGGCCCCAAAAAAATTTTGAAATGCCCTCTATACCTGGTTTCCTTTCCCTTTTTTCCCTACTAAAAAAGCCTCCTTACCTCCTCTTCGGAATTCTACCTTTAGTACCTTTTTATCCCTGTCAATTTTAAATTTTTTTGAAAACCCTCCTCACCAGGCCCCCCGCATGGACCCCCCACTCCCTCCGTAGTTTTTTTCCCCAAAACCCTAGATCAGATAAAAAAACTATGTGGCCGTGGTGGGAAGTACTTGACCCCGGGAGGTAAAACCCCCCCAAACCCGTGCATACTTCCAATTGAAAGGGGGGCGTCGCCTGTTGCCCGACCCTAAAAATTTTCGAAAAAACAACCCCAAAGGGTTTTTCACCCCATGCCTTCTTCCATACCCGCTCTGGGTCTAACCGCATTGAAAAGTTCATTTTGAATTTCTCAAGTCGACTACGAAGATTTTCAGTGTCGTATCCCGCTACTACCCCGCCCCACTTTGAAATCATTTAGTGCCCCTCCAGATATTTTTTGCACCCCATCCTCCACCTCGCCCTCTTTTCCCGTTCTTATAAAAACCCCGCATTCCAGGTTTGGCACGCATTTCCCACCATTCCAACAAACATTCACCTGCCGTCACGTTTCCCAGTTTTTCTTCCACCGTCCTGAAAGCTGCCCCACCCCCCTTCCCCCAAAGCTGCATGTTCAGTTTCCAAAAACCCTGGATAAACCTGATCATTCCACCCAGTTAAAGTCGTATTTACTGACGTGACTGAAAACCCCAATCAAAGGTTGACGTGCCCAACTCTAATCCCTTGTGTTACTTAAAGTTTTCCCAGAGGGCCCGCAAACCCCTGCGAACGAAATAGCCACCCCCCCCCACCCCGCCCACCCTATAAACCCCGCACCCCCCACCCAATTCCGTAAGACAGGTAAAAAAAACCCCGCCCCCACGGCTCAACTTCCATGGCGGAAAAAGCAATTCAACCCCCACCATGAGGAATGAACGGAAAAACCCCCGAGTGAAAGTTAAAGCCCCCTCAAAAATTCTTTTTTAATTTAGGTTTTTTCGCTGGCATGAAAACCCAATAAAAAAAACCCCCCTACCCAGTACCCTCTACCCCCCCCACCTCCACCCCCCCCTCCCCCATCTTAAGACACGCCAAGGGGCGGGACTCCTTCCCCGCTATAGCTACCCCCCCCTTTTAAATTTTAAAGAACGCTTAATACTTCGGTACCCTTTTAAACCGTAACTCCCCCCAAATTTTAAAATTTTGTGTTCTTGTATGAAACATACGTCCCCGCATACCTGCGCAAGACCATCCATCCACACACATTTTAAACTTGCCCAAGGCCCTTTACTTGAGGGTTTTAAAAACATTAAATTAAAAAAAGGAGGTTTTCCTCTTTGCTTGTGGGTTTTTCCCCGTTCCCACAGTACTTACATGACCTTTCTTTGCCTTTGACTTCCCCAAGGCCCCCTCCCCCCCCATGCCCTACCCATATGCTGGGCGCTTCCCCCAACCCGTCTGCAGGGGGGCCCCTCACCCACTTTCAACCATAATTTCTTCCCCGGACGCTGTCCCCGGGGTCGGACCCCGTCCTATCCAACACTTGCCCTCCCTTTGCGGGAAAACCAACTTCCACACACATTCCCCCCAGCGAAGCCCCCTGGTGGACTTCCCCCACCACCCATGCATCCGTGTCATTGTAGGAAAAGTCCGGTCTCCATTTTGGCGAATATCCCTTCCCCTTCTTGACACTCTGGGGGAAAGTTTGGGCTTGCTTGCCCCATCCCGGAGATCTTTAGACGTTCTCCGCAAACTTTCCTGTGACAAACCCCCAGGCTCCGTAGGCCCACAGGTGGGTGGGCATTGTAGTGTCCACGGGCAGGGTGGCACCGCCTAGACCGCATCTCCCCTTTTGTACTTTCCCCCATCAAAAATTGGTCCTTGTTCAGGCGAGGGGCCGTCTCCAGATCAAAAGCCCCGGTTCTTGGCCCCAGGAGAAGGTTCCGGAAGGGACAACCCGGCATTGGAGCCTGAGCAGCCATATGGTCATACAAATTGCATAACCTGCATGCTTCGTTGGCCTGCCCCAAAATGAACAAAACTGTGTCCTGTAGTGTTTAGATGATGTAAGTTGGAATCGGGTTTTTTTAAAATCTCTTGAGGGTGCAGGGTTTCCGGGGCCCTGTATGGGCCTCCCTCCCCAATCCCCTTTGGGTTTCTGCATGTACCCGGGCCCTATTTACCAAAAACTTTTCCCAATAACATTTCCCCCCGCCCCCAAAAAGGACTTCCCCTTTCTTTTCCCCCGGTGACATAGCAGGCATACCCCTACTGCGAATTCACCCCTTTTCCTCTCTTGGGAAAAACTTCCACCCAATCTTGTTGTAAAAACCGGCATTTTTGGGAATTTTTCCAAAAAACCCCAACAAACCCCTTTAGAGCCACAATATAATTCCTCGTTGGGGCCCTAGACGCGCGAATAATGGTAGGGAACAAGCATGCATTTGCCCACTGAGGAGCCCCGAAGAATTAACACAGGGCCCTGTTTATCTTTACCCCGACGATGCCTCTTGGTACGTAGTACAGGTTTGCCACCCGGGGTAAGCAGGGGCGGTTAGAAAGCATCCTCTCGCCCCCAGGTTGAGAGACGAAAGAATGCAAAATGCAAGAAAATCAAATGAATCGGGGAAGCCCGCGCGCACGTCCACTCGGCCCCGGGAAACGAGAGGACAATGATATGTGAATAACATGATGTAAGGCCGGGCTGTGTGAAGGTTTGTGTGTGTGTGTGTGTGTGTGTTGTGTGGTGTGTTGTGTGTTGGTGGTGGTTGAGTGTGTGTTGAATGTGTGGGAGTGTTTGGGGGTTGTTGCATTGGGTGTGTGTGTGGTGTGTGTTGTGTGGTGTTGTGTGAATCGTGTGTGTGGGTGGGTGTTCGGTATTGAAATGGGGCTTCTGTGAGAGAGGTGGAGGTTTTTGGTAAGATTTTCTTGATTTTGTGGGTTTGCCAAGGCGTCCTTTCGATACTTTTCAAAGACGGACCAAACAATTTTTTTTAGGAAATAATGAGCGAAGAATTATTTGTGTTGTAAAAGATGCGGGGTTTGTTTTTGTTGCCCCAGAGACTATTGTTAGAATTCCTATCCTATTTAACAACTGTAGTACGGGCGAGGTGCCTGCGTGCATCAGGCTCATGTATTTCCTGTATATTTAACTTTGTCAATGTTAGATGTTCTGTGTACGAGAGTGGGCATTGTACATTGTCCTATTCAGTATTCCTTCCTGTTGGGAAGTTATTGAGGTAGGAACGTATATACACACGGATTAAGGGTATATTTCACCTGTTCATACTGTGTACCGGGTGGGTGATGGGAGGAGGCACACATCTTAGAAAATTTTTTCTTATTTATCATTTATTCTAGAGTATGCAAAGTTCAATATGATGTGTATTTGGGTTATATGGGGTGTGGGGAGTACGATTTAGTCTCCTCGAAAACACTGTCAGGAGGTTTTAGTTTTCGAGAATCTATGTACATAATATGTTACGATACAAAATAATTGTATGAGAAATGTTTTGGTGCATACTTAATATTTTGTATATAAAGTTTTGTACAAAATATGCATAAGTGTAACAGGTTTTGTTATGTAGCTTTTTTTGTTAAGGAATGCTCAGGTGTAGGTTCTTCTGTTTCATTCCTAGTTAGGCTTGTTTTTTCTCAGTGTTGAGGTTTTTTTTGTTAAGTTTTATGTATAACAACATGTAGATTGTATACTGTGTCCTTAAATAAAAATATAAAAAAAACTTGTTTAATTTTAATATTGGTAATGTGTTTAACCACATGAGTGGCTATGATGTTAACTTGTTTAATTTTAATATTGGTAATGTGTTTAACCACATGAGTGGCTATGATGTTAACTTGTTTAAATTTAATATTGATAATGTGTTTAACCACATGAGAGTGGTCATAATGTTAACTTGTTTAATTTTAATATTGATAATATGTTTAATCACATGAGTGGCTAGGATGTTAACTTGTTAATGTTTAACATTGATTATGTGTTTAACCACGTGAGATTGGCAATGGTAACTTATTTAATGTTACATATTGTTATCGTGTTGCACCACGTGAGAGTGGCCAGGGTTTCAACTTGTAGATGGGCGGGTGGGGGTTGTGGAGGTGTTGGATGTCAGTGTTAGCATTAGTGTATTATGAAGAACTTTGTGATTTTTGTGATTATGCAACACTGTTTCTAGGTAGATTGTAGGTTGTGTTAGGCTATCTTAAGGTAACATTGTATGTATGTTCACTCTGTGGACCGTTGTAGTACTAGTGTTGAATGTTCTGTCATAACATGTACCATTTCATGGTATCTTTATATTGAATTTTGTAATACAGTTTAAAAAAAAAAAAAAAAAAAAGTTATTGTCTGATGAAGGTTCTATGTGAAAAAAAAAATTAAGTGTATGTATAGGTTTTGGGTCTATACCCCTCTTCAAGGGGGGCTCCTTGGCGTGGTGAAGAGGCTCTTGGTCTGAGGAATTAGACCTGTCGGTCTTCTTCCTCAGACCAAACCTAATTACCCCCCAATCTCCCCTCCCCTATCCCATCCTCCCCATCCTCTCCTTTTTCCTTTCCTCCTCCTCCTCCCCACCCCTCCCTTTTGCCCTTCCTCTTTTTGGCCTTTGGGATTTCTCCCACAGGCACGCTAGTTCCTAGGTAGGGGAAAGGATACCGGGGTCCATCCCATTCCGTTGAGGTTCTTGGCGGTGGCGTAGTTTGCAGTGGAATCTGGTTTCGCCTGGGGATGTCCCGATCCCTCTCCGGTATCCCGGAGTAGCTTTGGGTGTCTTTCGGGCGACGGGTGTATCTCTGGAAGCCACCTTTCGGATTCCGGGGGTGGTGGCCGAAGGAGGTATGCTTTGTGGGGGTTTATCCGGCCCCGCCCTCTCTTTTGTCCACCGAGGGAGCTGGCAGATATGAGGTTGCTATCCCGGATTGTTAAGTTTACTAGCATGATGGGTAGGGTATGGCAGGGTTCCATGCTGCATCTGCGCTACTTGCGGTGCTGAGGTCCTCTTGGGCGTGGAGGGAGATTTTCTGGCCCTTCATTCCCCCTAGGACTATCCCTCCCCGGTCCCCCCTTTTTTTATTCTTTTTTTTTTTTTTTTTTTTTTTCTTTCTTTTTTTTTTTTAAAAACAAAAAAAAAGAAGTAACCTAACCTGGCAGCCCTAGTCCATGACCTACTACCCCGGGCCCCTTCTTGATACCGCACCCGTTCTGACCCCGCCTCGTCTTTGGACCACTCTTCAGACAATCCTCATGCCTCTGTACCTCTTGCCGGTGCTGTTTTCTCACCCGCTTCAGGTACTGAGGGCCCCGACTGACTCCTTCGATTTATTGGGGCCTTCATCTCCTCTGACTTTTGCTTCCGGCCTCTCCTCTACGGTTTCAGCATTTTTCAAAAACGCCGACCCGTTCCACGTCGAACCAACTCTGGTCCCCTGCCCAACGACAATGACAATTACCTGTGATGATACTTCTCCCCTTCTCGTTCTTCTCAGAAACGATCGACACGTCCTTCACTACCTTTCCACGTCAGTTTCAGATGAACAATGGACTAAATTCTTCACTTTACGGACCGACTTCCTTACTGCCTATCTTTCTGACCACAGTATTGGCAAGGCACTCCTATGCCATGTTGGTAAAGATATTTCTTTTCATGCTTTAAGAGCGGTACGTGCATCATCACCCTACAGAATGCTACCAGGCTCATGAGCTCTCTCGTCTTTCCCATATCGATACTGTTCCTGTCACTCTTGAAAAAAATCATTCCCTCAGTTCTTGTAGTGGTACCGTCATTCTGCCCCATTACCATAGTTCAACAAAATTTCCAGACATGTGGGGACTGACATTCTAGAACAGCTGGAATCCAAGATCTCCCCAAACCTCAAAGGGAGACACTTACGTTCTTCCCGCCCGCGGGCGGAGACGATACCTAGCAATGTGGCTCGTTTAACTTTTGACAGCCCAAAAACTCCCATCCTCAGTTTATATAGCAGGACATCGGCCTTACAAGTTCGAAAGGTGATCCCCACACCACAAACAGTGTGAAATTTCTGGCGATTTGGCCATCCAGCAATAATTGCAGATCTATCGCGAATGCCAGTTGTGGGTTGCCGATGACCATTCTAATAGTCTTACAATCGATCCCCCTCTTGCCTTAACTGTCATGAGGCTCACCCTTCGTACTCTCGCCGTTGTCAAGTCTATTTAAACGAGCGGGAAATCCGTTACCTCAAAGAGACAGAAGGTCTCCCTTATGCCATGGCAGTTTCTCATCTCCGCCTCCAAGGGAGACTCCCACGTGTTTCTTATTCCGTGTTTCAAAACGTCCCCCATTTTGGGTTTATCCATCTTCTACACCCACCTCTGTGGTTACCTCTCATGTCAATCCTGTTTTAAACCCTTTTGCTGCCCTTTGCTCAGACGTCCCTACTTCAACGCCTCAGTCTGCCCTGCTTCTTCGAGTTCTCTCTCCAAGCCTCAGTATCGACGAGCCCTCGTAGGACACCTCCTCCCAATCGTCTCTCTACTTCTCAAAGTCAAAAAAAGGTCCGTTAACACCCCCTACCTATCTTCCCCCTCCTCATTTTACCCTCCCTGTCTCTGTCCCTGGTTCTCCCCCTCTCACGGGCCCTCAGTTACTAGTGTAGAGGTTCACCCTCCTCCTCGTACTGTACCTTCCTCCCCTTTTTCCTCCCAAGTTTCTTCCTCTTCTGCCACCTCCCAGGTTCCTGCCTCTTCTGTCCCCTGCCACGCTTCTCCATTTCCCCTCCACCCTTTCGCCCCCCCTACCTTGGTACAGTCCAATGCATTTTCCAATCTTTATAAATCCTCCCCATACCATTTCCAATATTGTCTCCCATATGACGTCTCTAAATTCAGAAAACACTAAAGCAATCTCTGAAATATTTGCAGAGATCAAACCATCAATGGACACCGATTTCCCCCTTCCGCTCTTTCTCTCTCCTCTGCTCCATTTTGCGCAATCCTTCTTCACAGCGCACCATTCCTTCGCTGCTTTTACGTTTTCCACTGCCTCCGCATGTGGACTTTTCTAACCCCTCTAGTCCATAGGAACCCTTACCTGCGGATTTCAAGTATCTTTATCATTGCCAATCATGGCTATTTACAGTGGAATTACGCGGCCTCAGGGGTAATCGGGGTGAGCTTCAGATGTTACTCTCCCAGTTTGCCTGTTGGTATTTGCTTACAGGAACCAAAATTACACTCTGCTGTTATTTTCTCCCATCTCAGGCTATAATTTATTGTATTCTTCAGATCCTTTTCCTGATGGGACCTTTAATGAAAGTGCCCCTTTTTCTACGCACTGATATTCCGTTTCCATCAGCTATTTGTTCATACTTCGCTGCATTACACAGCAGCCTGTATCCACTTACATAGGTGGTATATGCTCTGTTCTTTATATCTCTCTCCTTCTCGGGCATTATCTATTCCGGATATTGCCTTCCTTGTTTCGTCATTACCGCCACTGATTCTGTTAATTGGTGATTTTAATGCCCACCATTTCCTCTGGGGGGGTCTCACTGTGATTCCTGTGGAATTCAGTTAGAGGCTTTTCTTGCCACCCACCCCCTCCATGTTTTAAATACAGGTACTGTTGTGATAGAAACACAGGCCTTATCTCTAGGCTTTATTGAACATAGAATCTTCATAGTACTTCTGCAACAACAAAATATAATGACTAGTACATCTAATAATGGCTTCTACAGGGATGGTGATGTCTCGCATATGTCAAGAGAAAAGTTATAACTACAGGCCACATATTTAACTCACCATGTAATCTGCATGACTAATGTATATATATAAATAGAGGAGGAGAGAATCACACACCATGTGTTGGCGCCCATCACACACACCAAACTGTTGTTGTTGTTAAGGGCCCCAAGAGGTGGTGCAGTATTATCCTGCTGCTGCTCCCCACAGGACCAGTATCACTACAATCTCCCCCTTCTAAAATATCAGAGACAGTAATCTCCCAAACTGTTAGGTGGGCGACGTACACGTCCCGACCTTCGTAGCCCTTGAGCCTCTCCACCAGGTTCGATATTTTCCAGCGGGTTTGATTAACTGCTGGAGCAGAATCCTCTATTTCCATAGGGGTAGTCTCAAGGGGCTTTCCAGGAGAAAACGAAGCATCTTTCACATCTATTGGTGTATCTTGAGATTCCACACTAATGGGGATTTCAACTGGGGCTAAATGTCTTGTAGATACTGTAGTCTCTTCACCATTTTGGTAGCGAATGTGGGCGTAATGTGGATTAGCTTGCAGGAGCTCTACCTCTTCCACTAAAGGATCTGTCTTGTTCATTCTACGGTGACTCTTCAGGAGAACGGGTCCAGGATGACATAACCAAGTGGGCACGGAGGCTCCCGTAGAGGAACGACGTGAATAGTTGAGGAGTCTTTCATGAGGGGTTGCATTAGTAGCTGTGCACAGCAATGATCTAATAGAGTGAAGAGCATCAGGTAGGACAGTTTGCCAGTGTTGAACAGGTAGATTGCGCGACTTCAATGTCATTGTAACTGCCTTCCATATAGTACCATTGAACCGCTCCACTTGACCATTGCCTTGAGGGTTGTAGCTTGTTGTTCTGCTGCAGGCAATACCTTTGCTAGCCAAAAACTCCTGGAGTTCGTTACTCATGAACGAGGATCCCCTGTCTGAATGGATATAAGCTGGCATACCAAAAATAGAGAACAACTGTGAAAGACAACTAATAACAGTTGAAGCAGCCCATATTTGCACAGGGGAATACAAAGGGAAACCTTGAATATTCATCTACTATGTTAAGGAAATACCTATTCTGATTTGTGCTTGGTAGAGGTCCTTTGAAATCTATATTCAATCTTTCGAAAGGCTGGGTGGATTTTATGAGATGAGTCTTCTCTGGCTGATGAAAGTTTGGCTTGCACTCTGCACATACTCTGCATGCTCTGATCACTTGTCGCACATCTTCCACTGAGTAGGGCATGTTCTTTGATTTGACAAAATGGTACAGGCGTGTAACTCCTGGGTGCAAAAGCCT
>NC_069402.1:3695247-3739185 GCF_026875155.1 Cherax quadricarinatus | reverse complement strand
TGTGTTTTGGTTTGGGGGTGTGTTGGTGTATGGACGTGTGGTGGTTGCGTGTAGTGTTTTCATGTGGGTTTTGGGTTTGTGTGTGTCATTTGGTGTGTTGGTTTTGTGTCAGTGTAGTTTTGCTTTGGTGTGTTTTGGTGGTGTGTTGGGTGTGGTCATTAGGTGTTTGCGTGTGTGGGTCAGTGTGATGTGTTGCGTTGGGGGGGTTTTGCGTGTAGTGTTGCGTGTTGTGTGTCAGTGTGATTGTTGCGTGTGGTGTGTTGCGTGTAGTGTTGCGTGTGGTGTGTTGCGTGTGGTTGGTGTAGTTTTGCGGTAGTGTTGGTGTTGGTGTCAGGGGGGTGGGAACAAAAAATCACATGTCGTCTCCCCCTCCCATGACCTTGGTCAGGTCGATACCTCACTTTTTTATTTAAAAAACTGGCAACTTTTTTGTTCACAGGGTCGAAAATTTTAAGGTTGAAAGCATTGTAGTTTTCGATGGGGAAGAACGATCATTTCCCGTAAACTAAAAAAATAAAAACGATCTTTGTTTTTTTAACGTGCAGAGTTATGTGTAAATATATTTTAACGTCTTGTATTGGTTCGTCACTTGTCCCTGCGCGGGCACACTATCCCCATGTGCGGCCCACTTTCCCCATGCTGGGGGAAACTATACCCATGCGGGGGACCTTTTCCCATCCTTTGGGCACACTAACCCATCCTTCGGGCAATAACCCTTTGCGGGCCCACACTTCCCCATCCTGCGGGCACATATACCCATGCTGCGGGCACACTATACCCAGCTGCGGGCACACTATCCCCAAACCTTGGGGACACTATACCCATCCTTCGGGCCACTATCCCCATGCTGCGGGCACACTACACCCCATCCTTCGGAAAACAACCCATCCTTGCGGGACCTTACCCATCTGGGGGCAACTATACCCCCCCTGCGGGACATATACCCATGCTGCGGGCACATATCCCCCAGCTGCGGGCACACTATCCCACCCTGCGGGCACCTATACCCATGCTGCGGGCACACTTACCCACCCTGCGGGCACATATCCCATCCTGGGGCAAAATTTTTACCCATGCTGCGGGTACACATCCCACCCTGGGGCACCTATACCCATCCGCGGGACACTATACCCATGCTGCGGCACACATACCCTCCGGGCGGGCACACATCCCCATGCGCGGGCACCTATACCCAGCTGCGGGCACACTACACCCATCCTCGGGCCATAACCCTCCTGCGGACACACTTCCCCCACCCTGCGGGCACACTATACCATCTGCGGGAACACTATCCCCACCCTGGGGCACCAAATCCCCATCCTGCGGGCACACTTCCCCATGCTGGGGGACACTATACCCATCCTGCGGCCCCTTTTACCCACCCTGCGGGCACACTATACCCATTTGCGGGCAAACTATACCCATCCTGGGGGCCAAACATCCCCTCCGGGGGCACATAACCCTCCTACGGGAACACTATACCCACCTGCGGGCATACTTCCCATCCGCGGGCCCCGTACCCATGTGGGGGCACACTATCCCCGTCTGCGGGCACACTTTACCCTCCTGCAGGCACCGTCCCCATGCTGGGGCACCCTGTACCCATTTGCTGCGGGCAACTATCCCCAGCGCGGGCACACTATCCCATCCTGGGGGCCCCCGTACCCTTGCTGCGGGCACCCGTACCCATGCTGGGGGAAACACTTACCCATGCTGGGGGACACTATCCCATCCGGGGCCACTAAACCCACCCTGCGGGCACCTATACCCATCCTGCGGGCACACTATACCCATCCTGCGGGCACACTATACCCATCCTGCGGGCACACTATACCCATCCTGCGGGCACACTATACCCATGCTGCGGGCACACTATACCCATCCTACGGGCACACTTTACCCATCCTGCGGGCACACTATACCCATCCTGCGGGCACACTATACCCATACTGCGGGCACACTATACCCATCCTGCGGGCACACTTTACATATCCTGCGGGCACACTATACCCATCCTGCGGGCACACTATACCCATGCTGCGGGCACACTCTACCCATCCTGCGGGCACACTATACCCATCCTGCGGGCACACTATACCCATCCTGCGGGCAGACTATACCCATGCTGCGGGCACACTATTCCCATCCTACGGGCACACTATACCCATCCTGCGGGCACACTATACCCATCCTGCGGGCACCCTATACCCATCCTGTGGGCACACTATACCCATCCTGCAGGCACACTATGCCCATCCTGCGGGCACACTATACCCATGCTGTGGGCACACTATACCCATCCTACGGGCACACTATACCCATGCTGCGGGCACACTATACCCATCCTGCGGGCACACTATACCCATCCTGCAGGCACCCTATACCAATGCTGCGTGCACACTATACCCATCCTGCGGGCACCCTATACCCATCCTGCGGGCACCCTATACCCATCCTGCGGGCACACTATACCCATCCTGCGGGCACACTATACCCATCCTGCGGGCACACTATACCCATGCTGCAGGCACACTGTACCCATCCTGCGGGCACACTATACCCATCCCGCGGGCACCCTATACCCATCCTGCGGGCACACTATACCCATCCTGTGGGCACACTATACCCTTATTGCGGGCACACTATACCCATCCTGCAGGTACACTATACCTATCCTGCGGGTACACTATACCCATCCTGCGGGCACACTATACCCATCCTCCGGGCACACTATACCCATCCTGCGTGCACACTATACCCATCCTGCGGGCACACTATACCCATGCTGTGGGCACACTATACCCATGCTGCGGGCACACTACACCCATCCTGCGGGCACACTATACCCGTCCTGCGGGCACACTATACCCATCTTGCGGGCACACTATACCCATGCTGCGGGCATACTATACCCATCCTGCGGGCACACTATACCCATCCTGCGGGCACACTATACCCATCCTGCGGGCACACTTCACCCATCCTGCGGGCACACTATACCCATCCTGCGGGCACGCTATACCCATGCTGCGGGCACACTATACCCATCCTGCGGGCACACTATACCCATCCTGCGGGCACACTATACCCATCCTGCGGGCACACTATACCCATCCTGTTTGCACACTACACCCATCCTGTGGGCACCCTATACCCTTCCTGTGGGTACCCTATACCCATCCTATGGGTACCCTGTACCCATCCTATTGGTACCCTATTCCCATCCTGTGGGTACCCTATACCCATCCTATGGGTACCCTGTACCCATCCTGTGGGCACCCTGTACCCATCCTGTGTGTACCCTATACCCATCCTATTGGTACCCTGTACCCATCCTGTGGGCACCCTATACCCATCCTGTGGGCACCCTGTACCCATTCTGTGGGCACCCTGTACCCATCCTGTGTGTACCCTATACCCATCCTGTGGGCACCCTGTACCCATCCTGTGTGTACCCTATACCCATCCTGTGGGCACCCTGTACCCATCCTGTGGGTACCCTGTACCCATCCTGTGGGCACCCTGTACTCATCCTGTGGGCACGCTATACCCATCTTGTGTACTTTAGTCCAACAATTGCAGTCAGTAACATTGGTACCAGGGCCACAATGTTACGGTAACTAAGTTAGTGCTGATGGACTATGTACAATGTTATCATCTAAGTGACGTCTTTATGTGATGTAAGTCACAAAAACATTACAGTATAGCTAAAATTACACCTTCTACAGTCTCCTATACTACAGTCTCCTATACTCAAGTCTCCTCTTCTACAGTCTCCTCTTCTACAGTCTCCTCTTCTACAGTCTCCTCTTCTACAGTCTCCTCTTCTACAGTCTCCTATACTACAGTCTCCTCTTCTACAGTCTCCTCTTCTACAGTCTCCTTTACTACAGTCTCCTCTTCTACAGTTCCTTTTCTACATCCCTCTTCTACAGTCCTCCTATACTACAGTCTCCCTTCTACAGTCTCCTCTTCTACAGTCTCCTCTTCTACAGTCTCCTATACTACATTCTCCTCTTCTACATCCCCTATACACAGTCTCCTCTTCTACAGTCCTCTTCTACAGTCTCCTTACTACAGTCTCCTCTTCTACAGTCTCCTCTTCTACAGTCTCTTATACTACAGTCTCCTCTTCTACAGTCTCCTATACTACAGTCTCCTCTTCTACAGTCTCCTCTTCTACAGTCTCCTCTTCTACAGTCTCCTGTACTCCAGTCTCCTCTTCTACAGTCTCCTCTTCTACAGTCTCCTATACTACAGTCTCCTCTTCTACAGTCTCCTCTTCTACAGTCTCCTATACTCCAGTCTCCTCTTCTACAGTCTCCTCTTCTACAGTCTCCTGTACTACAGTCTCCTCTTTTTACAGCCCTCCTCTTCTACAGTCTCCAATATAAAGTCCCCTATACTTCAGTCTCCTCTTCTACAGTCTCCTCTTCTACAGCCCTCCTAAAATACAGTCTCCTCTTCTACAGTCTCCTCTTCTACAGTCTCCTCTTCTACAGTCTCCTCTTCTACAGTCTCCTCTTCTACAGTCTCCTATACTACAGTCTCCTCTTCTACAGTCTCCTCTTCTACAGTCTCCTCTTCTACAGTCTCCTCTTCTATAGTCTCCTCTTCTACAGTCTCCTATACTACAGTCTTCTCTTCTACAGTCTCCTCTTCTACAGTCTCCTATACTACAGTCTCCTCTTCTACAGTCTCCTCTTCTACAGTCTCCTATACTACAGTCTCCTCTTCTACAGTCTCCTCTTCTACAGTCTCCTATACTACAGTCTCCTCTTCTGTAGTCTCCTCTTCTACAGTCTCCTCTTCTACAGGCTCCTCTTCTACAGTCTCCTATACTACAGTCTCCTCATCTACAGTCTCCTCTTCTACATTCTCCTCTTCTACATGCTCCTCTTCTACAGTCTCCTCTTCTACAGTCTCCTATACTTCAGTCTCCTTTTCTACAGTCTCCTATACTACAGTCTCCTCTTCTACAGTCTCCTCTTCTACAGTCTCCTCCATTACAGTCTCCTCTTCTACAGTCTCCTCTACTACAGTCTCCTCTACTACAGTCTCCTCTAGTACAGTCTCCTCTACTACAGTCTCCTCTACTACAGTCTCCTCTAGTACAATCTCCTCTACTACAGTACCCTCTACTACAGTCTCCTCTACTGCAGTCTCCTCTAGTACAGTCTCCTTTAGTACAGTCTCCTTTTCTAGTTTCTTCTACTACAGTCTCCTCTACTACAGTCTCCTCTACTACAGTCTCCTCTACTACAGTCTCCTCTACTACAGTCTCTTCTACTACAGTCTCCTCTACTACATACTCCTCTACTACAGTTTCCTCTAGTACAGTCTCCTTTTCCAGTCTCTTCTACAGTCTCCTCTAGTACAGTCTCCTTTAGTACAGTCTCTTTTTCTAGTCTCCTCTTCTACAGTCTCCTCTAATACAGTCTCCTTTTCTAGTTTCCTCTTCTACAGTTTCCTCTACTACAGTCTCCTCTAGTACAGTCTCCTCTACTACAGTCTCCTCTAGTACAGTCTCCTCTCCTTCAGTCTCCTCTAGTACAGTCCCTCTACTACAGTTCCCTCTCCTACAGTCTCCTCTAGTACAGTCTCATCTACACAGTCTCCTCTACTACAGTCTCCTCTACTACAGTCTCCCAAAGGTACAGTCTCCTCTACTACAGTCTCCTCTAGTACAGTCTCCTCTACTACAGTCTCCTCTACTACAGTCTCCTCTACTACAGTCTCCTCTACTACAGTCTCCTCTAGTACAGTCTCCTCTACTACAGTCTCCTCTACTACAGTCTTTTCTATTACAGTCTCCTCTACTACAGTCTCCTCTAGTCCCAGTCTCCTCTACTACAGTCTCCTCTACATACAGTCTCCCCCAGTACAGTTCCCTCTACTACAGTTTTCCTCTGTACAGTCTCCCTACTACAGTTCCTCTATACAGTCTCCTCTACTACAGTCTCCCACTACAGTCTCCTCTACTACAGTCTCCTCTACTACAGTCTCCTCTACTACAGTCTCCTCTACTACAGTCTCCTCTACTACAGTCTCCTCTAGTACAGTCTCCTCTAGTACAGTCTCCTTACTAC
Organism: Cherax quadricarinatus; assembly: GCF_026875155.1. NCBI lineage: Eukaryota > Metazoa > Arthropoda > Malacostraca > Decapoda > Parastacidae > Cherax > Cherax quadricarinatus. The sequence continues at coordinate 3,733,096 of NC_069402.1, read as the reverse complement.
AGTCTCCTCTACTACAGTCTCCTCTACTCCCAGTCTCCTCTACTACAGTTTCCCTCTAGTACAGTCTCCTCTACTACAGTCTCCTCTACTACAGTCTCCTCTAGTACAGTCTCCTTTTATTTACAGTCTCCTTACACAGTCTCCTCTACTAAGTCTCCTCTACTACAGTCTCCTCTAGTACACTCTCCTCTCCTACAGTCTCCTCTAGTACAGTCTCCTCTACTACAGTCTCCTCTAGTACAGTCTCCTCTCCTACAGTCTCCTCTAGTACAGTCTCCTCTACTACAGTCTCCTCTACTACAGTCTCCTCTAGTACAGTCTCCTCTACTACAGTCTCCTCTACTACAGTCTCCTCTACTACAGTCTCCTCTACTACAGTCTCCTCTACTCAGTCCCCTCTAGTACAGCCCTCCTCTACTACAGTCGCCTCTACTACAGTCTCCTCTAGTCCCAGTCTCCTCTAGTACAGTCTCCTCTACTACAGTCTCCTCTACTACGTCTCCTCTACTACAGTTTTCCTCTATTACATCTCCTCTAGTACAGTCTCCTCTCCTACAGTCTCCTCTAGTACAGTCTCCTCTTCTACAGTCTCCTCTAGTACAGTCTCCTCTCCTACAGTCTCCTCTAGTACAGTCTCCTCTACTACAGTCTCCTCTACTACAGTCTCCTCTAGTACAGTCTCCTCTAGTACAGTCTCCTCTAGTACAGTCTCCTCTACTACAGTCTCCTCTACTACAGTCTCCTCTACTACAGTTTTCCTCTACTACAGTCCCCCTTTTAGTACAGTCTCCTTTACTACAGTCTCCTCTACTACAGTTCCTCTTAGACAGTCTCCTCTAGTACGTCTCCTCTACTACAGTCTCCTCTACTACAGTCTCCTCTAGTACAGCCCTCCTCTACTACAGTCTCCTCTACTACAGTCTCCTCTACTACAGTCTCCTCTACTACAGTCTCCTCTAGTACAGTCTCCTCTACTACAGTCTCCTCTACTACAGTCTCCTCTACTACAGTTCTCAGTAAGTCTCCTCTACTACAGTCTCCTCTACTACAGTCTCCTCTATTACAGTCTCCTCTAGTACAGTCTCCCCCTCCTACAGTCTCCCTCTGTACAGTCTCCCTACTACAGTCTCCTCTAGTACAGTCTCCTCTACTACAGTCTCCTCTACTACAGTCTCCTCTACTACAGTCTCCTCTACTACAGTCTCCTCTAGTACAGTCTCCTCTACTACAGTCTCCTCTACTACAGTCCCCCTTATTTACAGTCTCCTCTTACTACAGTCTCCTCTAGTACAGCTCCTCTACTACATCTCCTCTACTACAGTCTCCTCTAGTACAGTCTCCTCTAGTACAGTCTCCTCTACTACAGTCTCCTCTAGTACAGTCTCCTCTAGTACAGTCTCCTCTACTCCCAGTCTCCTCTACTACAGTCTCCTCTACTACAGTCTCCTCTAGTACAGTCTCCTCTACTACAGTCTCCTCTACTACAGTCTTCCCTGGAAGACGGAAGACATTTTGCCACTAGATGGCGACACTTCTACAAAATAAGGATACCTGTGGGTTTCACAAGTTTCTTACTGATTAACCTTCCAGTACCGTATCTTCCATATATTAGTAAGATATGTTTGAATATGAACAAAATTAATTGGTAATGTTAACACAGCATAGAAAATCATCTAATTCACTCAGCGTACCACCACAATTTCTTGGCTCAACATGTCAACTAATGGTAAAATATTACATACCTGCAAATATTGCGCTGGCATGAGAAGGCTAACAAGATCATTAGCAGCATCGTAAATTGCGTTATTGAGCAGTCTTAATTGAAGTGTTGGTCACACAGGCAGCAAATTGGGTTGTTAGTGGTCACAGAGGAACAGCCAAACTAAACTGGTCTCGTAAACATTAATATATAATATTATATTTTATTTTTATATTATTTAATATATATATATATTTTTATAATATATATATAAAATATATATATATATATATATATACATTATATATATTTATATATATATATATATATAATAAATAATATATATATATATTTATATATATATACATATATATAAAATTTATTTATTTTTAATATATATATTATATATATTTATATATTATATTAAATATAAAATATATAATTTACAAAACAGTGTTTTTTGGATTATGTATTGGGAGATAAAAGACTTGATAGACTTCAGGATTTTATATGTTATAAGGGCCACAGATATATCAGATCAATTTCTAGTTGTAGCTACACTGAAGTAAAAGGGAGATGGGAAAACAAGGAGAATAAAGCATCAGGGGAAAAGAGAGGTGAAGGTTTATAAACAAAAGAGAGGCAGTTAGGGGGAAAAATATAAACAGCTATTGGAGGGTAGATGGCTAATGAGAGCATAGGCAATGGGGTCGAAGAGGTATGGGGTTTGGGTTTTAAAAAATGTAGTGTTGGAGTGTTCAGCAGAAGTTTGTGGTTACAGGAAAGTGGATGCGGGAGGGAAGAGGAGCGATTGTGGAATGATGATGTAAAGAGAGTAGTAAGGGAGAAAAAGTTAGCATATGAAAGTTTTGACAAAGTAGAAGTGATGCAAGGAGGGAAGAGTATAAGAAGAAAAGGAGAGGTTAAGAGAGTGGTGAAGCAATGTAAAAAGAGAGCAAATGAGAGAGTGTGTGAGATGTTATCAACAAATTTTGTTGAAAATAAGAAAAAGGTTTTGGAGTGAGATTACAAGTTAAGAAGCCTAGAGACAAATGGATTTGTCAGTTAAAAAAAAGGAGAGGAAGTTATTAAATGGGGAGTTTGAGGTATTGGGAAGATGGAGGAAAAATTTTGAGGAATTGCTAAATGTTGGAAGAAAGGGAAGCTGTGATTTCGTGTATGGGGCAAGGAGGATTAACATCTTGTAGGAGTGAGGAAGAGCCAGTTGTGAGTGTGGGGAAGTTCGTGAGGCGTAGGTAAAATGAAAGGGGTAAGGCAGCGGATTGTGGGATAAGACAGAAATGTTAAAAGCGGGTGGGGATATAGTTTTGGAGGGGTTGGTGCAATTATTTATAAATGTATGGAAGAGGGTAAGTACCTAGGATTGCAGAGAGCATGCATAGTTCCTTTGTATAAAGGCAAAGGGACAAAAGAGAGTGCAAAAATTATAGGGGATAAGTCTGTTGAGTATACTTGGTAAAGTGTATGGTAGAGTTATTATTGAAAGAATTAAAAGTAAGACGGAGAATAGGACAGCAGATGAACAAGGAGGCTTTAGGAAAGGTAAGGGGGTGTGTGGACCAGGTGTTTACAGTGAAACATATAAGTGAACATTATTTAGATAAGGCTAAAGAGGTCTTTGTGGCATTTATGGATTTGGAAAAGGCGTATGACAGGGTGGATAGGGGGCAATGTGGCAGATGTTGCAGGTGTATGGTGTAGGAGGTAGGTTACTGAAAGCAGTGAAGAGTTTTTACGAGGATAGTGAGCTCAAGTTAGAGTACATAGGAAAGAGGGAAATTATTTCCAGTAAAAGTAGGCCTTAGACAAGGATGTGTGATGTCACCGTGGTTGTTTAATATATTTATAGATGGGGTTGTAAGAGAAGTAAATGCGAGGGTCTTGACAAGAGGCGTGGAGTTAAAAGATAAAGAATCACACATAAAGTGGGAGTTGTCACAGTTGCTCTTTGCTGATGACACTGTGCTCTTGGGAGATTCTGAAGAGAAGTTGCAGAGATTGGTGATGAATTTGGTAGGGTGTGCAAAAGAAGAAAATTAAAAGTGAATACAGGAAAGAGTAAGGTTATGAGGATAACAAAAAATATAGGTGATGAAGATTAGATATCAGATTGGAGGGAGAGAGTATGGAGGAGGTGAATGTATTCAGATATTGGGAGTGGACGTGTCAGCGGATGGGTCTATGAAAGAAGAGTGAATCATAGAATTGATGAGGGGAAAAGGGTGAGTGGTGCACTTAGGAGTCTGTGGAGATCAAAGAACTTTGTCCTTGGAGGCAAAGAGGGGAATGTATGAGAGTATAGTTTTACCAACGCTCTTATATGGGTGTGAAGCATGGGTGATGAAAGTTGCAGCGAGGAGAAGGCTGGAGCAGTGGAGATGTCATGTCTGAGGGCAATCTGTGGTGTGAATATAATGCAGAGAATTCGTAGTTTGGAAGTTAGGAGGAGGTGCGGGATTACCAAAACTGTTGTCCAGAGGGCTGAGGAAGGGTTGTTGAGGTGGTTCGGACATGTAGAGAGAATGAGCGAAAGAGAATGACTTCAAGAGTGTATCAGTCTGTAGTGGAGGAAGGCGGGTAGGGTCGGCCTAGGAAGGTTGGAGGGAGGGGTAAGGAGGTTTTGTGTGCGAGGGGCTTGGACTTCCAGCAGGCGTGCGTGAGCGTGTTTGATAGGAGTGAATGGAAACGAATGGTTTTTAATACTTGACGTGCTGTTGAGTGTGAGCAAAGTAACATTTATGAAGGGGTTCAGGGGAATCGGCAGGCCGGACTTGAGTCCTGGGAGATGGGAAGTGTACAGTCCTGCACTCTGAAGGAGGGGTTGTTATGTTGCAGTTAAAAACTGTAGGTGTTAAAGCACCCTTCTGGCTAGGACAGTGATGGAGTGAATGATGGTGAAAGTTTTTTCTTTTTCGGGCCACCCTGCCTTGGTGGGATTCGGCCAGTGTGATAATAAAATAAATTATGAATAAAAAATATATATATTATATATTATTATATTATATATCTATTATTATATATATTTATTTTTATGTAGTAGTATTATTATATTTATATTATAATATATATATTTATATATAAATATATATATATATCATATATTATATATATATATTATATTATATATAATAATATATATATATATAATATATATCTATATATTATTATATTATATATATATATATATATATATATATATATATATCATAAGATTTTAATTTATATATATATACTATATATGTATGTATATTTATATATGGGGAGGTACCTCCTCAGAACTTTGCTGGGGTCCCTCGTCTATTATGTTGTGATTGAGTGTATTGTTTTGATACGGTTATATTACTTATCAGCTCGTCGTTGTAATGAGAGGAGGTTCCAGCTTATTTTAGTTTGTGGCTCTAATATTTGACTGGTTTTGGTGCAATTTGGTGCAGAGATTTAATAGCTCATGTGTGTATGAATTTTCATCTGAGCTGCCTCCTGGGGTGATCTCTGCTGAAATGTTACTTGCTACACTCTCAATTATAGGTGTCTCAAGTTGAAATCTCCAGTAACAGATGCTGGGGCAGAGTCGGGAAATTTTCCAGACAGTTTAATATCTTTATTTTGCACATTATAACCATCCTCTGGACGGTAGTCAATAGATTACAGAGGTACATAATGGGTCCAGGGACTGGACCCCAAAGTTACGATAGCTGAACTAGTTACAAAGGTAATGAACTCCAGGTAGATTTGGTCACAATCATGGGAAGTTACAAAGTTAATGAACCATCTACACTCCTATACAAATTACAAAGTACTGAGCCACTGACACGTTCACACCCAGTGACAATTGTAATGAGTTATAAATACAAATATTAAGTGGGTCATACACCCACACGACAGTGGTCATTTTCAAGAGCTGCTACTGGAATTGCTGAGAAGTTGCATCTGGAGGCATGTATACAATTACAATGACAAGGTTTTGGTTTTCAGTCTTTACCGCCAAAACTTCAACTACATCATTTGAGGCATTGAGTAGTTCTGAGCAAATGAGAGAGTCTGTGATGCACAGGCCAACCCTCATTGTTTCCTTGGTTGTCTGTCGCTTCTGAATAAGTTATAACCTGGGATCCATATATCGTTGTCAAAATGATCCTTTGTGTGGGCCTCTGTGAATGCTGCAAACATTGTATTTGACTCCGTGAGCAGTCCCTTGATGTAAGGGATTTTGTTGTTTGTTGACGGCTTTAGACCCTCTGTGTTTGCAAAAACAAATGTCGTTATATTGGTGGAATTTAGGGGGGTTTTATTTGCTGGCTCTAATAACTGTTGTTCTGGAGTAGAGGCCAATGTCCGTGCCATAACCTCTCCAGAGGTTATGGCACATGGCCATAACCTCTGGAGAGGTTATGGCACCCGTCTTTTGTTTCCCATAGTCTTGCTGGTTTGTGTCTTCTTGTCCTCTTTAGATGACGTGCCTGGCAGTATGCTTTGTAGCATTTTCTTTCATGGAGTGACGAGTGACACATTTCTGGGTGAAATAAGTTGCATGAAGGGAAGTTGCACTCTTCTGTTGTCATGTGGGTGCGGCAATTTTTTGGGATGGTCAAAGGTGCATGTCCCACCTGTTTTACAAGATATACCATGCCTGCAGATACCCAAGGCATAGAATTTTCATAGATTGGAATTCTGTTTGATAGGATTTGTTGCAGCTGCACTCACTGGTGGTGCATTTTTTTCCTGTTTCCCTTCTACCTACCGCCCCTGTATGGACATAAGTGATTCCACCAAGTTTTGCTGGTAGTGTGCCAACACTATTTCCTGAGGCATCGTCCCCTTTTGTTCCATCTCCAGCAGTATCGCTATTTTGTACCCGTGCAAATTGAATAGCATTGCGTTTACTTGTTTCATCACCAAGGCTCAATATCTCCTTTTGATTCACTGTCTTCCAGGGCAACACTAGCATCCTCAGACGCACTGTCTTCCAAAACAGCCCTGTCCAGCTTACCCATTTTATTTTCCCAGCTGTCATACCATGTTGACATGTCTTCCAAGGAGGATCTTTTATTGGTGTTCTTGTCTTTTAATATAGATGTAATTTTTTCATACAGGTGTATCTCCTTTGGGCAGACCCAAAAACATTTCTCTGATTTTAAATCAAATGTAGTCACTGGTTTAAAATTCCTGCACACCCCATGGGATCATTTACCACAGAGATTGCAAGCAATCCAGGCAGGCTTTCGTCCGTGATCCTTTCTGCAGACTACACAGATTTTCATGGTGGTGGTCATCTTACAAAACTTTACAACTCTCCTAGCTAGCTAGTCTAAAATTTCTAGAAGTATTTAGTTGTTTTTACCAGTTCTTCCAGTTTGGCTATCTAGGGTAGGCATATTCTATATAGATGGGGTTCACCTCTGGTGTAAATTGTGGGACCCATAGCCTCGGAGAAGTGGATAAAAAGGCTTCAAGGAAGAATATTTGGATTTCTTCCTGAAGCCGTTTGAATATCCCACTTCCCCTATCATTCCACCTTTTCACTTTTTTTACCAATAGGTATATTTTATTACATAATATGGTACAAAAGGTTCAAGAGATACATTGTTGATATAAAGATGGTATATACAGTACATGAGATGTGAGAGATAAATGTCTAGTACATATTGTTACATGTTTGTCACTGATTATAATGCGAAAATCTCATCCAGCTCTTCAGAACTGGGGTGCTTGCCAAAAATACAGCAAGCATTACCCCTCTGAACAGCCGCACTGAGTCGCTGAAACAGAAAACTAGCTGCCCTGGGATCCCTAGTTACTCTGATGAGTCTTTTGCCTAGCTCCTTAAGGAACTTAGATGCATTCTTTCCCCATGAGCCAAGTTCTCCATATTTTCTAGACTTTTGGGACTCCCTGAAGCTGGCAGCTGCCCCTCCTTCCTCTTTTGTGTATTGGAGATAGGTATCAGCCAAGGTAGATGCACATGTGTAGTACCACACCACCTGCTTACTATATGTCCAGGCTTGAAGTGTGATACCATCTGGACGCTTCTGGCTGCCATCAGATCTGCAAAGTTGGGGTGGCTCCCTTACTGCTGGGCATCCGGCTGTTGTGAGGCTCCTCTTGATAATGTTATTAACCTCATTTCTTGCAGTCTTTCCCTCGGATTTACAGCACACAAGACCATGGTATCCGAATCGGTCTGCTGCTTCACTGCCACAAATACACTTGTGTGTATATATATACCGTGGTATATATATGCCGTGGTTGATACGATACGAGACAATCTTACAGTTTAATTATATGGAGAAAATATAAATTACGAGATTTCCTGATCAGTACAGTCAAATACCGATAACTGGAGCAAACATAAAAACTGTCAATACTACTGAAATGGTGCTGAGAATAGTTGTGCTCAGTCCCTTTGACAGTGTAGTATGCTTCAATAAACTTGGTGCTGACACTAGCTGATCTCAGTGCTTTAGCTATTTTCTTCAGTCTGCTGACACTGGGTGTCAGCATGGCAGGTTGCAACACTAGGGTTCGAAACAGTAAATGTATAAAAGGCATTCAGCATGAAGTTATAAATGAAGACAATAGATCAGGTCAGCAAACAAAGGGGGACAGCAGAGGGCAGCAAGGGACTAGCTCCCTTAAGGTTTACTATACTAATAGCAGGAGTGTAAGAAATAAGACAGATGAGCTAAGATTAATTGCAAGTGCAGGAAACATAGATATTATTGCTATAACAGAGACCTGGCTCAATCTGAAAGATAGAGAGATGCCCTCTGAATGTCACATACAAGACTATAAATTATTCCACAATGACAGGGTCAACGGGAAAAAAAGGTGGTGGAGTAGTAGCGATGTATGTCAGAGACAATTTAAATTGTTGTGTTAGACAAGATATAAAATTAGAAGCGTCAGCCACTGAATCTGTTTGGTTGCAGCTTCTCGAGACCCGGGGAAAAGCAAATTTTTGGGGTTTGTGATTTACAGGGCCCCAAATCTTGATGGGGAGTGCAGTAAACTTCTGTGGGACGAAATTCGTAAGGCATCTACAATCGAAAATGTTGTGCTAATGGGAGATTTCAACTATAGACAGATTGACTGGAGCATTTGACAGGAAATTTAGAGTCAGGTGACTTTTTGATACGATCCAGGATTGTTTTTTAAAACAGTTTGTGACAGAGCCAACTAGGGGAAATAACCTCCTTGATTTGGTTCTTTGCCACTAGGGAAACACTAATTAATAATCTTTAGGTTAATGATGAGCTTGGGGGGAAAGTGATCACAAATCACTCAGTTTTAATATATAATGGAATTCCCCTAATAATGGCAATCAAGTCTCTGTCCCTGACTTCCGCTTGGCTGATTTCATAGGGACTGAAAAATTACTTAGGTGGGCTCTGAACTGGAATGACCTGACTAAGGGTCAGGTAGGTGGTGATGGATGCCGATATGACGCTTTCCAGGACATAGTTCTAGCTGCTCAGTCAAATTATGTTCCAAATAGGGAAATCAGTCAAACAAAATGATCCTAAAAGGATGAACAATAGATTAAAATATCTAATTGGTCAAAAGAGAGGCATATATAGGAAATCAAAAGAAGAGGGGGCAATTAAGAAATCGATATATTCAGTTAAAGAGAGAAATAAAAAAAAGAATTAGAAAAGCAAAAAGGATTATGAGGTTAAAGTTGCAAGAGATTCGAAGACTAACCCAAAAGGTTCTTTCAGGTATACAGAAGTAAGATCAGGGGCAAGATAGGCCCACTCAAAAGTTCCTCGGGTCAGCTCATGACAGTGATAAAGGGAAATGTGTAGAAGTTTTACACATACTTCCTCAGTTTTTACACAGGAGGTACCAGCGATTTTTTCCAGAAAAGATAAATTATGTGGGCGGACGATAATAAACTGTGCACGGTTAGGGTCACAAGTGACATGGTCCTTAGGCAAATAGATAAATTAAAACCTAACAATCCCCAAGCCCTGATGAACTGTATGCAAGGGTTTTTAAAAAGGGAAAGTAAAGAGGAGCTTGGCAAACCTTTGGCTAATCTTTTCAACATATCACTACAAAATGGCATGGTTTCCAGATAAGTGGAAAATGGCAAATGTGATACCTATTTTCAAAGCAGGGACAGGTTCTTAGTTTCGAACTATAGACCCAAAAAGCCTAACCTCCCTAGTGGGAAAATTTGTGGAATCAATAAATTGCCAAGGCAGTTCGCAGCCACCTTGAAAAGCATAAATTAATCAACGAATCTCAGCATGGTTTTACAAAGGGGCGTTCCTGCCTTAGAATTTGTTAATTTTTTTTCACAAAGGGTATTTGGGGGGTAGATCAGGTAATTCAAATTCAATTCAAATTCAAAGTTTATTTCTAAAAGGTTACAATGCTAGTTTACAGAAATTTGGTTATTGTGGGGTTTTAAATGTAGTTAATTGTGATTACGAGTGTCCCACTAAAAACGCTTAGCATGGTTTGGCATTTCGGGCGACTTAGTTTTTTCAAATTTGTAAAATATTACAAATTATGAGGTAAGTTGGCTTTATGGCTAAGTGTTAAAACTTTTGTGGGGGTTTGCAATGTAATGCTTTTGTTTGGCACAGTACATGTTTCAGTATTGGGTATCAAGGATTTCATTATTTTAAGATTGAGTTAATATTTCTGTTTTGGTCAAATGGTCAGTGAGGAAAAGGTGTAAACCACCGGTGGTTCGTAAAGTTAGTTGGGGGGTGTATCGGGAGTAAATTTTTTTTAAAGGGTAGTTTTGAAGGTGATAAAGGGTCTGCATTTTCTAGGTTTCAGGTGGGTTTCCGATTTTAGGGCCTTGACATACATTAAATTTTTGAAAAGGGTTTTAGTGGGGACCGGGGAATGTCTTTTGAGAGTTTGTGTCTGGTGTTTGCCTGTGGGTTCGTCAAACATCAAGAAGCTTTTAGGTCAAGGTTTGATATTAGAGTTTAAGGCCCTGAAATGTAGATTGCCCAGTAGAAAGGGGTGTACTGAAAGGGGAAAGTTTAGGCTATGAAGAGTGGGGGGGGTGTTGCCGGGATGAGTTTTGTGATTATTCTTACTGCAGCTTTTTGTGGGTTATTTTTGGGTTTTAGGTGTGTTTGCTTTGATCCCCAAGCCAAATAGCATAGGTGGGTAGGTTAAAAATAAGTGAGGGGTATAGTGGGGGAAAAGGGTTTTGGGCCCGTGTATCTACTTGGAGGGTCCAAAACCGTTTTGGATACAGTAGTAAGTGTGGATGTTGAACGGGGAAGTAATTTGGGGTTTAAAGAGTGGGGGGGGGGTGTTTTGCCGGGATGGGATTTAGTGATTATTCTTAGTAGTTTTTGTTGGGTTATTATGGTTTTTAGGTGGTTGCTGCAGTTGATCCCCAAGACAAATGATAGGTGGGTAGGTAAATAAGTGGTGGTTAGTGTGAGAAGGGCTTTTTGTGGCACGAGTACGTATCTTGGAGAGGCCCCCAAACCTTTTTGGATATTTTTTTGGTTATTGCGGGATATGGGTGCTAAAATTCAGGTTGTTGTAAAGGGTTTAAACCCTAGGAATTTGCCCCCTTTATTTTGGTAATTAGGGTTGTCAATCTTAATTTTAATTTGTGCATCTCCTGCTCTTCCAAAAAATTTAGTAGGTTTTGTCAGTGTTAAGCGTGTTTTTGGGTTTTCATCCAAGTGATTTTTTGTTTCAGCTCCTCTTTAAAAATGGTTTTGAGGGTGAAAAGTTAGGGTGAGAGATGACTAAGTGTGTCGTAGAAAAGGAATGGGTTTCAGGTGTTGGGATACGTTTGGAAGGTCTTTGATGTATATGGGGAAAAGGCGGGGACCAAGGACACCCCCCTGCGGAAACCCCGTTCAAGGGGCCCCGTGTTGTGATGCTGTGTTTTTAATGGTGCATACTGTCCCTTTTATAAGTAAGTTTGAAAAAAAGCAAGCGCAGGGCCCTTATACCGTAATGTCGTTTTGGAGTAGGATGTCGTGGTTATTTTGTAAAAAAGTTTTTTCAGGTCAATAAAAATTCCCTGTGGTTTTTCCCCATATTTTCCATGTGGGGGTAAACAGATTAGCATCTTTTGTTTGGCATCTTTTGGCTTTTATTTTTCCTAAACCCAAATTGGGGGGGGTTGGTATTTTTGAGCTTTATAAATGAATACGTTCCCCTGTGCATGAGTTTTCCAAAGATTTTGGTAGCAATGGTAAGTTAGATTTTTGGTTTTAAAGTTGTTTAAGCTGTGGGGTCCCCCTTTATGTATTGGTGTCCCCTTTCCCATCTTGAGTAGTTTGGGGAAAGGTGCTAGCCTCTGTGATTTTAAAGAGTAATAAATAGCATGCGAAGGACAGGGGCCGCTCGCTTGTACAGTAATGGTGGGACATGAGCAGATTCCCGAGTTTTTTTAAGTGACTTTATAATCTCGGTGATTCCGTGGGCTCAGTTGGTGCAAGGATAAAAAGGATTGGGGGGAAATTTCCCCATCTAGGTAGTCCCCAGCATGGGATTGGTATGTGGAAAAATTTTACTGGAGAGATTGACCTAGGGTTGAGAAGAAGTTGTTTACTTTTTTGCTGTGTCAGTGGGTGTAGTGGTTTTCATTAGGTTTATTTAGGGACAATATTTTTGGGTTTTTTCTCAGTTTGGGGCCCCAAAATTTAGGAGGTGTTTTCCAGGTTTTTTTTATATCTCCTCTTTTTGTCTGTGAATTCTATGGAGTAGTATAGTTGTTTTGGTTTTTTTTATAAAGGGTGAGAGTGATGAAGTGTTTAGAATTCTTTGTGTTTTAAACCCCCGTCTATATTGCCTTCTATTGGGTTTTTTGTCAATGGATTTCAGAATGGGCGGGGTTAGCCATGGGCAAAAAACCCGGTTTTTTTGTGATTGTTTTATTTTTATAGGACAATGTTTTTTGTATAGTCTAAGTAATTTTTTAAAAAAAATGTCTGTCCAGTCATCAATCCATTGGCCTTGGAGAAATTTTTTGGCCAGTCAAACAGTCTCTGGTCAGCTGTGAATTTCCCTTACTGAGGCCTCGTCATGGAGTCTAATGGATTTGTTGTATTAAAGTGGTGGTTTACTAATGTTTGTCAGGGGGAAAGGTTTGGGTAGTGGTCTGTAGTGCTACTGGTTTCCCCTGTTTTTGGGGGGCTTGTATATTGGTCCTATGGGGTTATTAGGGTTGCATTGTTCAGTGAGCTGGTTGGTTTAGTTATTGTTGGATGAGAAGTGTGTTGTTTATTGTTGATGAAATCAGTTACAGGCTGATCATCTAGAAACCCAAAGGTTGATGTTAAAAGTTCCAGCTAAGAGAAGGTGGTGCTTATTATTTGTTGTTTGTTATTAGTGATTTAATTTTCACTAAAATTTTGGGGATGTTTGTGTGAGGTATCGGTAAATGGCCCGATTTTATGGCGTCTTGGTTTTTTACGAAAATTAGCAAAAAATGTTTTCCCTCTATTCATCATAAGCAAGTGTGAAATACAAGAAAATTTGGGTTTTTAGGTAATAGATTGCAATCCCCCCCCCCAACTTGGTTTGGTCTGCAGTTGTGAATTGCTGTGTATTGGTAGAGGGTGGGAAACTTTTGTGTCCTGCTTAAGCCAGGTCTCAGTAAGAAAAATGCAGGAGAAGGGGTTTTGTCTTTAGTGATTCAAGGAGTGCTGGGGGTTTCATCATGTTTTTTGTTTAAAGGGACCTGATGTTGTAGTTAAGTATGATAGACTTTTAGAAAATTGTTTAGGATAGGGGTGGCTTGTGATGCTGGTTTTTTAAAAGGCTTTTTTATTTCCCAATAGGGTTTTGTTTTGGGTGTCAGATTATGGAGGTTTAGATCGGGTAAATGTGTCAATCTCTTCTGGTTTAAATTATGGTTATTTTTATCCTGGTTGGTTGTTTTTCTGTACGTATCTTTTAGTGGTAGGAAGTTTGGACAAGTATATGCTAGAGTATTTTTGTATGTAGAGTATGTCATACTAACATAATGAAGTTGATGTTGTCTTTTTTTGTGCTGGAATGACTAAAGTAAATAGGTAAAAAACTAGAAATTTATAAAAATACAAAAAATGAACAAGCTCCACTGAAAATTGCACAAAGGGGTCTAAAAAATGACTTTTGTGGAGTCTATTTTTTGGCAAAATGAGCTATGTAAAATGGTTTAATCTAAGAATATAAAAATACAAATTAAAAATAGCATTTTCTCACTTTTTAATTGCACTATGGCTAATATATGAATTTGGTACTGATTGTATTGAGTAGAAAGAGATAGTCAACTGGTTTAGTCTAAAAATATAAAAATACAAATTACAATAGCACCGTCTTCATAGTAATTGCACATGGTCTAGTATAGGGAATTTGGATTGACTATGTATTGAGCTAGAAAGAGCTGAGTAAAAAATGTGTTAAAACTAATAATATAATAAAGGCACAAGACTTCAATAGTAAATTTACTAAGGTCTTATTAAGTTGTTTACAAGAATTAGGTTTTAATTAGATTTAAAATTGAAAGGGTAAAATACACAAATTAAGGGAGCAAAAAAATAATAAAAAAAAAAATTTTAAAAAAAAAAAATGGCAAAAGACTTGGTTATAATATGTGTAAGTGGTAGACAGGATAATATAAAAGTTGTAGTTGAAAAAAATAGTTTAAAAAAATAGGGGAAAAAAAATGGTCAATAAAGAAGTTTCAATAAGTTTGTCATTTTTTAAAGTAAAAATTTGGGCAAAAGGGGTTTTTGAATAAAATTGGGCAATTTGGGTTTTTTAAGTGAGGTAGAATTTTTGGGCAAATTATGGTTAGTTTATAATAAAAAAGAAAACAGTGATGTGGGTTTTAAGTTTTAAAAAAAAAGGGGATAGTTCTGTGATATTAAACACAAATTTAAGATATGAGGTAGATGGTCGTTGGGGAAAAAACAAAAATGGGGAATTTAAAAGTGTTGGGGGATTAGAATTTTAGGGGGGCACAAATTTATACAAAAAAACTAAAGGTGGACTATGGGTATTATCTGCACTTTACTCTGTTTTTTGTTAGTTAGCCTCACTTAGGAAGTTTTTAAAGGTCATGTTCTGTAGAGATGAAGTATCTCTTCCAGTGGGGTGTTTCCTAACTGCGATTTTTCCCTCCCCCACAAAGCCTGGTGGATTTTTTTTGGGCTAGCGTAATTTTTTAGCCGTTTAAAAGGGTTTTTTTTGTTTTTGGTAAGGCAATCATTGACGTAAACATCAGTTTTTATAGAAAAGAGTTTTTTTCAGGTTGTTTCTTTGTAGGTAGTTGGATTTTAACGCACTGTTTTTTTTTCCCGCTTGGTAGCCCATCAGTTTGAATCTTTAGGTCGTCCTACGTATGTTAAGGCGAAGGTGGTCCCTTTATAAGTGTGGGTGGTCTCCATGCAGGTTCTTGGGGGACTGGGCTGGGAGATGTTTGCTGTTAACTACAACAGCGTCAGATAGCGTTTTGGTCATTATGGTCTTGGAAGTTGGTTTGACATTGGAAGTTTTTGGTCCCTTGATCTTTCCTTGTAATGTTGGTGTAAAGGGGACTTGGTCTTTTTTAGAGTGTTGATGGTGTTAGGGACCCGGGGGTGGGTGTTGCTTTGTTGTTCTAGAGGTCTAGTTTATGTTCTAGGCAGGATCTTGTTGAGGTTAAACTGCATTGTTCTTTAGTTCCTGCATTTCTTGAGTTAGTTTGGTGATCGTTTTTGGGTTTTGAAAATAAGGAGTTTAGCATTTCTGGGTCGGTGATCTTCTTGACATCAAAATGGGAAGGATTTCTTGGACTGTAGGGCGGCCATGTTTTTGTTTTCTGTCGTGGTTGTGGTGGTTTTCCCGGGGGGTGGGTTTGGGGGTTTGTCCCGGCTGGGAGTCCACAAGTTTTCCGTGTTTTTACTGCTCTCCCTTTGAGTTGGAGCCCCCTTTGTGGTTTCTGGATCTTTTTTTATTGTTTGACCCTTGTCCATTGGTTTGGGCTTTGGGGAAAAGTAGGCGAGGGTGATGGGGTGAATGTTGTGGAGATCACTTCGTGGCAGCGGGGTGGAGTGGTAGTACGAGTCCTATTAGTTTGGGAATTTGTGATCTTTTGGGGGTTTCTGCAGTTGTTTTATCATTCTGGGTATCCCAACATGTTGTGTTTTGCGGGGCTTGATTGGTCATCACTGGTGCTGGGGAAACCCCGGTGAAGTAAAAATAGAGGAAAGGTTCCCGTTGCCGGCCCCCCTGCCGCTCACTGCCGAGTAATATGATTTGTGTCATGGGACTTCAGTAAGGCTTTTGACAGAGTCCCCCATCAGAGACTATTGAGGGGAAATTAAGGCACATGGAATAGGAGGGAAATTTTTTCCCGGATAGAGGCTTCACAAAGAGGGGCCATTTTAAAATTTACAAAGTGTAACAAACTTGACTGGGCCCCTGAGCTAGAAATTTTTTTTTTTTTAAAATATTGACAATGTTTTTTAATTTTTTAAAAAGACCCAAAAACCTTTTTAAAAAAGACTGCCCCAAAAAAAAAAACAGATGACAGCTAAGAGATAACAGTCCCTGGCTAACACCCCGCTTCTAAATCCTAAATAAAAACACAGATATGAAAAAAAAAGTAAGAATGGGTCACATAACCAGAGCCCAAAAAAAACGTTATCGTCAATCCTAAAAGCCTGATAAGAAAGGGAAAAAAAAGTATTTTGAGAAAAGATTATCCCAAATTACGAGGGTAAAAAAAGACCTGGAAACCCTACAGAAATTTGGGAACAAAAAAAAATTCACGAAATAGCGAAAAAAAAAATTAGCAAAATCAGATGAAACCCCCCCTCTCACCAAAGAAAAAAGCAAACAGATCAAAAGATTTTTTCTCCACTATAGGTCAAAACTTTTCCCAAAAATCCCAAGCTCAGATACCCACCAAATGACTCCTCACTGGCAACTACCCGGAAAAACCCCTGTTCCTAGCTCCGACTAACCCCAAAGAGTCTCCTTTTTTCAACCCACTGAAAAACAGGAGGAGATTTTTAAATACTTTCCACCCCTTTTATCAAAAAAGCGCAAAGTTTCTATCACCAATCATTGAACACTCTTTAACAAATCCATTGAATCCTCCACCTTCCTACAGTTTTAAAATAGCAAGGGTCACCCGATCCTAAAGGAGGAGACCAAACGAGTTGAAAAATATCGGTGCCCCGGTGGCCTGGGGGCTAAAACTCCCGCTTCACACACGGAGGGCCCGGGTTCGATTCCGGCGGGTGGAAACATTCGACACGTTTCTTACACCTTTGTCCCGTTCACCTGCAGCAAAAAAGGTACCCGGGTGTTAGTCGCTGGTGGGGGTCGCCCCGGGGGGCAGATTAAGGACCCCCCTGGAAATAAGTTAGCAGTCCTCGTGACGCATGATTTTTTGGGTTATCCTGGGTGGCTAACCTCGGGGGTTAAAAAACCGAACGAAATCTTTTTTATCTTATCTTATCTTTCTTAGGGGCCCAATTCCAAATTTTCACCCCTTTTTCAAAAAAAACTTCGAAAAAAAATTTTATAAACGAATTACTCCTACCTCATCTCCCAAAAAAATTTAAACCCCCCCAATTTGGATTAGGCCTATAAAAAAACTAATGGCTTTATCACTGCTAGAACTTATCACTGATGAGAAAAAGAAGTCCCTCTGGGGACTTCATTTACTTCGTAAAGTTTTGATACAGTTGCCATGACTGCCCAGTAAAATTTGTCACACTTTGGTATTAGGGGCACTCCCTCAACTACCTCAAATCATTTCCTCAGCAAAAAAAGCCAATTGTTCGCAAATGGGGAAAAATCTTCCCCACACCAAATTTCAGTTGGGGTCCCCCGGGAAATGTCCTTTGGGCCCCCTTCTCTTTCTCCTATACTAAAGACTACCAAATCTTCGCAATTTCTCAAACCCAACTTTTTGCAGTGGCACCACATAAATCTTCTTACCGAGCCCCTTCCCCTACCAAAACTGAAAAAACCGAAATTTTTGAAATATCTACTGGTTTGGGGTAACAAACTTAACTAAAAATTGACAAAACCCACTTTATTCAGTTTGGTAAAAGTACAGATGTACCCTTTAAATAACAATAAACGGCACCCCATCACAAATAACAAGGGAAAATTCTTAGGAATCCCCCTCATAATGACTAAATTTCATACACATATACGACAAATTTTTAAGAAAAAAATTCCCAAGATGTGGGATACTATCGAAGAACGGTACTTGTTCCCCAGTTGCCCTCCCGGCCCCTTTTTACTTTTATTTACCCCTATTCACCTTGGAATTTGTCATGGGGCTCAAAAACAAATTAACCCCCCCCAGCCCCTAATTACCCAAAAAGGCTGCAGTTAGATGATAACAAATTTACTCAGGCAACACACTCCACCTATTCAAAACACTCAACCCACCACCATACAAAACATCCTACTTTTTATTTCAAACCCATTACATACATAGAACACTTTAAAAATGATATTAAAACCCCCCTCAAAACATCTCCTTGCCAACCTCAACAGAACATGACCCTAACACAAGGCACAGATCCTCTTTGAGTTCCTCGTGCCCCTCTACGCTATGCAAAAACTAAATCAAAAAAAAGGCCCTAAAATTGAATTCATTACCTGTAAATATAAAAGAAACACTACCTGTTTATAAATTCAAGTCTCTTCTAAAAGATCACTTACTCACTCAAAACCAAATAAATACTGAATAACTGAACCTTATAAATTGTATATCCTATATGTTACTCACAATTATATCACACAAATGTTAAACCTAAAACCCAATCTAACTTTATTATTTTTTTAAATACACTACCTAACAGAATACTCCATTCGACTGAATGTACAGCAATGCAAGCAACCATATGACCTGTCTTTGTAATACTCATTTGTGCTTTATAGTTATCTGTTTACAATAATGTTTTATCACTGATTTCATCATTGCTTAGTTAATCTTAAGTTAATTTTAAGCCAGCCCGTAATGCTATGCATATAGGTGGCTTTGGCATGCTGCTCTTACCTGTATTTTTTGTACCTATGTATGTATGCTTAAATTACTAAATAAATAAATAAATAAATAAATAAATAAATGGTTGACAAATAGGCAGCAGAGAGTTTGCATAAATGGGGAAGAAATCAGAGTGGGGAAGCGTCACGAGCGGTGTTCCACAGGGGTCAGTGTTGGGCCCCCTGCTGTTCACAATATATACATAAACGACATAGATGAGGGCATAAAGAGCGACATCAGCAAGTTTGCCGATGACACCAAAATAGGCCGTCGAATTCATTCTGACGAGGACATTAGAGCACTCCAGGAAGATTTGAGTAGAGATGCAGTGGTCGGAGAGGTGGCAGATGCATTTAATATAGAAAAAATGCAAAGTTCTAAATGTTGGACAGGACAATAACCATGCCACATATAAACTAAATAATGTAGATCTTAATTTTACGGATTGCGAAAAAGATTTAGGAGTTCTGGTTAGCAGTAATCTGAAACCAAGACAACAGTGCATAAGTGTTCGCAATGAAGCTAATAGAATCCTTGGCTTTATATCAAGAAGCATAAATAATGGGAAAGTCCTCAGGTTTTCTTCAACTCTATACATCCTTGATTAGGCCTCATTTAGATTATGCTGCACAGTTTTGGTAAAACGTATTACAGAATGGATAAAAAATGCTTGGGGAAAATGTACAAAGGAGGATGACAAAGTTGATCCCATGTATCAGAAACCTTCCCTATGGGATAGACTAAGGGCCCTGAATCTTCACTCTCTAGAAAGACCTAGAATTTAAGGGGGTTTATGATTGAGGTGTATAAAGGGGAAGACAGGAATAAATAAAGGGGATGTAAATAGTGTGCTGAAAAATCTAGCCTAGACAGGACTCGGCAGCAATGGTTTTAAGTTAGAAAAATTCAGATTCAGGAATGATATAGGAAAGTACTGGTTTCGTTTAAACGAGTTGTGGATGAGTGGAAAAAAAACTCGCAAGTACAGTTATAGAGGCCGAACGTTGTGTAGCTTTAAAAATAAGTTGGATAAATACATGAGTGGGTGTGGGTGGGGGGGTGAGTTGGACCTGATTTTGCTTGTGCTACCAGGACTGTTGCCGTGTTCCTCCCTTAAGTCAAGGTGACCTGACCTGACTAGGTTGGGTGCATTGGCTTAAGCCGGTAAGAGGGCTTGGACCTGCCTCGCATGCGGGCCCGTATGCTGCTGCAGTGTTTTTTCGTTCTTATGTTCTTATGTTCTTATTATATCAAGCGGTTAAACCCACACGGGCGCAACTCAAACCATAAATATGAGACAAAATTGACTCTTATTCCTCTTTGTTGGGTTTAACAGGGCCACTTGTTGGGTTTATCAGGGTGTTGTCATGTGGAGCCCTTTTCTTTCTATTATCCTGATAATCTTTTCCATGACTTCACTATTATACATATCAACGACACTGGTCTGTAGTTTAACTTTGTCTGTCTGACTACAGTTTTCCCGTCTTCTACACCTTGGCAGTTGCCCTTTTTAGTTAGACTTGAATATTGTAGATATATGGTTCAGAAAACCGACCACATGATGAATGAGATACTTGTTTCACCAGTTTTTTATCTTTATTGTTGAAAAAGTTTCGCCAGCCAGTGGCTTCCTCAGTCCAACACAGAGAAGAAGTTGAAAAGTCAAGGGTTGAGGACCATTCCTCAGCCTGAAAGCGAGTGTACAGTCCATCAGCTTTGATGAAAATACAACATTTGGCGGGGAAAAAGGTAATGCAGCAAAACAGGTGAGCAAAGCAGTCGGAGGCAGCGTTGAAGATTGTTGCAGCGCACACTCAGTCCTTTGCTCCCTCTCACGGGACCCATGGAGAGATATTATTTAGTACCATCGCCTTTGCGGTATCTAGTTCACCTAGCAACTTCTTCACTTCCTCCTCGGTTGTGTGTATTGTGTCCAACACTTGCTGGTTCAGTCTGCTTCCTCAGTTTGTTATAAAACTTCCTGTTCCTTCTAAGAACACCTCCCTTAATCTCATGCTGAGCTCCTCACGTACTTCTTAGTCATTCTTTGTGAGGTTTCCACTTTCGTTCTTCAGCCACATTACTGGTCCTTTACTGTTATCTTCCTCCTGATGTTGCTATGTAGTAACTTTGGGTCGGATTTGGCTCCCAATGCTGTCATTCTCACATTGCCGCTGGCCTCTATTATTATCCATGTATATTCGTTTCTGGTTCTTCAGTAAACAACTTGAAGCGTTATTGAAGTCGTTTATTGAAGTGAGAGTTGACCTGTTCAAATGGGCTCAAGTGAACGGTTCATATGTTTCATTATTATTTAGTAAATTGTTCATTTTATCAAAATATTCAACTTCATCTTTCAAAATGACAAGCGAGTTAGATTTATCTGCTCTGAGTGAGACGCAATGTCTGATCGTTACTGAGATCCGTTTATGCTTTGATAAATAGTAGAGGGCAGTTGGAAAGCACATGGCGGAGTATGGTACTATAGACTATCCCTTTACTGATTTTAAACGTTTCTGGCATCAGGTCACCATGTTTTTCCAACATACAAAAAGACTTAGCTTGGTCTACATAATTAACTTTCCTAGGTGTTGGAGCGAAACTTAATCCAAACTTTAGAACCTCTTGTTGATCACTTAATTCTTTAGGGGACAAAAAAATAAAAAAAATTTTATCGCCTCTGTGTCAAAGATTTTTTGTTAAAGGCTAAGATGGGAGGGGGTAAAAAGAACTTCATGCACCAAATGTTAGGGAAAAATAATAATAATTTTAAATTAATAATAAAATAATTATAAATATATCTTATTTACTGCAAGTACAGTCAGGTTTTAAGGCCTAGATGACATCAGGGAAATTTTATATAAAACCGCTTGTTTGTTGAGTTTTTCGGGTAAATTAGGTCATTTTTGTCCAGGGTTGCGACCCACACCAGTCGACTAACCCCCAGGTACCCATTTAATGATGGGTAAAACACAGACAACCGCGGGGAATAAAACCCCAGACCCAAGTGGGAAGCAGAGCTTTAGCCACCAGGCCAGGGGCAAAATCAGAGGAGATACAGGGGGAAAAACCCGCAAGGTGAATGTATTCCCCCTGAGTGGTTTTGCTGGGGGAATTACACATGAAAGGCCCTGGGCCCTAGCAATAAAGGGGTTTCTGAGTTTTAAATTTTCCTTGTGGAAAAAACAGTGGAGAGTGAAGCAGCACAGGAAGGATAAGAAACTAAACATTGGAAGAGTATTAAAGTATGCAGCACCAGTAAGAAACCCACACCTCGTCAAACAGGTCAAGAAATTGGAGAAAGTGCAGAGGTTTGCAACAAGACTAGTCCCGGGGTAAGGGGTATGTCCTATGAGAAGAGATTAAGGGAACTCAACCTGATAACATTAAAGGACAGGAGTGATAGGAAGGGACATGATAATAATATACAAAATATTGAAAGGAACTGACAAGGTGAACAGGGACAAAATGTTTCAGAGATGGGACACAGCAACATGGGATCACAACTGGAAGTTGAAAACTCATACGAGTCACAGGGATGTTACGAAATATTTCTTCGGTCAAGCAACAGCGACACAGAATCAGGAACAAGAAGATAATATAATGACACTAAGTAGGGACAATCTGCAGATCCTCCAAAAAAGTCACAAAACTCCCATACTACTGAATCTAAGTTCAGCATTAGAAAATCCCCGACTGTGACAGTACACAGATACCAGTACAAATTAAGTCAGAAGCTACAGCTCAGGACCTGAGTTTCTCAGAGTGTCTATGAGACACACAGACTATGTTCTGTGAACAGAGTTACACAGAACCAACAACAAGAAAGCACAGAGACGATCTTCCAACAAGGGCCCAGAAGGGAGAGAAGTAAAGAGACCTCTTGTTAGAAGTAACATCCAACAGACAATAACAATGCAGCCCAGGCAGACTACTACAGGGGAGGTGTGATCACCCCCCCGATCACGTGACTCTCCATGCTGCTGCTGCCCAGCAACACAGAGAAGCCGGCAGCATAATGAGCGAAGCGCTTGTTAGACAAGGCCGTCAGTTACTTAACACTCGAACTATGAGCACTGAATAATATATAAATGTTACATCCTACCTAATAATATAACTAAGTCAAATAATAATATAAAGAAATATATTTACGATTTAGCTATTATCGCAAATATAAGCAATATAAAATTATATGAACAGGTAATATACATTATATGCATTGTGACCCATTCAAGGGCTGCAATATAAAGTCAGGATCCATAGTTAGTTTTAAGAAAAGGTACGATATAGCTCATGGAGCAGGGACAGAGTGGACCTTGTAGCGACCAATAAAAAGGCAGGGCCAGGAGCTAAGACTCGACCCATGTAACTACAAACAAGTGAGTACACACCACCACACCACACACACACACACACACACACACACACAACACACACACACACACACACACACACACATCACATACCCACTCCAACACCCACAGTTCACCCACACTCTCCTTTTACCTCCTCTCTCTCTTCTTCTCTTCTCTTTCTCTTTCTCTCTTCTCTCTCTCCTCTTACTTTCCACTTTCTCTCTCCCTCTCTCTCCTATTCCATTATCTCTTCCTCCTCCTGATCTCCTCCTCCTATACTCCTCCCCTTCATCCTCTTCCTTCTCACTCTCTCCATCTCCTTTTATCTCTCTCTCCTCTCCTATTCCACTTTCTCTCTCTCCCTTTCTCCTTTCACTATCTCTCCTCCTCTGCTCCTTTCCTTCCTATGCCTCTCCATCTCCCCCTCACCTCCTCTTCCTATACTCCTCCCCATCACCTCCCTCCTCTCCTTCTCACTTCTCTTTTATCTCTTCTATCATTTTCTCTCCCTCTCTCCTATTCCACTTTCTCTCTCTCCCTCTCTCCCTTTCCACTATCCTCCCTCTTCCTGCTCCTCCTCCTCCTGAACTTCCTCTGTCTCCCCTTCACCTCCCCTTCCTTCTCCTCCTCCCTCTTCCTCGCCTCCTAGGTCTGCAAGCACACTAAAGGCTGATCCTACCAGCTCACATGCCTCACACACTCTAACACTCCCTTCCTCTCTCTCTCTCTCTCTCTCTCTCTCTCTAACTCACATTCAATCACACTCTCTATCTCTCTTTCTTTAACCCACTTTCTCTCCCTCTTCATCTTCCTTCTCATCCTCCCTATTCCTTCTACTCCCCTCCCCCCCATTGCTCTCCCCCTGTGCTCCTTGGTCTTCCCCCATTCTCTTCCCTCTGCTGCTTTCCCCCCTCCAGCTCACTATCCTTTTTTCCCTCCCTGCCTCCTTTCCCCTTCTTCCCACAACAAACACCCCCCTCCCTCCCCACAAAAAACACCCCCTCTACACAGCACTATTGGCATAAGCGCTTCCTTCTGTGGAAATGAAACATGGGACACAGAAACCCGGACAGAGAACCAGAGGAATGGTGGATGAAGCGGGGGTGGACCTGGGAGAGAAGACTGGGAGGCAGAGCTCACGAGAAGAGAGGAGAGTGGGGGATGGAGGCTGGAAGAGCTCGGCAAGAAAATGGAAGAGAAAATAGCTGATGAGAGCAGGAAATGGGGAATTACAAATCACAGCAGCTGAAGCTAAAATACAGAGCTTAGTAGAAGAGCTAAAACATCTGAAACAGCCTAAAGAACCGAAGAACAGTACAGCCATGACACCAAGAACTGCTACATCAGTCACCGATGAGGGGACAGTAGGGAACAATGGAGATATACTGTATGCGATGACTCTATCGGACCCAAGGGTGGCTGGAAAAGCCAGGGAGAACAGCAAGAACTAATGAGGGAACTGAAGTCAATAAAGGAGCTAGACTATACACAGAGGCTCTAACAGACAATTGCCATGTCCAGAAACAGATAAGCACAGGGGCACCAGATAGGGAAGAGACAGTAGAAACCAACGTGTCAATGGCAGGAACTAATTTGTATCACAAAATAGAGCGAAACACCACGTCAAAGACCTGGGAGTGATTATGTCGGAGGATCTCACCTTCAAGGACCATAACATTGTATCAATCGCAGCTGCTAGAAAAATGACAGGATGATAATGAGAACCTTCAAAACTAGGGAGGCAAGCCCATGATGACACTCTTCAGGTCACTTGTTCTATCTAGGCTGGAATATTGCTGCACTCTAACAGCACCTTTCAAGGCAGGTGAAATTTGCCGACCTAGAAAATGTACAGAGAACTTTCACGGTGCGCATAACGGAGATAAAACACCTCAATTACTGGGAGCGCTTGAGGTTTCTAAACCTGTATTCCCTGGAACGCAGGAGGGAGAGATACATGATTATATACACCTGGAAAATCCTAGAGGGACTAGTACCGAACTTGCACACGAAATCACTCACTACGAAAGCAAAAGACTTGGCAGACGATGCACCATCCCCCAATGAAAAGCAGGGTGTCACTAGCACGTTAAGAGACCATACAATAAGCGTCAGGGGCCCGAGACTGTTCTCAACTGCCTCCCAGCAACATAAGGGGGATTACCAACAGACCCTGGCAGTCTTCAAGCTGGCACTGGACAAGCACCTAAAGTCAGTTCCTGATCAGCCGGGCTGTGGCTCGTACGTTGGTTTGCGTGCAGCCAGCAGCAACAGCCTGGTTGATCAGGCGCTGATCCACCAGGAGGCCTGGTCACAGACCGAGCCGCGGGGCGTTGACCCCCGAAACTCTCTCCAGGTAAACTCAGGGAAGTACAGTGGGAGGACGAAAGAAAGATGGCCATTTTTGTCTATGGGCCCCAAGAAGTAGATGGGGAAACTTACAAGGCAAGGAAACAGAAGCAGAAAAAAACGATTGACTCATCATGAAAGCAATAGGAGAGGACATGCCAGCTGACAAATTTTCGGAGAAATTGGGTGGTTTATGAGAGGAAAAAAGTGTCAGTCAAAGTGATTTCAAGCAGAGTCAGCTGGAAACGGATCATGCAGGAGAAAGCACGCCTAAGGGACAATCAAGAATTCCAGAGTGTGTACCTGGACTGAGACAGAACACAAGAAGAAAGGATGATACTGAAAGAGAGGGTGCAATATCGCAAGAGAAATGGGAGGCCAGGAAGGTGGGGAGGAGGAGAAATCATGCCCAGGTGGAAGAACAAACACAACCCCCTCCAGTACCACCCACAGAAGGAACACAACCATGGCAATCCCAAAGCAATCAAGAAACCTAATCCAAAACCCACTCACTGTACCCTCTGCCCCCATCCCCTCAGCACAAACCCCACCCCCACAGAAACCCACAGTAAACCCACACAATGTACCCTCCCCCATCCCCAACACTACAAACCACACCCCACAGTAAACCCACAGCAACCCACACACTGTACCCTTTATCCCCATCCCCCTCACCACAATCCCCACCCCTACTGTAACCTCCCCATAGGCTCCTCCCCCATCCTCCCCACCCCACTGAAACCTTCCATAGGCCCTCTGCCCCCATCCCCATACCACAGACCCCACGCCCACAGCAACCCCTATAGGCCCCTGCCAGGGCACCCGCTCCCCTAACCCACCTTTCTCCCCAGCCACAGATGTAGAAAAGAAGTTGAAGGTTTGGTACATGAACGAAGATGGAATAATGGATAATGTGAGGGGTGGCATGAAAGAATCAAGGAGATGTCCCCAGATTCGTAGCAGTTACAGAAAAAAAACTCACTGGGATAATAACAGATGCAATCTTCCCACCTATATATCAGATCCTGAGGAAGGATAGAAGGAGCAGAGGGGGAGGAGGGGTTGCACTGCTAATTAAAAACCGGTGGGGTTATCAAGAAATGGAAGGCATGGACGAGATTGGAGAAAGGGATTACATAGTAGGTACAGTTCAGTCAGGGGAACACAAGGTAGTCATTGCAGTGATGTATAACCCACTACAGAACTGCAGGAGGCCAAGAGATGAATATGATGAGTGTAACAGAGCAATGGTGGACATGCTAGCTGAGGTGGCAAGAAATGATCACTTGAGTAGAGCGAAGTTACTGGTCATAAGCGACTTTAACCACAGGGAGATTGATTGGGAAAACCTGGAGCCACATGGGGGTCCCAAAATATGGAGAACCAAGATGATGGATGTGGTGCTGGCAAACCTTATGCACCAACATGTTAGGGACACTACCAGAGAGAGAGGGGAGGATGAACCAGCAAGACTGGACCTTGTGTTCACCCTGAGTAGCTTAGACATTGAGCACCTCACATATGAAAGGCCTCTTGGAGCTAGTGACCACGTGGTTATGAGCTTTTAATACATCATGGAGCTAAAAGTGGAGAGGGTAACAGGAGTAGAAAGGGAAAAGCCAGACTATGAAAGGGGGACTACACTGGAATGAGGACCTCCCTACAGGAGGTTCAGTGGGAACAGGAGTTGGTAGGAAAATCAGTAAACAAAATGATAGACTTTGTAACAACAAAATGCAAGGAGGCAGAGGAAAGATTTGTTCCCAAGGGTAACAGAAATAATGGGAAAGACAGAACGAGCCCTTTGTTTACCCGAAGGTGTAGGGAGGCAAAAATTAAGTGCTCTAGAGAATGGAAAAAGTACAGAAGGCAAAGGACTCAGAAAAATAAAGAGATTAGTTGACGAGCCAGAAACAAGTATGCACAGATAAGGAGGGAGGCCCAGCGGCAGTATGAAAACGACATAGCATCGAACGTCAAGCCTGACGCAAAACTGCTTTACAGCCACATGAGGAGGAAGACAACAGTCAAGGACCAGGTAATCAGGCTGAGGAAATAAGGTGGGGAGCTTACAAGAAATGACCAAGAAGTACGCGAGGAGCTCAATATGAGATTTCAGGAAGTATTTACAGTGGAGGCTGAAGGGACACTGGGAAGACAAAACAGTGGGGTACTTCAACAAGAGATATACCAACAAATGTTGGATGAATTACACACAACTGAGGAGGTCTAGAAGCTCCTAAGTGACCTTGATACCTCAAAGACAGTGTGACCAGACATCTCTCTGTGAGTCCTTAGAGAGGAAGCAGAGACACTACATGTGCCACTAACCAAAATCTTCAACACTTCCCTTGAAACTGGGCAACTACCTGAAGTATGGAAGAAGACAAATGTAGTCCCCATCTTCAAGAAAGGAGACAAAAATGAAGCACTAAATTATAGACCAGTGTCACTGATGTGTATAATATGCAAAGTCATGGAGAAGATTATCAGGAGGAGAGTGGTGGAGCACCTGGAGCAGAACAAGATTATAAATGATAGCCAACATGGATTCATGGAAGGCAAATCCAATGTCACAAACCTACTAGAGTTGTTTGATAAGGTAACCGAAGTAAGAAATGAGAGGGAGGGGTGGGTTGATTGCATTTTCTTGGGCTGCAAGAAGGCCTTCGACACAGTTCCTCAAAAGAGATTAGTACAGAAGCTAGAGGAACAGGCACATATAACAGGAAGGGTACTGCAATGGATCAGAGAATACCTAACAGGGAGGCAACGAGTCATGGTCCGTGATTAGGTATCACAGTGGGCACCAGTGACGCAGGGTCCCACAGGGGTCAGTCCTGGGACCAGTGCTATTCTTGGTATATGTGAACGACATGACAGAAGGGATAGACCCATAAGTGTCCCTATTTGCAGATGATGTGAAGTTAATGAGGAGAATTAAATCAGATGCGGACCAGACAGGCCTACAAAGAGACCTGGACAGGCTGGATGCATGGTCCAGCAACTGCCTCCTAGAATTTAACCCAGCCAAATGCAAAGTTATGAAGATCAGAGAAGGACAAAGAAGACCACAGACAGAGTATAGACTAGGAGGCCTAAGACTGCAAACCTCACTGAAGGAGAAAGATCTAGAGGTGATTATAATACCAAGCACGTCGCCAGAAGCACACATTAACCAGATAACTCCTGCGGCATATGGGCGCCTGGCAAACATGAGAATAGCATTCCGGTGTTACAAAAAAAGCGATTCTAAAAGCTTAGAGATCTCCAGTGAATACTAGAAAGGACTGCCCTTCTAGCATCCAGCCTGTTACTGGGTTTTCATAACAATTAGTCAGTATCCTTGTCCAATTATCCATTAGAATTCAGTATGATTCAATAGTGCTTCAGGATTACAACTGGTAGGCTACTAACTAGAGAAATTAAAATTTAATAAATTTATTAATCATTAAGTTGTCTAGGCGTATATCAAATTAAATTAAATTAATCACAGTAATCAAAATAATATTAATCACTTCTCTTGTGTACAGTAGTATTGTGCTGAAAGCACATATCACATTTATAAGTCTTAAGTACCGTCTGGTACATTAACAAGAAATATTACAAATATGTACAAGTAAATTTGTGTGTATGTGTGTAAGTGCTTTAAGTAGTTCGCTATGTCTCACGACTTGACTAGACTTAAACAAGTGACTGACAAAGTCCTCAAATAAACTAACTTCTTGGCCAACTGGCAGTCAGAACAGTCTGCTTGAACAATAAAAATAATGCTAAGCCAACTAGCAATATAACAAGCAACTGCGACACAGAGTCAGGAACAAGGAGATAATATAACGACACTAAGTAGGGACCATCAGCAGATCCTCCACGAAAGTCACAAAACTCCCATACTACTGAATCTAAGTTCAGCATAAGAAAATCCCCGATTGTGATAGTACACAGATACCAGTACAAGTTAGGTCAGAAGCTACAGCTCAGGACCTGAGTTGCTCAGAGTGTCTATGCGACACACAACCTCAGTACAACGTCGACAATCACTAGGTCTATACAATGTTCTGTGAACAGAGTCTCCAGAACTAACAATAATAATGAGACAAGAGACGATCTTCCAACAAGGGCCAATAAGGAAGATTTAGGCACTTCTTGTCTAGAATACGTCCAACCACCAAGCGAGTCTAGACCAGACTGAATACTTCAGGCGAGGTGAGGACACCCCCCCTCGATCACGTGATAGCTCCATGGACAGCTGCTGCTCAGCAACAACGAGAAGCCGGCAGAGTAACGAGCAAATAGCGATAATTACAGTAGTTAGACAATCAAGACTTGAACTGAGCACGTAATAATATGTTACATCCTACCTAACAAAATTTAAC
This sequence comes from Cherax quadricarinatus, assembly GCF_026875155.1. Classification (NCBI taxonomy): domain Eukaryota; kingdom Metazoa; phylum Arthropoda; class Malacostraca; order Decapoda; family Parastacidae; genus Cherax; species Cherax quadricarinatus. Next base: position 3,703,315 of record NC_069402.1, on the reverse strand, counting down.
TAAGTCAAATAATAATATAAAGCAATATATTCACGATTTAGCTATTATCGCAAATATAAGCAATATAAAATTATATGAAAAGGTAATATACATGTAATATATATACATAATATACATTGCAACCCATTCAGGGGTTGCAACACCCCCCCAACATGACAAACGGTCGCACTAGGAGTTGCATTAATGTCTTTCACATTATTACTGATTACTCATGTCACTTTAATAAAAAAAAATAAGAATCAATCTTGTGCCAAGCACTTCTATAATTTCACAGTGTCTATTTCACTAAGATATGCCCCTAGTACTAGGGCAGTACACAGTATCGTATCTCTGCATTCTCGTGGTTATGTACATCAGTGTAGAGACAGGATAGCGTAGACAAGCATAACACGTTGAGGCTCGATCATAGTAGTAGAGACTGCATACAAACAATAATCTTGTGCTATAGACAGGAGACGGCATTCCACTCTTAAGTAGTGGTTGTGGAATGCTATGCAGTATGGACATCTGAGTATGAAACAGCTTAAGGTGTGTAGTGAGGGGGGGGGGTCTGTGGCAGGACAGTGTTCCGTCACGCAGAAACATCGCCCACACGACACTACCCACTCAAGACTCAGCTTCTGTCTCCTCCTCACACATATCATCACTACTGTGAATATATAAATAGATTAATTAGACATGAGTATGTATAATTAATATGGGCTGGAGGGATTAAGTTACTCTACTGAATTTGACATAGCAAGTAACAAAAGGTATTTGGGCATAAAATTACGTTAACTTAATGTAACTGATAATTATTAAGGACATGACAGAGCGTCAGCAATTACATTACAATGACCACTTATGTGTTTTATACTAATAGAATAAGGTTGGATTCTGAGAGCCCACCTCATGATCTTAGCATTTTTACTCTTCATAGTGTTTATGTAAGTGAGTGGATTGTGGTCTGAAAAAACGTTAATTTTAAATGGGGAAGTGCCCAAATACACATCAAAATGTTCCAAGGACACCACAAGAGCTAGAACCTCTTTCTCAATAGTGGCATAATTTTTCTGGTGTCGTTTAAGCTTAGATGAATAGTAACATATAGGATAGAGAATATCAGTGGATGCTGACTGTTGGAGCAACACAACACCCACTGCATAACCACTCGCCTCTATATGTAAAAAGGGAAGATTGAAATTAGGACTCTTCACAAGAACAGAGGAAAGCAGATGCTTCAACCTTTTGAACAAATCTGAACAATCACTAGTCCAGATGAACTGAACTTTGCTACTAGTGAACATAGTGAGAGGTGTAGGTGGAGGTGTGTGTGCTGGCTTGCCTGTCACTTGACACACGTGGCAACGTCGCACATGATCAGCTACTGTTTCCTTCATTTTAGGCCAAGTAAAATGTTTTTCCAGTTTACCGAGTGTCTTCTTGACACCCAAATGTCCTCCTATGGGACTATTGTGAGCAAAATCAATGGCTTGTTCACGAAATGTAACTGGTAACACTACGAGATGCTTGACTGGTGGAAACACTATCAGCTGACAACTTACATGTATTTTTCTCCATCAGTACGCCATTACTATAATAGTAACAATTATCGAGATCCTTTGCTTCACTCTCGGTAACTGCTATATCTCTCAGCCTTTCCAGTGACTGATCAACAAACTTATCCTTGATTAAATCATCATGAGTTAGAAATTTATTGTCAGTTGTGTCCTGACTAGGTTGATGACCGGGGGGAGTCAATGTTAATGACCCTGGGCGCAGAGCATCACTGAACAACATTTTCAAGCCCAAATCATAGTCATCCACTAACTCAACAGGAGACAAGGATGGTTGTTGTATCTTTGACATAGCTCTAGTAATTGCGCTGAGAGGAAATAAAATAGGCTTCTCCCTACAAGCTTCAATGGCATAATTATCATCAGTGCTATTATCAATCACAAGTGGTTCTTTACATATACCAGCATGAAGGATATCGTTCCCTATCAACAAGTCCACTGACCTGATGGGAAATACACCATTGGATATACCCACTGAAATATAACCAGTATAATAGTTTGTTTCAATGTAAACTTTGTGCAGAGGTACTTTTATAACAGCCCCACCATAGGTTTCTAACAATACATCTATCTTGCAATAAGTATCATCGGTTATGGGCAGTACATCTTCTCTTAATAATGTGAGATAACTGCCAGTGTCTCTGAAAGTAATTATCTCAGTTAGATGTGATTCCTCAAATCCTACTTTACCTCTCGAAAAGTAAGGACTCATCGCTGAACGAATCTTTTCGTCAGATGCACTTTCTGACGCTAGTCATCTGTCCTGTGTAATATTATCTAAAACAGTAGGATCAGAGGTACTACTAGGATTTTGGTGCCTTTGTTGCTCTGAAGAGGATACGACTTGTGTGGGGGCACCAGCTGCACGACTGCTTCTAGTATCTCTTTCTAACTTATAGCAATACTCTCTAGCATGTCCTTTTCTGTTACAATAGGTACATTTAACTTTCTTCTTCTCGATATCAGATTTCTGTCTAGCCACAGAGACAGATTCAGGATTGTGAGTTTTCTGGTGAAGGTACGAGAAGTTACAGTAGCAGGTACATCAGGCCGGCAATGAGCAGCTGATTTAGGTTGCCAACTTCTATGACAATCTTTAGTTATCTTGTTTCTCTGTGTTTTAGTATGTACAAGTTTGTGAGAAATCTCGTAATTGTCTGCTAATGCTGCAGTTTCCAGAATATCCGAGGTAGTTTGATCGATCAGATATTCTTGTATGTCAGCAGATATACAGTTGTTAAACTCTTCGTGTAGTAATAACTGAACAAGGCTGTCGTAGTTGTTGCACTTGGCAGACCTACACCATCTCTCAAATGCAACTTTTTTCTCACGAGCAAACTCTACACAAGTTTGATCTTGCCGTCATTGTAATGTACGAAATGTGCTTTGATAACTTACAGGTAACAAGTTATATGTCTCTAGAATAGTTCGTTTGACAGCGTCATAACTAATGTTTTTGGCAAATGGTAAAGTAGCAGTACAAGTTTGAGCTCTTCCTGTCAAAGCTGTGTGCAACAAGGTAGCCCAGTGCTTACGTGGCCAGTTCATAGCACGTGCCTGGTTCTCAAACACATCAAAATAGGTGTCTAAGTCACTCTCAAAAAACTTAGGAACCATGGATGCAGCTTTCTGCACATTAAATGTGTCCTGTGATCTATCAGTCTGTTGTCTTCCAAGAGGAACATTTTCTCTCTGGAAATCTTCTTCGTTCAATTTCCTCTGTGCCTCTATTTGTGCAGTCTGCAACATAATGAGGCGTTCAAACCTCTCAAACTGTTCCTGAGAGATAGGACCAGTGGGTAATGGAGGAGTAGGGAAATTAACATGTCTTTCTGGACGGTCCTTAGGTCGGGCACCTCGTCCAACCGTCCCTAGAGAGTCTAGATCTGGTCTAGGATAAGTAGATACAGGTGTAGCATACACGGTACTGGTATGAGGCTGCGTCAAACTAACAGTTAGGAGGGAAGGCATAAGCGAGAACTGAGCTACACTAGGCTCAGACACTAGGCTCATTTCTGCCTTAGTTGCTCTTTCTTCTTCATCAAATAGAGTCATACTTCCTAATTGTGACACTAGGCTTTCTGAATCTGAATCATAATCAGACATCTCTGTAAGAGCAGGGAACAATATATCTTTAATTAACACTCTGACAGTTTCTGCGGTGTAATTCCTGTTTTACGCCACACCGAGATATTTGGCTACTCGCCAACACGTCTGAAGTTTTAATGTACTTAACTCAGACAAAGTCAGAGTATCAAGTAACTGTTTCACTTTGGCATACATCACGAAAATAAATGTACTACGAGAGTGATTATTGGAAACTATAATCCTAATAGGAATTTTAGTGTTGGTTGTCTTAGAGCTAGAGCTCATTAACAGTATTTCCATCTCCTTGGATCAAGAGACTCAGTCAAGTACATACATCCACCTAGTATGTTGTACAAGACTAAACTCAAAGTCTTCAGATTAGGAAACTACTCAAAGTGTTTGACCATCGAGTTACTAGTATGTCAAACTGGACAATTTCTCCAACACCTTGGATCAAGAGCCTCCCGGACAGGCCCCCATTTGTTACAAAAAACGCGATTCTAAAAGCTTAGAGATCTCCAGTGAATACTAGAAAGGACTGCCCTTCTAGCATCCAGCCTGTTACTGGGTTTTCGTAACAATTAGTCAGTATCTTTGTCCAATTATCCATTAGAATTCAGTATGATTCAATAGTGCTTCAGGATTACAACTGGTAGGCTACAAACTAGAGAAATTAAAATTTAATAAATTTATTAATCATTAAGTTGTCTAGGCATATATCAAATTAAATTAAATTAATCACAGTAATCAAAATAATATTAATCACTTCTTTCATGTACAGTAGTATTGTGCTGAAAGCACATATGACATTTATAAGTCTTAAGTACCGTCTGGTACATTAACAAGAAATATTACAAATATGTACAAGTAGGTTTGTGTGTATGTGTGTAAGTGCTTTAAGTAGTTCGCTATGTCTCACGACTCGACTAGACTTAAACAAGTGACTGACAAAGTCCTCAAATAAACTAACTTCTTGGCCAACTGGCAGTCAGAACAGTCTGCTTGAACAATAAAAAGAATGCTAAGCCCACTAGCAATATATCAAGCAACTGCAACACAGAATCACGAACAAGGAGATAATATAACGACACTAAGTAGGGACCATCAGCAGATCCTCCACAAAAGTCACAAAACTCCCATACTACTGAATCTAAGTTCAGCATAAGAAAATCCCCGACTGTGACAATACAAAAGATACCAGTACAAGTTAGGTCAGAAGCTACAGATCAGGACCTGAGTTGCTCAGAGTGTCTATGCGACACACAACCTCAGTACAACGTCGAAAATCACTAAGTCTATACAATGTTCTGTGAACAGTCTCCAGAACTAACAATAATAATGAGACAAGAGACGATCTTCCAACAAGGGCCAATAAGGGAGATTTAGGCACTTGTCTAGAATACGTCCAACCACAAAGCGAGTCTAGAACAGACTGAATACTTCAGGCGAGGTGAGGACACCCCCCTCGATCACGTGATTGCTCCATGGACAGCTGCTGCTCAGCAACAACGAGAAACCCGGCAGAGTAACGAGCAAAGAGTGATAATTAGAGTAGTTAGACAATCAAGACTTGAACTGAGCAATTAATAATATGTTACATCCTACCTAACAAAATTTAACTAAGTCAAATAATAATATAAAGCAATATATTCACGATTTAGCTATTATCGCAAATATAAGCAATATAAAATTACATGAAAAGGTAATATACATGTAATATATATACATAATATACATTGCAACCCATTCAGGGTTGCAAACATCCGGTACCTCAGTAAGGAATCATTCAAGATTTTATACACTGTGTACCTCAGGCCCATACTGGAGTACGCAGCACCAGTTTGGAACCCACACCTGGTCAAACATGTCAAGAAATTAGAGAAAGTGGCTGGTCCTATGAAGAAAGGTTAAGGGAAATCGGTCTGACGACACTGGAGGACAGGAGGGTCAGGGGAGACATGATAACGACATACAAAATGCTGCATGGAATATACAAGGTGTACAGAGACAGGATGTTTCAGAGACGACACACAGAAACATGGTGTCACAATTGGAAGCTGAAGACTCAGATAAGTCAAAGGGATGTTAGGAAGTATTTCTTCAGCCAGAGTTGTTAGGAAGTGGAATAGTTTGGCAAGCGATATAGTGGAGGCAGGATTTATTCATAGTTTTAAGATGAGGTATGATAAAGCTCATGGAGCAGGGAGAGGGAGGACCCAGTAGCGGTCAGTGAAGAGGCGGGGCCAGGAGCTGGGTCTGGACCCCTGAAACCACAATTAGGTAAGTACACACACACACACACACACACACACACACACACACACACACACACGCACACACACACACACACACACACACACGCACATGCACACACCCCACCAAGTGCAAAGTCATGAAGATTGGGGAAGGGCAAAGAAGTCCGCAGACGGAGTACAGTCTAGGGGCCAGAGACTACAAACCTCACTCAAGGAAAAATATCTTGAGGTGAGTATAACATCAAGCACATCTCCTGAAGTGCACATCAACCAAATAACTGCTGCAGCATATGGGCGCCTACCGAACCTCAGAACAGCATTCCGACATCTCAATAAGGAATCGTTCAGGACCCTGTACACCGTGTACGTTAGGCCCATATTGGAGTATGAGGCACCAGTTTGGAACCCACACTTAGCCAAGCATGTAAAGAAACTAGAGAAAGTGCAAAGGTTTGCAACAAGACTAGTCCCAGAGCTAAGAGGTATGTCCTGCAAGGAGAGGTTAAGGGAAATCAACCTGACGAGACTGGAGGACAGGAGAGATAGGGGGCACATGATAACGACATACAAAATATTGAGAGGAATTGACAAGGTGGACGAAGACAGGATGTTCCAGAGATGGGACACAGCAACAAGGGGACACAGTTGGAAATTGAAGACACAGATGAATCACAGGGATGTTAGGAAGTAATTCTTCAGCCACAGAGTAGTCAGGAAGTGGAATAGTTTGGAAAGCGATATAGTGGAGGCAGGATCCATACATAGCTTTAAACAGATGTATGATAAAGCTCACGGTTCAGGGAGAGTGACCTGGTAGCGACCAGTGAAGAGGCGGGGCCAGGAGCTTGGACTCGACCCCTGCAACCTCAACTAGGTGAGTACAACTAGGTGAGTACAAACACACACACACACATACACACACACGCACATACACACACACACACACACACACACACACACACACACACACAGCATCATAGACATGTATAGTATACAAGGTCATGGAGAAGATTATCAGAAGAGTGGTGGAGCACCTAGAAAAGAATGAGCCGGGGCCAGGAGCTAGGACTCGACCCCTGCAACCACAAGTAGGTGAGTATACAACACACACACACACACACACACCACCGCCTCCCCACAGACCTCTTACCTTTCCCCTCCCTCGCGTTTCTCCCTCTCAATACCCTCTTTCCCTCCTTTCTCCCTCTCTCTCTCTTTCTCTACCTCTCCCTCTCTTTTTCCCTCTCTCTACCCTTTCTCTCCCCCTCACATTTCTCTCTCCTCCCCTTGGTCTTATCCCTCACCCCCATACTCTCTCCTCTCTCTCCCTCTTTCTACCCTTTCTCTCTCCTCTCTCTCCCTCTTTCTACCCTTTCTCTCTCTCCCCCACACCCTCTCCCTCCTCTACACATGTAGTAAAAGGTAGTACATAACTGGGTGAAAGAATGACTTGTTAACACACGCTAGTATTTAATTATTAGAACTACTCTCAGTGTTAGTGGTATCTCATTAGTATTACGGATACACAGAAGTGAATTGTATTTCTGGGACATATAAACAACTGACGTGCTCACACACACACACACGTGCGCACACACATACACACTCGGGGCCAGGAGCTGGGTCTCGACCCCGAAACCACAACTAGGTGAGTACGCACAGCTGATCCTTGGAATTTGACTGCCTCCCCCACAGACCTCTTACCTTTTCCCTCCCTCGCGTTTTTCTCTCTCATAGCCTTCTTCCTCCCTTTCTCCCCCTCTCTCTCTTTCTTCTCCCTCTCCCTCTCCTCTCTTTCTCCCTCTCTCTACCCTTTCTCTCCCCCCTCACATTTCTCTCCCTCCTCCTTGGTCTTATCCCTCACCCATACTCTCTCTCTCTCTCCCTCTTTCTACCCTTTCTCTCTCCTCTCTCTCCCTCTTTCTACCCTCTCTCTCTCCTCCCCCACACCCTCTCCTCCTCTAACCTTCTGTCTGTGGTAATAAAAAGTAAAAAAAAAAAAAAAAATGGGTGGCCTTAGAGGACGGAAACCCAGAGATCTGGTGGACGAACCAGGGAGGAAAGACTGGAGCTAGAGCTCCAAAAAAGGGAGGAAGAGTGGGGAAGGAAGATAGTAGAGCTTGGTAAGAAAATGGAGGAGAGGATTGCTGAAGAGTGCAGGAAGTGGGA
>NC_069402.1:3552419-3694747 GCF_026875155.1 Cherax quadricarinatus | reverse complement strand
AAACAGATATTGACGAATGTTTTAATAATTTTCTTAAAAAGACCCAATACCTTTATAAACAAGCACTGCCCTAAAAAACTAAACAGATGACAGCTAAGAGACTGAACAGTCCCTGGCTAACACCCAGCATTCTCAAATCCATAAATACAAAACACAGATATGAAAAACAGTACAGAATGGGTCACATAACCAGAGACCAAACAAAACGTTACTCGTCAATCCTAACCAGCCTGATAAGAAGGGCAAAAAAATTGTATTATGAGAACAGATTATCCAACTTACGAGGTGATACAAAAAAGACCTGGAAGACCCTATCAGAAATTCTGGGAACAAAAAAGATATCACGAAATAGCGAAATAAAATTAGCAAAATCAGATGAACCCCAACTCTCACCAACAGAAACAGCAAACAGACTCAATGATTTCTTCTCCACTATAGGTCAAAACCTTACCAATAAAATCCCAAGCTCAGATACCCCACCAAATGACTACCTCACTGGCAACTACCCGAACACACTGTTCCTAGCTCCGACTAACCCATACGAAGTCTCCCTTATTATCAACGCACTGAAAAACAAGGCAGGAGATTTATTAAATACCTTACCACCCTTTATATACAAAAAAGCGTCACAAGTACTATCACCAATCATTGCAACACTCTTTAACAAATCCATTGAATCCTCCACCTTCCCTACAGTTCTCAAAATAGCAAGGGTCACCCCGATCCATAAAGGAGGAGACCAAACAGAGTTGAATAACTATACGGTGCCCGGTGGCCTGGTGGCTAAAGCTCCCGCTTCACACACGGAGGGCCCGGGTTCGATTCCCGGCGGGTGGAAACATTCGACACGTTTCCTTACACCTGTTGTCCTGTTCACCTAGCAGCAAATAGGTACCTGGGTGTTAGTCGACTGGTGTGGGTCGCATCCTGGGGGACAAGATTAAGGACCCCAATGGAAATAAGTTAGACAGTCCTCGATGACGCACTGACTTTCTTGGGTTATCCTGGGTGGCTAACCCTCCGGGGTTAAAAATCCGAACGAAATCTTATCTTATCTTATCTTATCTTATCTTAGGCCAATATCCAATTTACACCCTTTCTCAAAAATCTTCGAAAAATTAATTCATAAACGAATCTACTCCTACCTCATCTCCCAAAACATTCTCAACCCCTACCAATTTGGATTCAGGCCTAATAAAAATACTAATGATGCTATTATACACATGCTAGAACATATATACACTGCAATAGAGAAAAAAGAAGTCCCTCTGGGGATCTTCATTGACTTACGTAAAGCTTTTGATACAGTTGACCATGACTTGCTCCACGTAAAATTGTCACACTATGGTATTAGAGGGCACTCCCTCAACTACCTCAAGTCATACCTCAGCAACAGAAGCCAATATGTGTACGCAAATGGGGCAAGCTCTTCCACACAACCAATTACAGTTGGTGTCCCACAGGGAAGTGTCCTTGGCCCTCTTCTCTTTCTCCTATACATAAATGACCTACCAAATGCTTCGCAATTAACTCAAACCCACACTTTTTGCAGTGACACCCAAACGTCTTCTCTACCCGAGCCCAGTCACGCTAGCCAATACTGTAAACACCAAATTTCAGAAAATATCTACCCGGTGAGGATAACAAACTTACAAAAACATTGAAAAAACCCTACTTCTTTTCAGTTTGGTAACAGAGCTACAGATGTACCTCTTAACAAACAAAAACGGACCCCACACAAAGCAAACAGGGGAAAATTCTTAGGAATCCACCTCGAAAATAGACTAAATTTCATACACTTTATACGCAAATTTCTAAGAAATTTCCAAGACGTAGGCATCTATCGAAAAACGGTACTAGTTCCCCATTACCCTCCGGGCCCCTTTATCACTTTTTATTTACCCCTATTCCCCCTAGGGAATTTGTACAGGGGGCTCAACAAAAATTAACCATTCAGACCATAATTACCCAACAAAAGGCTGCAGTTAAAGATAAAAAATTTCCACTACAGGCAACACACTCCCCCAAAATTTTCAAAAACACTAAACCACTCACCATAAAAACATCCATACTTATTATTGCCCCTTTACATAAAGAACATTAAACTCTGATTTTAAACCCCCCCCTCAAACATCTTTTGCCAACCTCAACGAACACATGACCATAACACAAGCACGATACTCTTTGATGTTCCTCGGTCCTCCACCTATGAAAAAACCAATCCATAAAAGGCCCTAAAATCTGGAATTCATTACCTGAAATATAAAAGAAACACTCCCTTTTTATAATTCAAGTCTTTTCTAAAAAAAGATACTATCACTCAAAACCAAATAAAAACTAATAACTGAACCTTATAAATTGGGTTTACCATAGTTACTCAAAATTATACACACAAAGTTAAACCTAAAACCCAATCTAACTTATTATTTTTTTAAATACACTCCTAACAAAATACTCCATTCGACTGAATGTAGCAATGCAAGCAACCATATGACCCGTCTTTTTAATACCTTTGTGCTTTAGTTTTCTTTTACAATAATGTTTTATCACTGATTTCATCATTGCTTAGTTAATCTTAAGTTAATTTTAAACCCCCCGTAAGCTATATATAGGGGCTTTGGCATGCTGCCTCCCGTTTTTTTTACCTGTAGTAGCTTAAATTACTAAAAAATAAATAAATAAATAAATAAATAATGGTTTACAAAAGGCACAAGAGTTTTCATAAAAGGGGAGAAATCAAGTGGGGGGAAACGTCAGAGCGGGTTTTCCCCGGGGTCTGTTGGGCCCCCTGCTGTTCACAATACATAAACGACATAGATGGGGGTTTAAAAAGAGCGACATCAGCAAGTTTCCCGAGACCCCAAAATAGGCCGTCGAATTCATTCTGACGAGGACATTAGAGCACTCCAGGAAGATTTGAGTAGACTGATGCAGTGGTCGGAGAGGTGGCAGATGCAGTTTAATATAGACAAATGCAAAGTTCTAAATGTTGGACAGGACAATAACCATGCCACATATAAACTAAATAATGTAGATCTTAATATTACGGATTGCGAAAAAGATTTAGGAGTTCTGGTTAGCAGTAATCTGAAACCAAGACAACAGTGCATAAGTGTTCGCAATGAAGCTAATAGAATCCTTGGCTTTATATCAAGAAGCATAAATAATAGGAGTCCTCAGGTTATTCTTCAACTCTATACATCCTTGATTAGGCCTCATTTAGATTATGCTGCACAGTTTTGGTCAACGTATTACAGAATGGATATAAATGCTCTGGAAAATGTACAAAGGAGGATGACAAAGTTGATCCCATGTATCAGAAACCTTCCCTATGAGGATAGACTAAGGGCCCTGAATCTTCACTCTCTAGAAAGACCTAGAATTAAGGGGGATATGATTGAGGTGTATAAATGGAAGACAGGAATAAATAAAGGGGATGTAAATAGTGTGCTGAAAATATCTAGCCTAGACAGGACTCGCAGCAATGGTTTTAAGTTAGAAAAATTCAGATTCAGGAATGATATAGGAAAGTACTGGTTTCGTAATCGAGTTGTGGATGAGTGGAACAAACTCGCAAGTACAGTTATAGAGGCCAGAACGTTGTGTAGCTTTAAAAATAAGTTGGATAAATACATGAGTGGGTGTGGGTGGGTGTGAGTTGGACCTGATTAGCTTGTGCTACCAGGACTGTTGCCGTGTTCCTCCCTTAAGTCAAGGTGACCTGACCTGACTAGGTTGGGTGCATTGGCTTAAGCCGGTAAGAGACTTGGACCTGCCTCGCATGCGCCAGTATGCCTGCTGCAGTGTTCCTTCGTTCTTATGTTCTTATGTTCTTATATATATCAAGCGGTAAACCCACACGGGCGCAACTCAGCCATAAATATGAGACAAACTTGACTCTTATTCCTCTTTGTTGGGTTTAACAGGGCCACTTGTTGGGTTTATCAGGGCTGTTGTCATGTGTGAGCCCTTTTCTTTCTATTATCCTGATAATCTTTTCCATGACTTCACATATTATACATATCAACGACACTGGTCTGTAGTTTAACTTTGTCTGTCTGACTACAGTTCCTGTCTTCTACACCTCTGGCAGTTGCCCTTTTTAGTTAGACTTGAATATTGTAGATATATGGTTCAGAAAACCGACCACATGATGAATGAGATACTTGTGCACCAGTTTTTTATCTTTATTGTTGAAACGTTTCGCCAGCCAGTGGCTTCCTCAGTCCAACACAGAGAAGAATGTTGAAAAGTCAGAAGGAGTTTGAGGAAACTAGTTCCTCAGCCTGAAAGCGATGTGTACAGTCCATCAGCTTTGATGAAAATACAACATTTGAGCGGAGAAGAGGCTTATATGCAGCAGACAGGTGAGACAAAGCAGTCGGAGGCAGCGTTGAAGATTGTTGCTAGCGGCACACTCAGTACCTTTGCTCCCTCTCACGGGACCCATGGAGAGATATTATTTAGTACCATCGCCTTTGCGGTATCTAGTTCACCTAGCAACTTCTTCACTTCCTCCTCGGTTGTGTGTATTGTGTCCAACACTTGCTGGTTCAGTCTGCTTCCTCAGTTTGTTATAAAACTTCCTGTTCCTTCTAAGAACACCTCCCTTAATCTCATGCTGAGCTCCTCACGTACTTCTTAGTCATTCTTTGTGAGGTTTTCCATTTTCTTTCTTCAGCCCATTATGGTCCTTTACTGTTATTTCCCCCTGATTTTGTATGTAAACTTGGGTGGTTTGGGCCCCCCAATGCTTTCATTTCACATTGCCGGGGCCCTCTTTATTACCCATGATATTCGTTTCTGGTTTTTTCAGTAAAAAACTTGAAGCTTTATTGAAGTGTTTATTAAGTGAGATTTGATGTTCAAAGGGGCCCTAAGTGAACGGTTCATATGTTTCTTATTATTTAGAAAATTGTTCATTTTATCAAAATTTCAACTTCATCTTTCAAAATGACAAGCGGTTAGATTTATCTGCTCTGAGTGGACGCAATGTTGACGTTATGAGTCGTTTTTGCTTGATAAAAGTGAGGGCGTTGGAAAGCACAGGCGGGGTATGGTACTATGACTATCCCCCTTTTTGATTTTAAAAAATTTCTGGTAGGGCACCCTGTTTTTCCCCAAAATACAAAAGATTAGCTTGGGTTTCAAATTAAAATTCTAGGTGTTGGAGCGAAACTTAATCCAAACTTTAGAATCTTGTTGTCACTTAATTCTTTAGCAACAAATTAATAAGAAAATTTTATCGTCACTCTGTGCTCTAAGATTATTTTGTTGAAGGCTAAGATGCTGGAGGTGGTAATAAAGAACTTCATGCACCAACATGTTAGGGACAATAATAATAATATTAATATTAATAATAATAATAATTATAATAATAATATCTTCATTTACTGCAGACATGACAAGGGATCGCCTGATGACATCGTGACATACTACTATATAGAAAGCCGCTTGTTATGTTGAGTATTTCGGGTAAATTAGGTCAGTTTTGTCCCAGGATGCGACCCACACCAGTCGACTAACTCCCAGGTACCCATTTTACTGATGGGTGAACACAGACAACCGCTGGGAATCAAACCCAGACCCTTAACGTGTGAAGCAGAGCTTTAGCCACCAGGCCACGGGGCACAATCAGAGAGAGATAGCAGGGGGATAAACCAGCAAGGCTGAACCTTGTATTCACCCTGAGTGGTTTCTGCATAGGGGATATTACACATGAAAGGCCCCTCGGCACTAGCAATCACAGGGTTCTGAGTTTTGAATACCTTGTGGAAGAAACAGTGGAGAGTGAAGCAGCACAGGAAGGATAAGAAACTAAACATTGGAAGAGTATTAAAGTATGCAGCACCAGTAAGAAACCCACACCTCGTCAAACAGGTCAAGAAATTGGAGAAAGTGCAGAGGTTTGCAACAAGACTAGTCCCGGGGTAAGGGGTATGTCCTATGAGAAGAGATTAAGGGAACTCAACCTGATAACATTAAAGGACAGGAGTGATAGGAAGGGACATGATAATAATATACAAAATATTGAAAGGAACTGACAAGGTGAACAGGGACAAAATGTTTCAGAGATGGGACACAGCAACATGGGATCACAACTGGAAGTTGAAAAATCATACGAGTCACAGGGGTGTTACGAAATATTTCTTCGGTCAAGCAACAGCGACACAGAATCAGGAACAAGAAGATAATATAATGACACTAAGTAGGGACAATCTGCAGATCCTCCAAAAAAGTCACAAAATCTCCCATACTACTTTAATCTAAGTTCAGCATTAGAAAATCCCCGACTGTGACAGTACACAGATACCAGTACAAATTAAGTCAGAAGCTACAGCTCAGGACCTGAGTTTCTCAGAGTGTCTATGAGACACACAGACTATGTTCTGTGAACAGAGTTACACAGAACCAACAACAAGAAAGCAACAGAGACGATCTTCCAACAAGGGCCCAGAAGGGAGAGGGAAGTAAAGAGACCTCTTGTTAGAAGTAACATCCAACAGACAATAACAATGCAGCCCAGGCAGACTACTACAGGGGAGGTGTTGATCACCCCCCGATCACGTGACTCTCCATGCTGCTGCTGCCAGCAACACAGAGAAGCCGGCAGCATAATGAGCGAAGCGCTTGTTTTGACAAGGCCGTCAGTTTACTTTTAAAACTCGAACTATGAGCACTGAATAATATATAAATGTTACATCCTACTAATAATATAACTAAAATCAAATAAAAATATAAAGAAAAAATATTTACGATTTAGCTATTATCGCAAATATAAGCAATATAAAATTATTTTGAACAGGTAATATACATTATATGCATTGTGACCCATTCAAGGGCTGCAATATAAAGTCAGGATCCATAGTTAGTTTTAGAAAAGGTACGATATAGCTCATGGAGGGAGGGACAGAGTGGACCTTGTAGCGACCAATAAAAAGGCAGGGCCAGGAGCTAAGACTCGACCCTGTAACTACAAACAAGTGAGTACACACACACACACACACACACACACACACACACACACACACACACACACACACCCCACACACACACACACACACATCACATACCCACTCCAACACCCACAGTTCACCCACACTCTCCTTTTACCTCCTCTCTCTCTCTCTCTCTCTCTCTCTTTTCTCTCTTCTCTCTTTCTCTCTCTCCCTCTCTACTTTCACTTTCTCTCTCCCTCTCTCTCCTATTCCATTATCTCTTCCTCCTCCTGATCCTCCTCCTCCTATACCTCCTCCCCCTTCACCTCCTCTTCCTTCTCACTCTCTCCATCTCCTTTTATCTCTCTCTCCCCTCCTATTCCACTTTCTCTCTCTCCCTTTCTCCCTTTCCACTATCTCTCCCTCCTCCTGCTCCTTTCCTTCCTATGCCTCCTCATCTCCCCCTCACCTCCTCTTCCTATACCTCCTCCCCTCACCTCCTCTTCCTTCTCACTCTCTCCTTTATCTCTTCTATCATTTCTCTCCCTCTCTCCTATTCCACTTTCTCTCTCTCCCTCTCTCCCTTTCCACTATCCCTCCCTCTTCCTGCTCCTCCTCCTCCTGAACTTCCTCTGTCTCCCCCTTCACCTCCCCTTCCTTCTCCTCCTCCCTCTTCCCTCGCCTCCTAGGTCTGCAAGCACACTAAAGGCTGATCCTACCAGCTCACATGCTCCACACACTCTAACACTCCCTTCCTCTCTCTCTCTCTCTCTCTCTCTCTCTCTAACTCACATTCAATCACACTCTCTATCTCTCTTTCTTTAACCCACTTTCTCTCCCTCTTCATCTTCCTTCTCATCCTCCCTATTCCTTCTACTCCCCTCCCCCCATTGCTCTCCCCCTGTGCTCCTTGGTCTTCCCCCCATCTCTCTTCCCTCTGCTGCTTTCCCCCCCTCCAGCTCACTATCCTTTTTTCCCTCCCTGCCTCCTTTCCCCTTCTTCCCACAACAAACACCCCCCTCCCTCCCCACAAAAAACACCCCCCTCTACACAGCACTATTGGCATAAGCGCTTCCTTCTGTGGAAATGAAACATGGGACACAAGAAACCCGGACAGAGAACCAGAGGAATGGTGGATGAAGCGAGGGGTGGACCTGGGAGAGAAGACTGGGAGGCAGAGCTCACGAGAAGAGAGGAGAGTGGGGGAGGAGGCTGGAAGAGCTCGGCAAGAAAATGGAAGAGAAAATAGCTGATGAGAGCAGGAAATGGGAATTACAAATCACAGCAGCTGAAGCTAAAATACAGAGCTTAGTAGAAGAGCTAAAACATCTGAAACAGCCTAAAGAACCGAAGAACAGTACAGCCATGACACCAAGAACTGCTACATCAGTCACCGATGAGGGGACAGTAGGGAACAATGGAGATATACTGTATGCGATGACTCTATCGGACCCAAGGGTGGCCTGGAAAAGCCAGGGAGAACAGCAAGAACTAATGAGGGAACTGAAGTCAATAAAGGAGCTAGACTATACACAGAGGCTCTAACAGACAATTGCCATGTCCAGAAACAGATAAGCACAGGGGCACCAGATAGGGAAGAGACAGTAGAAACCAACGTGTCAATGGCAGGAACTAATTTGTATCACAAAATAGAGCGAAACACCAACGTCAAAGACCTGGGAGTGATTATGTCGGAGGATCTCACCTTCAAGGACCATAACATTGTATCAATCGCAGCTGCTAGAAAAATGACAGGATGAATAATGAGAACCTTCAAAACTAGGGAGGCCAAGCCCATGATGACACTCTTCAGGTCACTTGTTCTATCTAGGCTGGAATATTGCTGCACTCTAACAGCACCTTTCAAGGCAGGTGAAATTGCCGACCTAGAAAATGTACAGAGAACTTTCACGGTGCGCATAACGGAGATAAAACACCTCAATTACTGGGAGCGCTTGAGGTTTCTAAACCTGTATTCCCTGGAACGCAGGAGGGAGAGATACATGATTATATACACCTGGAAAATCCTAGAGGGACTAGTACCGAACTTGCACACGAAAATCACTCACTACGAAAGCAAAAGACTTGGCAGACGATGCACCATCCCCCCAATGAAAAGCAGGGGTGTCACTAGCACGTTAAGAGACCATACAATAAGCGTCAGGGCCCGAGACTGTTCAACTGCCTCCCAGCACACATAAGGGGGATTACCAACAGACCCCTGGCAGTCTTCAAGCTGGCACTGGACAAGCACCTAAAGTCAGTTCCTGATCAGCCGGGCTGTGGCTCGTACGTTGGTTTGCGTGCAGCCAGCAGCAACAGCCTGGTTGATCAGGCGCTGATCCACCAGGAGGCCTGGTCACAGACCGGGCCCCGGGGGCGTTGACCCCCGAAACTCTCTCCAGGTAAACTCCAGGGAAGTACAGTGGGAGGACGAAAGAAAGAGGGCCATTTTTGTCTATGGGCCCCAAGAAGTAGATGGGGAAACTTACAAGGCAAGGAAACAGAAGCAGAAAAAAACGATTGACTCATCATGAAAGCAATAGGAGAGGACATGCCAGCTGACAAATTTTCGGAGAATTGGGTGGTTTATGAGAGGAAAAAAGTGTCCAGTCAAAGTGATTTTCCAAAGCAGAGTCAGCTGGAAACCGGATCATGCAGGAGAAAGCACGCCTAAGGGACAATCAAGAATTCCAGAGTGTGTACCTGGACTGAGACAGAACACAAGAAGAAAGGATGATACTGAAAGAGAGGGTGCAATATCGCAATGAGAAATGGGAGGCCAGGAAGGTGGGGAGGAGGAGAAATCATGCCCAGGTGGAAGAACAAACACAACCCCCTCCAGTACCACCCACAGAAGGAACACAACCATGGCAATCCCAAAGCAATCAAGAAACCTAATCCAAAACCCACTCACTGTACCCTCTGCCCCCATCCCCCTCAGCACAAACCCCACCCCCACAGAAACCCACAGTAACCCACACAATGTACCCTCCCCCATCCCCAACACTACAAACCACACCCCCACAGTAACCCACAGCAACCCACACACTGTACCCTTTATCCCCATCCCCCTCATTACAATCCCCACCCCTACTGTAACCTCCCCATAGGCCTCTCTCCCCATCCTCCCCACCCCCACTGAAACCTTCCATAGGCCCTCTGCCCCCATCCCCATACCACAGACCCCACGCCCACAGCAACCCCCTATAGGCCCCTGCCAGGGCACCGGCTCCCCCTAACCCACCTTTCTCCCCAGACCACAGATGTAGAAAAGAAGTTGAAGGTTTGGTACATGAACGAAGATGGAATAATGGATAAATGTGAGGGGTGGCATGAAAGAATCAAGGAGATGTCCCCAGACTTCGTAGCAGTTACAGAAGCAAAACTCACTGGGATAATAACAGATGCAATCTTCCCACCTATATATCAGATCCTGAGGAAGGATAGAAGGAGCAGAGGGGGAGGAGGGGTTGCACTGCTAATTAAAAACCGGTGGGGTTATCAAGAAATGGAAGGCATGGACGAGATTGGAGAAAGGGATTACATAGTAGGTACAGTTCAGTCAGGGGAACACAAGGTAGTCATTGCAGTGATGTATAACCCACTACAGAACTGCAGGAGGCCAAGAGATGAATATGATGAGTGTAACAGAGCAATGGTGGACATGCTAGCTGAGGTGGCAGGAAATGATCACTTGAGTAGAGCGAAGTTACTGGTCATAAGCGACTTTAACCATAGGGAGATTGATTGGGAAAACCTGGAGCCACATGGGGGTCCCAAAATATGGAGAACCAAGATGATGGATGTGGTGCTGGCAAACCTTATGCACCAACATGTTAGGGACACTACCGGGAGGAGAGGGGAGGGATGAACCAGCAAGACTGGACCTTGTGTTCACCCTGAGTAGCTTAGACATTGAGCACCTCACATATGAAAGGCCTCTTGGAGCTAGTGACCACGTGGTTATGAGCTTTTAATACATCATGGAGCTAAAAGTGGAGAGGGTTTAAACAGGAGTAGAAAGGGAAAAGCCAGACTATGAAAGGGGGACTACACTGGAATGAGGACCTCCCTACAGGAGGTTCA
Source organism: Cherax quadricarinatus (assembly GCF_026875155.1). Classification (NCBI taxonomy): domain Eukaryota; kingdom Metazoa; phylum Arthropoda; class Malacostraca; order Decapoda; family Parastacidae; genus Cherax; species Cherax quadricarinatus. The sequence goes on along the minus strand of NC_069402.1, from coordinate 3,683,720 downwards.
GTGGGAACAGGAGTTGGTAGGAAAATCAGTAAACAAAATGATAGACTTTGTAACAACAAAATGCAAGGAGGCAGAGGAAGATTTGTTCCCAAGGGTAACAGAAATAATGGGAAAGACAGAACGAGCCCTTTGTTTACCCGAAGGTGTAGGGAGGCAAAAATTAAGTGCTCTAGAGAATGGAAAAAAGTACAGAAGGCAAAGGACTCAGAAAAATAAAGAGATTAGTTGACGAGCAGAAACAAGTATGCACAGATAAGGAGGGAGGCCCAGCGGCAGTATGAAAACGACATAGCATCGAACGTCAAGCCTGACGCAAAACTGCTTTACAGCCACATGAGGAGGAAGAAAACAGTCAAGGACCAGGTAATCAGGCTGAGGAAATAAGGTGGGGAGCTTACAAGAAATGACAAGAAGTACGCGAGGAGCTCAATATGAGATTTCAGGAAGTATTTACAGTGGAGGCTGAAGGGACACTGGGAAGACAAAACAGTGGGGTACTTCAAAAAGAGATATACCAACAATGTTGGATGAATTACACACAACTGAGGAGGTCTAGAAGCTCCTAAGTGACCTTGATACCTCAAAGACAGTGTGACCAGACATCTCTCTGTGAGTCCTTAGAGAGGAAGCAGAGACACTACATGTGCCACTAACCAAAATCTTCAAACTTCCCCTTTAAACTGGGCAATACCTGAAGTATGGAAGAAGACAAATGTAGTCCCCATCTTCAAGAAAGGAGACAAAAATGAAGCACTAAATTATAGACCAGTGTCACTGATGTGTATAATATGCAAAGTCATGGAGAAGATTATCAGGAGGAGAGTGGTGGAGCACCTGGAGCAGAACAAGATTATAAATGATAGCCAACATGGATTCATGGAAGGCAAATCCAATGTCACAAACCTACTAGAGTTGTTTGATAAGGTAACCGAAGTAAGAAATGAGAGGGAGGGGTGGGTTGATTGCATTTTCTTGGCTGCAAAAGGCCTTCGACACAGTTCCTCAAAAGAGATTAGTACAGAAGCTAGAGGAACAGGCACATTTTAACAGGAAGGGTACTGCAATGGATCAGAGAATACCTAAACAGGGAGGCAACGAGTCTGGTCCGTGATTAGGTATCACAGTGGGCACCAGTGACGCAGGGTCCCACAGGGGTCAGTCCTGGGACAGTGCTATTCTTGGTATATGTGAACGACATGACAGAAGGGATAGACCCAGAAGTGTCCCTATTTGCAGATGATGTGAAGTTAATGAGGAGAATTAAATCAGATGCGGACCAGACAGGCCTACGAAAGAACCTGGACAGGCTGGATGCATGGTCCAGCAACTGCCTCCTAGAATTTAACCAGCCAAATGCAAAGTTATGAAGATCAGAGAAGGACAAAGGAAGACCACAGACAGTAGTATAGACTAGGAGGCCTAAGACTGAAAAACCTCACTGAAGGAGAAAGATCTAGAGGTGTTTATAATACCAAGCACGTCGCCAGAGAAGCACACATTAACCGGGATAACCCCCCTTTTTGGGGCGGCATATGGGCGCCTGGCCCAACATGGAATAGCATTCCGGTGTTAAAAAAAAAGCGATTCTAAAGCTTAGAGATCTCCAGTGAATACTAGAAAGGACTGCCTCTTCTAGCACCCAGCCTGTTACTGGGTTTTTCATAAAAATTTAGTCAGTATCCTTGTCCAATTATCCATTAGAATTCAGTATGTTTCAATAGTGCTTCAGGATTACAACTGGTAGGCTACTAACTAGAGAAATTAAAATTTAATAAATTTATTAATCTTTTAAGTTGTCTAGGCTTTATATCAAATTAAATTAAATTAATCACAGTAATCAAAATAATATTAATCACTTCTCTTGTGTACAGTAGTATTGTGCTGAAAGAATATCACATTTATAAGTCTTAAGTACCGTCTGGTACATTAAAAAGGGAAATATTAAAAAATTTTGTACAAGTAAATTTGTGTGTATGTGTGTAAGTGCTTTAAGTAGTTCGCTATGTCTCACGACTGACTAGATTAAACAAGTGACTGACAAAGTCCTCAAATAAACTAACTTCTTGGCCAAACTGGAAAGTCAGAACAGTCTGCTTGAAAATAAAATAATGCAAAGCCAACTAGAAATTTATAACAAGCAACTGCGACACAGAGTAGGAACAAGGAGATAATATAAGACACTAAGTGGGGCCCCTCAGCAGATCCTCCCGAAAGTCACAAAACCCCATACTACTGAATCTAAGTTCAGATAAGAAAATTTCCCCCGACTGTGATAGTACACAGATACCAGTACAAGTTGGGGTCAGAAGCTACAGCTCAGGACCTGAGTTGCTCAGAGTGTCTATGCGACAACAACTCAGTACAACGTCGGACAATCACTAGGTCTTTACAATGTTCTGTGAACAGAGTCTCCAGAACTAACCCAATAATAATGAGACAAGGAGCGATCTTCCAACAAGGGCCAATAAGGAAGATTTAGGAAACTTCTTGTCTAAGATACGTCCAACCACCAAGCGAGTCTAGACCAGACTAAAATACTTCAGGCGAGGTGAGGACACCCCCCTCGATCACGTGATAGCTCATGGACAGCTGCTGCTCAGCAACAACGAGAAGCCGGCAGAGTAACGAGCAAATAGCGAAAATTTCAGTAGTTAGACAATCAAGACTTGAACTGAGCACGAAATAATATGTTACATCCTACTAACAAAATTTAACTAAGTCAAATAATAATATAAAGCAATATATTCACGATTTAGCTATTATCGCAAATATAAGCAATATAAATTATATGAAAAGGGTTTAATATACATGTAATATATATCATAATATACATTGCAACCATTCAGGGGTTGCAACACCCCCCAACATGACAAAGGGTTTTCGCACTAGGAGTTGCATTAATGTCTTTCACATTATTATGATTACTCATGTCACTTTAAAAAAAAAAAAGAATCAATCTTGTGCAAGCACTTCTATAATTTCACAGTGTTATTTCACTAAGATTTTGCCCCTAGTACTAGGGCAGTACACAGTATCGTATCTCTGCATTCTCGTGGTTATGTACATCAGTGTAGAGACAGGATAGCGAAAGACAAGCATAACCGTTGAGGCTCGTCATAGTAGTAGAGATGCATACAAACAATAATCTTGTGCTATAGACAGGAGACGGCATTTCCACTCTTAAGTAGTGGTTGTGGAATGCTATGCAGTATGGACATCTGAGTATGAAACAGTTTAAAGGTGTTTTAGTGAGGGGGGGGGTCTGTGGCAGGCAGTGTTCCGTCACGCAAAAAAAAACATCGCCCACACGACACTACCCATCAAGATCAGGCTTCGTCCTCCCCCACACATATCATCACTACTGTGAATATATAAATAGTTTAAAATTAGACATGAGTATGTAAAAATTAATATGGGCTGGAGGGATTAAGTTACTCTACTGAATTTGACATAGCAAGTAACAAAAGGTATTTGGGCATAAAATTACGTTAACTTAAATGTAACTGTTAATTATTAAGGACATGACAGAGCGTCAGCAATTACATTACAAGACCACTTATGTGTTTTTTTACTAATAGAATAGGTTGGATTCTGAGAGCCCCCCTCATGATTTAGCATTTTTACTCTTCATAGTGTTTATGTAAGTGAGTGGATTGTGGTCTGAAAAAAACGTTAATTTTAAATGGGGAAGTGCCAAATACACATCAAATGTTCCAAGGACACCACAAGAGCTAGAACCTCTTTCTCAATGTGGCATAATTTTTTTGGTGTCGTTTAAGCTTAGATGAATAGTAACATATAGGATAGAGAATATCAGTGGATCCCGGACTTTTGGGAGCAACACAACACCCACTGCATAACCACTCGCCTCTATATGTAAAAAGGGAAGATTGAAATTAGGACTCTTCACAAGAACAGAGGAAAGCAGATGCTTCAACCTTTTGAACAAATCTGAACAATCACTAGTCCAGATGAACTGAACTTTGCTACTAGTGAACATAGTGAGAGGTTTTGGTGGGGGTGTGTGTGCTGGCTTGCTGTCACTTGACAACGTGGCAAGTCGCACATGATCAGCTACTGTTTCCTTCATTTTTAGGCCCAAGTAAAATGTTTTTCCAGTTTACGAGTGTCTTCTTGACACCCAATGTCCCCCTATGGGGGCTATTGTGAGCAAAATCAATGGCTTGTTCACGAAATGTAATGGTAACACTACGAGATGCTTGACTGGTGGAAACACTATCAGCTGACAACTTACATGTATTTTTTTCCATCAGTACGCATTACTATAATAGTAACAATTATCGAGATCCTTTGCTTCACTCTCGGTAACTGCTATATCTCTCAGCCTTTCCAGTGACTGATCAACAAACTTATCCTTGATTAAATCATCATGAGTTAGAAATTTTTTTGTCAGTTGTGTCCTGGGCTAGGTTGATGACGGGGGGAGTCAATGTTAATGACCCTGGGCGCAGAGCATCACTGAACAACATTTTCAAGCCCAAATCATAGTCATCCACTAACTCAACAGGAGACAAGGATGGTTGTTGTATCTTTGACATAGCTCTAGTAATTGCGCTGAGAGGAAATAAAATAGGCTTCTCCCTACAAGCTTCAATGGCATAATTATCATCAGTGCTATTATCAATCACAAGTGGTTCTTTATATACCAGCATGAAGGATATCGTTCCCTATCAACAAGTCCACTGACCTGATGGGAAATACACCATTGGATATACCCACTGAAATATAACCAGTATAATAGTTTGTTTCAATGTAAACTTTGTGCAGAGGTACTTTTATAACAGCCCCACCATAGGTTTCTAACAATACATCTATCTTGCAATAAGTATCATCGGTTATGGGCAGTACATCTTCTCTTAATAAGTGAGATAACTGCCAGTGTCTCTGGAAAATAATTTTCTCAGTTAGATGTGATTCCTAAATCCTACTTTACCTCTCGAAAAGTAAGGACTCATCGTGAACGAATCTTTTCGTCAGATGCACTTTCTGACGCTAGTCTTGTCCTGTGTAATATTATCTAAAACGTAGGATCAGAGGTACTACTAGGATTTTGGTGCCTTTGTTGCTCTGAAGAGGATACGACTTGTTGGGGGGCACAGCTGCAAAGACTGCTTCTAGTATCTCTTTCTAATTATAGCAATACTCTCTTGCATGTTCTTTTCTGTTACAATAGGTCTTTTAACTTTCTTCTTCTCGATATCAGATTTCTGTCTAGCCACAGAGACAGATTCAGGATTGTGAGTTTTTTGGTGAAGGTACGAGAAGTTACAGTAGCAGGTACATTCAGGCCGGCAATGAGCAGCTGATTTAGGTTGCCAACTTCTATGACAATCTTTAGTTATCTTGTTTCTCTGTGTTTTAGTATGTACAAGTTTGTGAGAAATCTCGTAATTGTCTGCTAAGCTGCAGTTTCCAGGGTTTTCGAGGTAGTTTGTCGATCAGATATTCTTGTATGTCAGCAGATATTTCAGTTGTTAAACTCTTCGTGTAGTAATAATGAAAAAGGCTGTCGTAGTTGTTGCACTTGGCAGACCTACACCATCTCTCAAATGCAACTTTTTTTCACGAGCAAACTCTACAAAAAGTTTGATCTTGCCGTCATTTTAATGTACGAAATGTGCTTTGATAACTTACAGGTAACAAGTTATATGTTTAGAAAAGTTCGTTTGACAGCGTTCATAACTAATGTTTTTGGCAAATGGTAAAGTAGCAGTACAAGTTTGAGCTCTTCCTGTCAAAGCTGTGTGCAACAAGGTAGCCCAGTGCTTACGTGGCCAGTTCATAGCACGTGCCTGGTTCTCAAAACACAAAATAGGTGTCTAAGTCACTCTCAAAAACTTAGGAACCCTGGATGCAGCTTTCTGCACATAAAATTTTGTTCTGTGATCTATCAGTTGTTGTCTTCCAAGAGGGAAAATTTTCTCTTGGAAAATCTTCTTCGTTTCAATTTCCTCTGTGCCCTTTTTGTGCAGTCTGCAACATAATGAGGCGTTCAAACCTCTCAAATGTTCCTGAGAGATAGGGGCCAGTGGGGAATGGAGGAGTAGGGAAATATAACATGTCTTTCTGGACGGTCCCTTTGGTCGGGGACCCCCGTCCAACCGTCCCTAGAGAGTCTAGATCTGGTTAGGATAAGTAGATACAGGTGTAGCATACACGGTACTGGTATGAGGCTGCGTCCCAAAATAACAGTTAGGAGGGAAGGCATAAGCGAGAACTGAGCTACACTAGGCTCAGACACTAGGCTCTTTCTGCCTTAGTTGCTCTTTCTTCTTCATCAAATAGAGTCATACTTCCTAATTGTGACACTAGGCTTTCTGAATCTGAATCATAATCAGACTCTCTGTAAGGCAGGGAACAATATATCTTTAATTAACACTCTGACAGTTTCTGCGGTGTAATTCCTGTTTTACGCCACACCGAGATATTTGGCTACTCGCCAACACGTCTGAAGTTTTAATGTACTTAACTCAGACAAAGTCAGAGTATCAAGTAACTGTTTCACTTTGGCATACATCACGAAAATAAATGTACTACGAGAGTGATTATTGGAAACTATAATCCTAATAGGAATTTTAGTGTTGGTTGTCTTAGAGCTAGAGCTCATTAACAGTATTTCCATCTCCTTGGATCAAGAGACTCAGTCAAGTACATACATCCACCTAGTATGTTGTACAAGACTAAACTCAAAGTCTTCAGATTAGGAAACTACTCAAAGTGTTTGACCATCGAGTTACTAGTATGTCAAACTGGACAATTTCTCCAACACCTTGGATCAAGAGCCTCCCGGACAGGCCCCCATTTGTTACAAAAAACGCGATTCTAAAAGCTTAGAGATCTCCAGTGAATACTAGAAAGGACTGCCCTTCTAGCATCCAGCCTGTTACTGGGTTTTCGTAACAATTAGTCAGTATCTTTGTCCAATTATCCATTAGAATTCAGTATGATTCAATAGTGCTTCAGGATTACAACTGGTAGGCTACAAACTAGAGAAATTAAAATTTAATAAATTTATTAATCATTAAGTTGTCTAGGCATATATCAAATTAAATTAAATTAATCACAGTAATCAAAATAATATTAATCACTTCTTTCATGTACAGTAGTATTGTGCTGAAAGCACATATGACATTTATAAGTCTTAAGTACCGTCTGGTACATTAACAAGAAATATTACAAATATGTACAAGTAGGTTTGTGTGTATGTGTGTAAGTGCTTTAAGTAGTTCGCTATGTCTCACGACTCGACTAGACTTAAACAAGTGACTGACAAAGTCCTCAAATAAACTAACTTCTTGGCCAACTGGCAGTCAGAACAGTCTGCTTGAACAATAAAAAGAATGCTAAGCCCACTAGCAATATATCAAGCAACTGCAACACAGAATCACGAACAAGGAGATAATATAACGACACTAAGTAGGGACCATCAGCAGATCCTCCACAAAAGTCACAAAACTCCCATACTACTGAATCTAAGTTCAGCATAAGAAAATCCCCGACTGTGACAATACACAGATACCAGTACAAGTTAGGTCAGAAGCTACAGATCAGGACCTGAGTTGCTCAGAGTGTCTATGCGACACACAACCTCAGTACAACGTCGAAAATCACTAAGTCTATACAATGTTCTGTGAACAGTCTCCAGAACTAACAATAATAATGAGACAAGAGACGATCTTCCAACAAGGGCCAATAAGGGAGATTTAGGCACTTGTCTAGAATACGTCCAACCACAAAGCGAGTCTAGAACAGACTGAATACTTCAGGCGAGGTGAGGACACCCCCCCTCGATCACGTGATTGCTCCATGGACAGCTGCTGCTCAGCAACAACGAGAAACCGGCAGAGTAACGAGCAAAGAGTGATAATTAGAGTAGTTAGACAATCAAGACTTGAACTGAGCAATTAATAATATGTTACATCCTACCTAACAAAATTTAACTAAGTCAAATAATAATATAAAGCAATATATTCACGATTTAGCTATTATCGCAAATATAAGCAATATAAAATTACATGAAAAGGTAATATACATGTAATATATATACATAATATACATTGCAACCCATTCAGGGGTTGCATCATCCGGTACCTCAGTAAGGAATCATTCAAGATTTTATACACTGTGTACGTCAGGCCCATACTGGAGTATGCAGCACCAGTTTGGAACCCACACCTGGTCAAACATGTCAAGAAATTAGAGAAAGTGGCTGGTCCTATGAAGAAAGGTTAAGGGAAATCGGTCTGACGACACTGGAGGACAGGAGGGTCAGGGGAGACATGATAACGACATACAAAATGCTGCATGGAATATACAAGGTGTACAGAGACAGGATGTTTCAGAGACGACACACAGAAACATGGTGTCACAATTGGAAGCTGAAGACTCAGATAAGTCAAAGGGATGTTAGGAAGTATTTCTTCAGCCAGAGTTGTTAGGAAGTGGATAGTTTGGCAAGCGATATAGTGGAGGCAGGATTTATTCATAGTTTTAAGATGAGGTATGATAAAGCTCATGGAGCAGGGAGAGGGAGGACCCAGTAGCGGTCAGTGAAGAGGCGGGGCCAGGAGCTGGGGTCTGGACCCCTGAAACCACAATTAGGTAAGTACACACACACACACCACACACACACACACACACACACACACACACCGCACACACACACACACACACACACACGCACATGCACACACCCCCCCAAAGTGCAAAGTCATGAAGATTGGGGAAGGGCAAAGAAGTCCGCAGACGGAGTACAGTTCTAGGGGCCAGAGACTACAAACCTCACTCAAGGAAAAATATCTTGAGGTGAGTATAACATCAAGCACATCTCCTGAAGTGCACATCAACCAAATAACTGCTGCAGCATATGGGCGCCTACCGAACCTCAGAACAGCATTCCGACATCTCATAAGGAATCGTTCAGGACCCTGTACACCGTTTTACGTTGGGGCCCATATTGGAGTATGAGGCACCAGTTTGGAACCCACACTTAGCCAAGCATGTAAAGAAACTAGAGAAAGTGCAAAGGTTTGCAACAAGACTAGTCCCAGAGCTAGAGGTATGTCCTGCAAGGAGAGGTTAAGGGAAATCAACCTGACGAGACTGGAGGACAGGAGAGATAGGGGGCACATGATAACGACATACAAAATATTGAGAGGAATTGACAAGGTGGACGAAGACAGGATGTTCCAGAGATGGGACACAGCAACAAGGGGACACAGTTGGAAATTGAAGACACAGATGAATCACAGGGATGTTAGGAAGTAATTCTTCAGCCACAGAGTAGTCAGGAAGTGGAATAGTTTGGAAAGCGATATAGTGGAGGCAGGATCCATACATAGCTTTAAACAGATGTATGATAAAGCTCACGGTTCAGGGAGAGTGACCTGGTAGCGACCAGTGAAGAGGCGGGGCCAGGAGCTTGGACTCGACCCCTGCAACCTCAACTAGGTGAGTACAACTAGGTGAGTACAAACACACACACACACATACACACACACGCACATACACACAAAACCACACACACAACACACACACACACACACAGCATCATAGACATGTATAGTATACAAGGTCATGGAGAAGATTATCAGAAAGAGTGGTGGAGCCCCTAGAAAAGAATGAGCCGGGGCCAGGAGCTAGGACTCGACCCCTGCAACCAAAAGGGTAGGTGAGTACACACACACACACACACCACACCACACACACACCGCCTCCCCCACAGACCTCTTACCTTTCCCTCCTCGCGTTTCTCCCTCTAAAATACCCTCTTTCCCTCCTTCTCCCTCTCTCTCTCTTTCTCTACCTCTCCCTCTCTTTCTCCCTCTCTCTACCCTTTCTCTCCCCTCACATTTCTCTCTCTCCCCCTTGGTCTTACCCCTCACCCCATACTCTCTCCTCTCTCTCCCTTTTTTCTACCCTTTCTCTCTCTCTCTCTCCCTCTTTCTACCCTTTCTCTCTCTCCCCACACCCTCTCCTCCTCTAACATGTAGTAAAAGGTAGTACATAACTGGGTGAAAGAATGACTTGTTAACACACGCTAGTTTTTATAATTATTAGAACTACTTTTCAGTGTTAGTGGTATCTCATTAGTATTACGGATACACAGAAGTGAATTGTATTTCTGGGACATATAAACAACTGACGTGCTCACACACACACACACGCGCGCACACACATACACACTCGGGGCCAGGAGCTGGGTCTCGACCCCGAAACCACAACTAGGTGAGTCCCGCACAGCTGATCCTTGGAATTTGACTGCCTCCCCACAGACCTCTTCCCTTTTCCCTCCTCGCGTTTCTCTCTCTCATACCCTTCTTCCTCCTTTCTCCTCTCTCTCTCTTTCTCTCCCTCTCCCTCTCCCTCTCTTTCTCCCTCTCTCTACCCTTTCTCTCCCCCTCACATTTCTCTCCCTCCCCCTTGGTCTTATCCCTCACCCCCATACTCTCTCCTCTCTCTCCCTCTTTCTACCCTTTCTCTCTCCTCTCTCTCCCTCTTTCTACCCTCTCTCTCTCTCCCCACACCCTCTCCCTCCTCAAACCTTCTGTCTGTGGAAAATAAAAAGTAAAAAAAAAAAAAAAAATGGGTGGCCTTAGAGGACGGAAACCCAGAGATCTGGTGGACGAACCAGGGAGGAAAGACTGGGAGCTAGAGCTCCAAAAAAGGGAGGAAGAGTGGGGAAGGAAGATAGTAGAGCTTGGTAAGAAAATGGAGGAGAGGATAGCTGAAGAGTGCAGGAAGTGGGAAGTACAGGTCTTGCAGCAGAAGAAGCTAGGATACAGTGCTTAGAAGAGAAACTGCAAAGCCTGAAACAGATTTAGAGAGACAAATGACAATTCAGGTGTGACATCAGGAAATTCAATGTCAGGCGCAGACAAGGGGATGGTAAGCAACAACGGAGACATGCCGAACATGAAGGCCCTATCAGACCCACGTGGGGCCAGGGAAAAGACGACGAGCACACTAAGATCAAACGACAGGTCCGAAGAAGGTATGCTATATGCAGAGATTCTAACAGCCAACTGCAGTAGCAAGGGACAGCTGGTCAGGAAAGACAGTCCACTGAGAATAGAAGTTTCAGATATGACAGGGACTGAAGGCAAGAACATGTCAATGGAAGGAAATAAAATGCCTCAGAGGACGCAGATGGAGACTCAGTGGGAGGAGGAAAGGGCGAGGTCAGTTTTTGTGTACGGGCTCCAAGAAGCCAAGGGGGCCAACTTTGAAGAAATAAAACAGGAGGAGAAAAAAATGATTGAAGGCATCATGAAAACAATAGGGGAGGGCAATATGACCCAGGTGACAAATTTTCAGAGAATTGGGTGGTTTGCGAGTGGAAGGATACGGCCTGTCAGAGTAACTTTCAAGGAAGAATCAGTTCGAACCAGGATTCTGCAAGAGAAAGCAAGACTGAGGGACAAAGAGGGGTACCAGAGAGTATACCTCGACCGCGACAGAACACAAGAAGAAAGGACTACACTGAAAGAGAGGGTACAGAGACGCAAGGAGGAACGAGAAGCAATGAAAATGAGCAGGGGCCCAGACACAGGAGGAAGGGCAAACACACCCCACAGAATCTCCCACCAAAAGACTCCACCCGCGACATTCCCAAGCAACTGAGCAACCTATACTACAACCCACTCACTGTTCCCTCTGCCACCAATCCCCATATCACAAACCTCACCCCAACAGCTGTCCCCTTTTGGGCATTCTGACCCCACCCCATCAACACAAACCCCACCTACACCACAGCCCATATAGGCCCCCACCAAGGCTCTCGCTCCCCCAACCCCAATATTCTTGCATGACCACAATGATAGAAAAGAAACTAAAGGTTTGGTACACAAACGCGGATGGAATAATGAATAAACATGAGGAGTGGAATGAAAGAATCAGTGAAAAATCCCCAGACATCATAGCAGTCACAGAAACAAAACTCGCTGAGACAATAACAGACACAATCTTCCCAACAGGATATCAGATCCTGAGGAAAGATAGAAGGAGTAGAGGGGGAGGAGGGGTTGCACTGCTCATAAAACACCGATGGGGATTTGAGGAATGGAAGGCATGGACATGATTGGAGAAGAGGGCTACATTGTAGGTACAATTCAGTCTGGAGAACATAAAGTAGTCATTGGAGTGATGTATAACCCACCACACAACTGCAGGAAGCCAAGAGAGGAGTACGAAGAAAACAACAGGGTGATGGTGGACACACTGGCTGAGGTGGCAAGAAGAGCTCACTCGAGCAGAGCAAAGTTACTGGTAATGGGCGATTTCAACCACAGGGAGATCGACTGGGAAAACCCGGAGCCCCATGGGGGTCCGAAACATGGAGAGCCAAGATGATGGATGTGGTACTTGAAAACCTCATGCATCAACATGTCAGGACACAACCAGTGAGAGAGGGGAGGATGAGCCAGCAAGACTGGATCTTGTGTTCACCCTGAGCAGTTCAGACATTGAGGACATCACTTATGAGAGGGCCCCTTGGAGCTAGCGATCATGTGGTTCTGGTTTTGACTATATAGTAGAGTTACAAGTGGAGAAGGTAACAGGAACTGAAGGGGACAGGCCAAACTATAAAAGGGGGCTACACAGGTATGAGGAAACTTCCTGCAGGAGGTTCAGTGGGACAGAGAAATGGTAGGAAAATCAGTAAACGAGATGATGGAATATGTGGCAACAAAGTGCAAGGAGGCAGAGGAAAGTTTAGTTCCCAAGGAGAACGGAAATAATAGGAAGACCAAAACGAGTCCTTGGTTTACCCGAAGGTGTAGGGAGGCAAAAACTAAGTGCAACAGAGAATGGAAAAGGTACAGGAGGCATAGGACCAGGAAAACAAGGAGATTAGTAGAAGAGCAGAAACGAGTATGCACAGATAAGGAGGGAGGCCAGCGACAGTATGAAAACGACATAGCATCGAAAGTCAAATCTGACCCGAAATGCTGTATAGCCACATTAGGAGGAAGACAACAGTCAAGGACCAGGTGAAAGGCTGAGGAAAGAAGGTGGAGAACTCACAAGAAACGATCAAGAGGTATGTGAGGAGCTCAACACGAGATTTAAGGAAGTATTTACAGTAGAGACAGGAAGGACTCTGGGGGGACAGACCAGATGGGGACACCAGCAAGGAATACACCCAAAAAGTGTTGGACGACATACATACAGATGAGGAGGAGGTGAAGAAACTGCTAAGGGACATCGATACCTTAAAGGCAATGGGACCAGACAACATCTCCCCGTGGGTCCTTAGAGAGGGAGCAGATATGTTGTGCGTGCCACTTACCACAATCTTCAACACATCCCTGGAAACTGGGCAACTACCTGAGGTATGGAAGACGGCAAATGTAGTTCCCATTTTTAAAAAAGGAGACAGAAAAGAGGCACTAAACTATAGACCTGTGTCATTGACGTGTATAGTATGCAAAATTATGGAGAAGATTATCAGGAGGAGAGTGGTGGAGCACCTGGAACGGAACAGGAGTATAAATGCCAACCAGCACGGATTCACGAAGGCAAATCCTGTGTCACAAACCTTCTGGAGTTTTATGATAAAATAACAGAAGTAAGACAAGAGAGAGAGGGGTGGGTTGATTGCATCTTCTTGGACTGCAAGAAGGCCTTTGACACAGTTCTCACAAGAGATTAGTGCAGAGCTAGAGCATAGGGGGCATATAACAGGAAGGGCACTGCAATGGATCAGAGAATACCTGACAGGGAGGCAACAACGAGTCATGGTACGTAATGATGTATCACAGTGGGCACCTGTGACGAGCGGGGGTCCCACAGGGGTCGGTCCTAGGACCAGTGCTATTTTTGGTATATGTGAACGACATGACGAAGGGTTAGACTCTGAAGTGTCCCTGTTTGCAGATGATGTGAAGTTAATGAGGAGAATTAAATCTGATGAGGACCAGGCAGGACTTCAAAGAGACCTGGACAGACTGGACACCTGGTCCAGCAAATGGCTTCTCGAATTTAATCCTGCCAAATGCAAAGTCATGAAGATGGGGGAGGGGCACAGAAGACCACAGACAGAGTATAGGCTAGGTGGCCAAAGACTGCAAACCTCACTCAAGGAGAAAGATCTTGGGGTGAGTATAACACGAGCATGTCTCCGGAAGCACACATCAATCAGATAACTGCTGCAGCATATGGGCGCTGGCAAACCTGAGAACAGCATTCCGATACCTTAGTAAGGAATCATTCAAGACACTGTACACCGTGTATGTCAGGCCCATACTGGAGTATGCAGCACCTGTTTGGAACCCGCACTTGATAAAGCACGTCAAGAAACTAGGAGAAGTACAAAGGTTTGCGACAAGGTTAGTTCCAGAGCTAAGGGGAATGTCCCATGAGGAAAGATTAAGGGAAATCGGCCTGACCACACTGGAGGACAGGAGGGTCAGGGGAGACATGATAACGACATATAAAATACTGCGTGGAATAGACAAGGTGGACAAAGGACAGGATGTTCCAGGGAGGGGACACAGAAACAAGAGGCCACAATTGGAAGTTGAAGACACAAATGAGTCAGAGAGATAGTAGGAAGTATTTCTTCAGTCATAGAGTTGTAAGGCAGTGGAATAGCCTAGAAAATGACATAGTGGAGGCAGGAACCATACACAGTTTTAAGACGAGGTTTGATAAAGCTCATGGAGCGGGGGGGGAGAGAAGGGCCTAGTAGCAACCGGTGAAGAGGCGGGGCCAGGAGCTAGGACTCGACCCCTGCAACCACAAATAGGTGAGTACAAATAGGTGAGTACATGCACACACACAAAACACACACACACAAACACAAACAAAAACACACAAAAAACACACACACACACACACACACACACACACACACACACACACACCCCACACACACACATGCACACACACACACACACACTCACACACACACACAAACACAAACACACACACAAAACACACACACACACACACACACACACACACACACCACACACACACACACACACACACACACACACACACACACACACACACACACACACACACACAGTATCATAGACATGTATAGTATACAAGGTCATGGAGAAGATTATCAGAAGAGTGGTGGAGCACCTAGAAAAGAATGAGCTTATTACTGACAGCCAGCACAGTTTCAGGGAC
The DNA here is from genome assembly GCF_026875155.1 of Cherax quadricarinatus. Lineage (NCBI taxonomy): Eukaryota > Metazoa > Arthropoda > Malacostraca > Decapoda > Parastacidae > Cherax > Cherax quadricarinatus. The sequence goes on along the minus strand of NC_069402.1, from coordinate 3,668,555 downwards.
GGGAAATCCTGTGTCACAAACCTACTGGAGTTCTATGACGAGTTGACAGTAATAAGACAAGAGAGAGAAGGGTGGGTAGATTGCATTTTCTTGGACTGTAAGAAGGTGTTTGATGCAGTTCCACACGAGAGATTAGTGCAAAAACTGGAGGACAAGGGAGGGATAACGGAAGGCACCACAATGGATCAGGGAACACTTGTCAGGAAGACAACAACGAGTCATGGTATGTGGCGAGGTGTCAGAGTGGGCGCCTGTAAAGTGCAGGGTGCCACAGGGGTCACTCCTAGGACCGGTGCTGTTTCTGGTATTTGTGAATGACATGATGGAAGGAATACACTCTGAAGTGCCCATGTTTGCAGATGACGTGAAGTTGATGAGAAGAATTCATTTGGACGAAGACCAGGCAGAACTACAAAGGGATCTAGACAGGCTGCAGACATGGTCCAGCAATTGGCTCCTGGAGTTCAATCCTACCAATTGCAAAGTCATGAAGATTGGGGAAGGGCAACGACGACTGCAGATGGAGTACAGGCTAGGGGGCTTGAGACTACAAACCTCACTCAAGGAAAAAGATCTTGGGGTGAGTATATCGTAGGGGTTCTTAAATGGAGATATCGAGGGTTGAAGGTAGACACACTTGTTGGATGGTAACGTTATATTGCCAGACTGTGATGATGGGAGATGGAGCCCATCCTTGCCGTGTTCTAGCCTGGATGTCTAAGTGTCGACTGAGGAGGTGGCAGAGGTACGAACATACACATGCACATCCCGTGACGTCACACAAACAGTCACAGGCCTAGGGATCTCCTATCTAAAGCACATGGATGATACTGATATACTATACAACACAGGGATCAGCAACTATGTTGACAGCTCGGTCATGTTATGTATGTCGTCTCGACATACACTACTATCTATAGGCTGAACAGGCAGGTGCTTCTGGGCTGATTCTATACAATAACAAATTCATATATAACTTAGAATTAATGGATGGTATCATAATGGATGTTAACAAAATGAGTTTTACATAATGCATTACAAACTATAAGAACAAATCATTGTACAATATGGGATGGAATTGATCGATCGATCTGTATTCATGCACTCTACGGATTCTGAGAAAGAATAAATATTTATATACAAGGTGAAATTAACAGCAAAGGCATCTGGTGCACACTCAGATCATTACTGTCAAACTCTCAGAATATGGAGGGAACGTGAATACGAAAAATTTTTTTTTTTTTTGAAAAACTAATCAGTTAATAACAAACAGTTGACAATTTACTTCATCTCGGACATCTAGTTATACAGACTATGTGCATTTAAACCCAATTCTGCGAGGGTGAGGTTTACATATGCAGAATGGTTATCATCTCTGGGAGGATCGAATTCCTCTGCAATGGCTAGCACATGCCTTGACTGAGGGAGATTTGAACGAGTATCTACAAAAGATACTTGTGGGTTTCTCATTACTTGTCGAGTATGCAAGGAGTAACGATATTCAGGTTGATTATTTGACTGAGTATCTGAGGTAGAGGGTACAGAGTCAAGAGGATTTTCAGCATCTGTCACATTAGTCTGGGTAGCAATATCATCAACATTGCATACTAATTTCATATGATCTAAATGCGATTCTTTGTACTTGCCAGTACTAATTTCTCTAACCTTATACTTATTGCCAGAGATATGTTCTACAACTCGATAAGGTCCGACAAACTTTTGATCGAGCTTAGGCATTGCGGATGTTTTGTTGAAATTTGTCAGCATTACTCTTGAACCTACTTTGACTTTTGATGGCTTAGCACGGCTATTAGTTACTCTAGTAAATTCTGCTGTTGATTTATGAAGTGTTTCACGGATTCTTCTAAAAACACTCTGAGCCATGCTGGTACGAGTTGCTACGAAATCATCAGGGTTGTAATTAGGTTTCGGAGTGGAATATAACAACTCATAGGGTAAACGCTTGTCTACACCATACAATGCATAATGTGGAGTATCACCTATGGAAGCATTGTAAGCAGAATTTATGGCACATTGGACATCTGGTATAACTTCATCCCAAGTTTCATTATTGGGGTTGATAGTGGCTCTCAGGACATCAAGTACTTTCTTATTGGTTCGCTCGGCTAACCCATTGCTGGCAGGATGATGAGGAACAATGGTGGATTTAGAGATCTTGTATAAAGTACACAAATTTTCAAGAATCTCATTACAGAATTCACCTCCATTATCTGTTACTAGGGACTTAGGAGTGGTATGCCTTCAGATAATGCGTTCTTTAAACACTTTAGCTACTGTCTCTGCAGTCTTATCTGCAATAGGAACTAACTCACAATATCTGGTGAAATGGTCTACCATAACACACAGATGTTTGTTACCTTGGAGGGAACATTTAAAATTGGTTAACAAGTCAAGGGCAAATCTTTCCCACGGTTCGCTAGTGGTTGGGTACACTTGGATTGGATTAGGACCATTGACATTTCCTTTATGTTGCATACAAACACTACATTTCTGAACATACTCTGAAATGTCAGTTGCCATACGTGGCCAAAAGTATTTCATTCTGGCTTGTTTCACAGAACGATCCATACCAGGGTGTGCAACACCTGTTGCATCATGAACTAGCTGTAGAGCTATGTTCACTAGTGACTGTGGAATTACTAACTGGTACACTCTTCTACTTGGAGTACCCAACTCGGCTGTTCAATACAGTAATTCTTGGCTCATTACAAAGTCACTAATGGGTGCTGGTGGCTTCACAGTCAGAATAAGATCTTCCTGGAGCAGGAATTGAATCACACCAGACCACAAGGGATCTGTTCTTTGGGCATTTTTGACATCCTCGACAGTAAATGGAGGATCTACAGTAACTACACTAACGTGTCGCGATAAAGCATCTGCGACTACATTTGGCTTGCCAGGTAAATGTTCAAAAGTGGGATTAAACTCTTGGATAGTCAAGGTCCATCTGGCTAACCTTCCAGTAAGCTGTTTGTTCTGGAATAAGGGTATCAGTGGTGCATGGTCTGTCAAGACATGAACAGGGTACTGGTAAATAATGTCTCGGAAGTGCTTTAAAGACCATACTATTGCTAAAGCTTCTTGCTCCGTCACTGTATAATTACGTTCAGCCTTCATAAGGACTTGGCTAGCAAATGCAACTGCGTTGTACTTGCCATCAGCCTTCTGAGCTAGTACGGCACCTATGCCAATTGAACTAGCATCAGTTGTCAGATAGAAGGGCTTAGAAAAATCTGGGAATTTCAAAATTGGAGCAGATGTTAGCTTTTCTTTTAGAGTTTGGAATGCTCTTTCTTGACGGAAGGTCCAAACGAAAGAAGCATCTTTATTAAGCAATTCAGTTAGCGGAGCTGCTATTGAAGAAAAATGTGCAATGAAAGATCTGTAGAAACCTGCTAGACCCACAAAGGATCTTACAGCATCAGCAGTTTTAGGAGTTGGAAAATTTAGTACTGCCGTTACTTTACTTTGATCAGTCGTAACCCCTCTAGGAGTGACTACGTGACCCAGAAACTTAATTTCTGATCTGAAGAATTGACATTTGGACAGTTTGATCTTTAAATTGGCTTCTTCAAGCTTACCAAGTACTATATCAAGTCTCTTCAGGTGTGTATCCACATCTTCGAACATGACGATTACGTCATCTAAGTACACCATAAGTGCTTTACATATAAGACCTCTAAAGATGTTGGTCATGAGTCTAGAGAACGTGATAGGTGAGGATCGTAATCCAAAAGCCATTCGAAGGAAGTGATAATGACCTGTGGGAGTAGAGAATGCGGTTAACTCTTGGCTGTCCTCGTGAAGAGGGACTTGCCAAAACCCTTGTAACAAGTCCAGGGTCGAGAAGACTTTGTTATCTCCAATGTTGCATAAAAGATCACCTAGTACAGAAAGTGGGAAGCGATCTGGAATGGTTTTTGCATTTAACTTCCTAAAGTCAATCACCGGGCTCCAAGTGCCATCCTTCTTAGGCACTAGGATCAAGGGCGCATTCCAGGGTGAATTGCTATGTGCAATAACTCCATCATTGAGCATTTGATTGATCAGTTCCTCTGTGACAGCAACTTGGGAATGAGGCATTCTGTACGCAGGTATATAAATAGGTCTAGTACCAGGTTCAAGTGGAATACGATGGGACAATAAGTTCGTTATACCCATCTTCTCACCTGGTAAGGCAATGGCATTACGACGTTTGTTCAACAAAGTCAACAAACGCTTGACTTCGTCTAGGAAGTCAGTGGGAGCTAAGTCTTTCTCCTCAACTGGTGGAATGGATTGATCCAGTGGAGTGGATGAGGTCTCCACTGTTGAAATAGCACTGACCCACTGGTCAGGTGGCACGTCATCCTGTACTTGAACAGGGTAAGGATAGTGAACTAGGTCAACGAGGTTGGTATTTACTCTGAGACGAACACTGTGACCCGAAAGTGTTAGCTAGGAATAAATGGATCTTACTGTCTCTTTCAATGTGTAAGGAAGGTTCAACAAATAAACCCTTGACCTTGCAGGAATCACTGTCAACTAGGACGTTATCACCATCTGGAACATTAGGAACAACAACAGACACTCTAGTGAGAGCACTAGCCACAACAGAGACGTCTTTCTGCAGACGGCATGTGACATCAACAAGAGATGGCATTACTAGTTTCAAGTAATCGTTTTCCGACAAGGCATCCCCTGTGGAGAAACTACTACTTGGACTAGCAGACATTGCAGGGATAGGCAGAGCACTCAAAGCAGTCTGAGCATCCTCGGACACTTGAGGCAATACACTATCTTGCATATCTGAAGGTTTAGGTGGAACACAGATGGGAGTGACAGAGTTACAAGTGCCTGACCGCTTGGGTACGCTACTGGAGAATTCATTGGCTTGTAAGGACTTAATCCGTAGATTTCTGATCCAAGCTGATAACCTCAGAATGGAACGATCAAGTCGTCAATTTGGGCATGCCATCGGTACGGGTCGAGCACAATGCTTAAGTCTCGCATGGAAGCAAATCCCAGTAGGTCTCCAGGGAAAGTAATCTGGTCGACAACAAGAAAAGCAGCAGTAAAGTCTCTGCCTTGGATAGTAAAGGTGAGCGAAGTCTGCCCTCGGACTCGCAGAAGAGAACCAGCTACTACATTAAGGGAGGTTACAATAGTTGGTTCAACGAGGAGGACATGTCATAACTGCTTCTCTTTAAACAAGCTAGACCTGATGATATTAACTTGTGCACCAGAGTCCATGAACACATGAACGGGCGCATTATGGACAGAAGCTTGTACTAAAGGACCAATCGTTTTGTTAGGAGTTATATGCAAACAGAAAGGTGGGTTGTCATCGGAGAAGGCATTTTCTACTTCATCCCCAAATTCCTCTACGTCAGAGACGTGTGAAGCAGCATCAACAGCAGGGTTGTCATTCTCAAGGCTGGCTAAGGCTTCATAGGAATTTTGGACTGGGATGGTGTACTAATTATCACCTACTGTCACGACTGGACGAGTAGACTGGGGTGCTCGGATTCCCCCGAATTGGAAGAATGAGCCTGGTTCTGGTTAGTTTGTGAACCACGACATCTGTTTCCTCTCCTGGCTCTGTGGTTGGAACGGCCACGGAAAGATCTAGAGTACTGCAGGTTGTAGAGAGCATTGCACTCAGATGTGTCATGTCCATGAATTCTATGATAAGTACAGTAGGGAAGATCTGACTGGTACTCATCATCAGTACGACGCTTCTTAGGGTGACTTTCATGACAATTAATAGCAATACGGCCACGGTAACCACAATTGTAGCAAGTTCTTTGACTGTGGGTATTGTACATACTACGGGTGCTACGGGAATGATGGCTCTTAACACTAGCTTTGGATGATGGACGCAAGTGATTTAGGTTAGGAGTTTTGGTAGTAGCACAAACTAGAGGAAGTACAGGAGTGGACAAAGTGGTTGGTGTAGACTTACGATAAGGGAAGGTTCCCTCGGGACACAAATTTCGTACATGGATGAGAGCTGCAAGCGGTCCCATAGTAGCATCTAGCGGACTTGAATTGTACACATACATAGACGTCGGTGGCATTAGTTGTTTAATAACTCCAAATGCGGCTAATTTGGCAAACCCATCAAGGGCTGGTTTATTGTTATCTTTAAGGTACTTGGAATTTTGACCTGCTTTAACGAATGATGACATTAGGTTATTAAGACGAAGGGCAAACTCATCTAATGACCGGTTTCTCGCACCGGTTCAAGATAGTTACGAATTAACTGTTCAGAATCTTGTCACCTGGTTAGATCTAGAAAGTCCTTCATACGAATTAAGTTGAATACATGTGAGGCTGCTGGAGAATGGGCTAGACTCTCTTTTCTGATACTGATTAAACAACTCTCACATGGAAGACCATCAACTGAAGCATTATCTCTTGGCTCGAACAGTGGAAAACCAACCTTCAAGGTTGTCTGGGTTATCATTGAACAATGGCATAGCATCATATGGATCACGACTAAAATTACGCAGGCTAGAAGTCTGAGTGCATCTATTGTTTGATAAAAGTTACTCGAATTTTGGGCTGACACATTAATGGTTGTACTAGCAGCATGTGCTGAGGTATCGCTTGAGAAAACTTGAGACATATTTGCAAAATGTAAAACAAGAATTTAGAGAAACAAAAGAAAACGTAACTGAGGAACACACAACACAGTGAACTTAAATGGGGGAAAAAAATGCTTAACTATTCTGCATAAGTAATTAAAAATTGACAGGTCACACAGTAAGCAAGGAACTCACAGTCACAGAGAAAATGCTTATCTGAACAAACAATACTTTGAAAATCAAGAGAACTTGTACTTTACTCAAATCTAATTTGCTCAACTTTTACTTTAAATTGAATGAATGGCACAGTGAGTTGTCTAGTTGTCTTTACTTTCAATGCAATAGGGAAACACACAATAAAATGATAAAATGGACTCATTAAAGCTTGTGCAAAAATAAAACAAGCTGGGACACAATTCACTGAAATAAAATAAAATGGCACAGAAAGAATAAAATATTATGCACAGAACAGAGCATATGAAACTGCACTGATATAAACTGTAGAAATACTGCAAATAACAATTGCTAATCAAAAAGTACTGCACAACACTACATAAAATTTCTGCAAGAAAAACTTTAATGGCAACACAATGTTTGCACAAGAATTATTGCAAAATGAGTCAATACTAATGCCGGAAAAAAAATCCCCCCTCCCCCAGTGGCTCTGGTGGCCTGGTGGTTAACGCTCTCGCTTCACACGGTGAGGGCCTGGGTTCGATTCCCAGCCAGAGTAGAAACATTGGACGTGTTTCTTTCCACCTGTTGTCTATGTTCCCCATGAGTAAAATGGGTACCTGGGTGTTAGTCGACTGGTGTGGGTCGCATCCTGGGACACTGACCTAAGGAGGCCTGGTCACAGACCGGGCCGCGGGGGCGTTGACCCCCGGAACTCTCTCCAGATAAACTCTCCAGATTAAACTCTCCAGTACCAACAATACCACCAGTCCGATAACATTCTTCTTTGTAAATATACAGGGTCTAAAGCCAGCAACAAACAACAAAATACCTTTCATCCGTGGACTGCTTGCAGAGGCAAAGGCAATGTTCGCGGCTTTCACTGAGACCCACATAAAGGATCACTTGGACAACGAAATATGGATCCCAGGTTACAACCTATACAGATGTGACAGAGTGAACAGGCAAAAGGGGGGGTTGGCCTGTACATTGCAGAGTCACTTGTTTGCACAGAACTGCTTAATGCCTCAAATGATGTAGTGGAAGTTTTAGCAGTAAAGGTCGAGAACCAAAACCTAGTCATTGTGGTAGTCTACAAGCCTCCAGATGCAACATCCCAGCAATTCCAGGAACAGCTGTTAAAAATTGACCACTGTCTGGAAAATCTTCCAGCTCCTGCACCCAACATCTTGCTCCTGGGGGATTTCAACTTAAGGCACCTAAAATGGAGGAATATAGCAAATAATATTGTTGCAGTAATAACACCAGGAGGCAGCTCTGATGAAAACTCACACTCACACGAGCTTTTAAATCTCTGCACAAAATTAAATTTAAACCAGCAAATAATAGAGCCTACTAGACTGGAGAATACACTAGACCTCATCTTCACTAACAATGATGATCTGATAAGAAATGTCACCATATCAAAAACAATATACTCAGATCACAACATAATTGAGGTTCAGACATGTATGCGTAGAGCCCCAGACCGACATAATGAGACTAGTCACGAGGGAGCATTTACCAAATTCAACTTCAATAACAAAAACATAAAGTGGGACCAAGTAAACCAAGTCCTAACCGATATAAGCTGGGAAGATATACTAAGCAACACAGACCCAACTTATGCCTAGAACAGATTAACTCGGTGGCACTCGATGTATGCAAAAGGCTTATTCCTCTAAGAAAAAGGAGGAGTAGATGTAAAATAGAAAGAGACAGGCGCTCCCTTTACAGGCGACGGAAAAGAATAACAGAGCGGCTAAAAGAGGTCAATATATCTGAAATGCGTAGGGAGACACTGGTCAGAGAAATAGCAAGCATCGAACTTAAGCTAAAAGAATCCTTTAGGAGTCAGGAATCGCGGGAAGAACTAAAAGCCATAAATGAAATCGAAAGAAACCCAAAGTATTTCTTCTCCTATGCCAAATCAAAATCGAGAACAACGTCCAGTATTGGGTCCCTACTTAAACAAGATGGGTCCTACACAGATGACAGCAAGGAAATGAGTGAGCTACTCAAGTCCCAATATGACTCAGTTTTTAACAAGCCGCTAACCAGACTGAGAGTCGAAGATCAAAATGAATTTTTTATGAGCCACAAAATTTGATTAACACAAGCCTATCCGATGTTATCCTGACGCCAAATGACTTCGAACAGGCGATAAATGACATGCCCATGCACTCTGCCCCAGGGCCAGAATCATGGAACTCTGTGTTCATCAAGAACTGCAAGAAGCCCCTATCACGAGCCTTTTCCATCCTATGGAGAGGGAGCATGGACACGGGGGTCGTCCCACAGTTACTAAAAACAACAGACATAGCCCCACTCCCAAAGGGGCAGTAAAGCAACAGCAAAGAACTACAGACCAATAGCACTAACATCCCATATCATAAAAATCTTTGAAAGGGTCCTAAGAAGCAAGATTACCACCCATCTAGAAACCCATCAGTTACACAACCCAGGGCAACATGGGTTTAGAACAGGTCGCTCCCGTCTGTCTCAACTATTGGATCACTACGACAAGGTCCTAAATGCACTAGAAGACAAAAAGAATGCAGATGTAATATATACAGACTTTGCAAAAGCCTTCGACAAGTGTGACCATGGCGTAATAGCGCACAAAATGCGTGCTAAAGGAATAACAGGAAAAGTCGGTCGATGGATCTATAATTTCCTCACTAACAGAACACAGAGAGTAGTCGTCAACAGAGTAAAGTCCGAGGCAGCTACGGTGAAAAGCTCTGTTCCACAAGGCACAGTACTCGCTCCCATCTTGTTCCTCATCCTCATATCCGACATAGACAAGGATGTCAGCCACAGCACCGTGTCTTCCTTTGCAGATGACACCCGAATCTGCATGACAGTGTCTTCCATTGCAGACACTGCAAGGCTCCAGGCGGACATCAACCAAATCTTTCAGTGGGCTGCAGAAAACAATATGAAGTTCAACGATGAGAAATTTCAATTACTCAGATATGGTAAACATGAGGAAATTAAATCTTCATCAGAGTACAAAACAAATTCTGGCCACAAAATAGAGCGAAACACCAACGTCAAAGACCTGGGAGTGATCATGTCGGAGGATCTCACCTTCAAGGACCATAACATTGTATCAATCGCATCTGCTAGAAAAATGACAGGATGGATAATGAGAACCTTCAAAACTAGGGAGGCCAAGCCCATGATGACACTCTTCAGGTCACTTGTTCTATCTAGGATGGAGTATTGCTGCACACTAACAGCACCTTTCAAGGCAGGTGAAATTGCCGACCTAGATAATGTACAGAGAACTTTCACGGCGCGCATAACGGAGATAAAACACCTCAATTACTGGGAGCGCTTGAGGTTCCTAAACCTGTATTCCCTGGAACGCAGGAGGGAGAGATACATGATTATATACACCTGGAAAATCCTAGAGGGACTAGTACCGAACTTGCACACGAAAATCACTCACTACGAAAGCAAAAGACTTGGCAGACGATGCACCATCCCCTCAATGAAAAGCAGGGGTGTCACTAGCACGTTAAGAGACCATACAATAAGTGTCAGGGGCCCGAGACTGTTCAACTGCCTCCCAGCACACATAAGGGGGATTACCAACAGACCCCTGGCAGTCTTCAAGCTGGCACTGGACAAGCACCTAAAGTCAGTTCCTGATCAGCCGGGCTGTGGCTCGTACGTTGGTTTGCGTGCAGCCAGTAGCAACAGCCTGGTTGATCAGGCTCTGATCCACCAGGAGGCCTGGTCACAGACTGGGCCGCGGGGGCGTTGACCCCCGGAACTCTCTCCAGGTAAACTCCAGGTAATGTGCAATAATAAAAATTATTACACACACAAGAAAAGAAATATATCAAGGAATGAACTGAGGGAACACTTTGACTCTTAACTGCACTCAAGCAACACTTAACAAGCAAAAGAACAATTTACTCTAAAAGAAGAACTTAAAAATTGCACTAAGAGTGAATTTGTTCAATGAAACATGGAAAAAAATAGGTGCTAAAACACAGAACAAAAAAAGTTTGAACACTTACAGTGATGCAGAACACAACACATCAACATAAACACAATACTAGAATTTTCTTGTAATGAAACTTGATGTGTGAAAACTTTGATAAGATAATAATTATCTTGCTTGCACAAAATAATGGCACTATTGTCTGTGGAAATAAGACAAATTACACACTGGCTAAATGAAAGAATATGAACACAAGAAAAAATGTTCAACACACAGGGAACAAAAAAAGAATACACAAATACTGGGATGAAAAAATTATATATATAACTGAGACAACACTGAGTTGTGATGCAGGATACAACTAAATAAATTACTGAATTAATTCACTGGAATACTGAGAACACTAGGTGATTCTGAAGTGTAAACACAAGTTCTATACTGCTCATAAGTTGCACACACAACAAAGGAAAAACACTAAGTACTTACTTCAAGTGTATAAAAAGACACAACACAACAGACATAAGATAATGCATGAAAATTAACACTGAATTAAGGAGATAAAAAGATTATTGCAAACAAACACTGAGTCTGATCGAGAGTCACTGAATGTCACTAAGAAAATCACTGGAACACAAAAGAAATGTCTCAAGACTCGCAAATGTCTCTATGAAAAATATTATCGCTGTAACGACTTGGTGAAGAATAAGGTTGATGGTAGTGGAGAGTAGAGGAGACTGGTTGCTGACTACGATCATTGACTTCTCTCCACACTCGAAGAATTTGCGCTTAAATCGACGATAGACTCACACAGGAGGCTTTCAACGGTGGCGCCACTGTCGAAGACACACTCTAGCTCTTGACCCCCTATGTGGTCCTTAAAATATGGTGCTATAACCCCTAGTAGTGTACCAAAACACTGGTAGAGGTTGGGTGAGTACCAAAACACAGTGGGAGTGGTTGGGATAGTGGGTTAACAGGGCTAAGGCATCTGAGGCCACGTGGTGAGTGGGTGGGTGGGCTTAACAGGGCTAAGACCGGGGGTGGTGAGACACACGTGGTGAGTGGGCCTATGGGTTGAACGGCGTAAGCCTCACTGAGGACAACCACACTGCCGCAAAGATAATTCTAAGCTGGCTGGCTTAAAATACACCCACGAAATACCATAACACCACAGAGATGAAAAAGAGCACTCAGAATTGCTTGGAGCTTGAATCACAAGCGATGAAGACACAGACACACACACTGAGACACACAAACACACGCACACACACACAAAAATGGAGACAGAGCTTTCTGTGAAATTGGAAAAGAGGTTGGAGGAGGAGAAGAAGAACTGGGAGTCACAAGTCGAAACTGCAGTAGCCCGGATAAGGGTCCTAGAAGATGAGGTAAACAGGCTGAAGCGAGTTACAGGGGTATTGACCAGAGAAGACACAGCATATGAAGCTGGGAAGCCCAACAGGAAGGAAGGAGATATAAATTATGCTAGGGTCATATCAGCCTGGCAAGCAGGCCCAAGGAGTGAAAGGGGAGAGCAGCTGGAGAGGGTGATAGGTCAAATGCAGAGGCACGACCATGCTACCAAGAACTACTGGAAAAAACAACGGAGAAAATGGCCAAGTACAGACAGAAACCCGAGTCACAGAGGGAAAGGCAATGGGAGGTGGAAAGGGCAAAGTCAGTGTTTATTCATGGGCTTCAGGAGAGCAAGGGAAGGACACACACCGAAAGATGGCAGGCAGAAAGAAAGGAGATTGAGTGCATCATCACAGAAATAGGTGAAGAGGACATGGACGAGACTGTAAATTTTCAGAGAATAGGAGGGTACTTGCAGGGGAGAAAATGACTGATCAAGCCGATTTTCAGGACAGAAACAGTGCAGAACAGGATCCTCTAAGAGAAACCACGGTTGAAGTACTCGACAGAATTCAAGAGGGCGTTCCTAGACAGAGACAAAACACAAACAGAACGACAACAGCTGAGGGAGAGGACCCAAAAGAGAAAGGAGCTATGAAGGAAGACAAGGACAGAATCAGCAGAGGTCAGCCAGAGCAGGCAGGCACCAAGAGCAAGCACTCACAGAACCATCCCCAGAACCTCACAACCTATCAAATATTGAGGACATCACATATGAAAGACCCCTTGGGGACAGCGATCATGTGGTTATAAGCTTCGAGTTACAAGTGGAGGGCAAAGCTGGAAGGGCCGGGTGAATGAAGGCAAACTACAAGAATGGGGTTCAGTGGGACAGAGAACTGGCAGGGAAGCCAGTAAACGAGATGATGGAATATGTAACAACAATATGCAAGGAAGTTGAGGAGAGGTTTGTACCCAAGGGTAATATGAATAATGAAAAAGCAAGAATGAGCCCTTGGTTCGCCCAAAAGTGCAGGAAGGCAAAAACCAGGTGTGCTAGGAAATAGAAGAAGTATAGAAGGCACAGGACCCAGGAGAATAAGGAGAGCAGTCATAGAGCCAGAAATGAATATGCACAGGTAAGAAGGGAGGCCCAACGATTATATGAAAACGACTTAGCAGCGAAAGCCAAATCTGACCCAAAGCTGTTATACAGCCACATCAGGAGGAAAATAAGAGTCAAGGACGAGGTAATCAGGCTAAGGAAGGAAGGAGGAGAGACAACAAGAAACGACCACGAAGTATGTGAGGAACTCAACACGAGATTCAAGGAAGTGTTCACAGAGGAGACAGAAGGGACTCCAGAAAGATGGAGAGGTGGGGTACATCACCAGGTGTTGGATACAGTACACACAACCGAGGAAGAAGTGAAGAGGCTTCTGAGTGAGCTAGATACCTCAAACGTGATGGGGCTGGATAACATCTCTCCATGGGTCCTGAGAGAGGGAGCAGAAGCAATATGGGCACCCCTAACAACAATATTCAACATATCTATCGAAAGAGGGAGATTACCTGAGGTATGGAAGACAGCAAATTTAAAAAAAAATAAACAGACATGAAACACTAAACTACAGGCCAGTGTCACTGACATGTATAGTATGCAAAGTCAAGGAAAAGATTGTCTGGAGAAGAGTGGTGGAACACCTAGAAAGGAATGATCTCATCAACAGAAGCCAACATGGTTTCAGGGATGGGACATCCTGTGTCACAAACCTACTGGAGTTTTATGACAGGGTGACAGCAGTAAGACAAGAGAGAGAGGGGTGGGTGGATTGCAATTTCTTGGACTGTAAGAAGGCGTTTGATACAATTCTACACAAGACATTAGTGCAAAAACTGGAGGACAAGGGAGGGATAACAGGGAAGGCACTACAATGGATCAGGGAATACTTGTCAGGAAGGCAGCAGCGAGTCATGGTACGTGGCGAGGTGTCAGAGTGGGCAGCTGTGACGAGTGGGGTCCCACAAGGGTCAGTCCTAGGACCAGTGCTGTTTCTGGTATTTGTGAATGAAATGACAGAAGGAATAGACTCCAAAGTGTCCCTGTTTGCAGATGATGTGAAGTTGATGAGAAGAATTCATTCAGAAGAAGACCAGGCAGAACTACAAAGGGATCGGGACAGGCTGCAGACCTGGTCCAGCAATTGGCTCCTGGAGCTCAACCCCACCAAGTGCCAAGTCATGAAGATTGGGGAAGGGCAAAGAAGACCGCAGACGGAGTACAGGCTAGGGGTCAGAGACTACAAACCTCACTCAAGGAAAAGATCTTAGGGTGAGTATAACACCAGGCACATCTCCTGAGGCGCACATCAACCAAGTAACTGCTGCAGCATATGGGTGCCTAGCAAACCTAAGAACAGTATTCCGACATCTTAATAAGGAATCGTTCAGAACATTGTACACTGTGTACGTTAGGCCCATATTGGAGTATGCGGTGCCAGTTTGGAACCCACACTTAGCCAAGCATGTAAAGAAACTAGAGAAAGTGCAAAGGTTTGCAACAAGGCTAGTCCCAGAGCTAACGGGTATGTTCTACGAAGAGAGGTTATGGGAAATCGACATGACTGCACTGGAAGACAGGAGACATAGGGGGGACATGATAACGACACATAAACTACTGAGAGGACAAAGACAGGATGTTCCAGAGATGGGACACAACAACAAAGGGGCACAGTTGGAAGTTGAAAACACAGATGAATCACAGGAATGTTAGGAAGTATTCCTTCAGTAACAGAGCAGTCAGAAAGTGGAATAGCTTGGGAAGCGATGTAGTGGAAGCAGGATCCATACACAGCTTTAAGCAAAGGTATGATAAAGATCATGGTTCAGGGAGAGTGACCCAGTAGAGACCAGTGAAGAGGCGGGGCCAGGGGCTATGATTCGACCTCTGCAACCACAACTAGGTGAGTACACACACACACACACACACACACACACACACACACACACACACACACACACACACACACACACACACACACCACACACACACACACCACACACACACACACACACACACACAAACACACACAAACCACACACACACAACACACAAACACACACACACACACACACATACACACACAGGGAGATTGACTGGGAAAACCTGGAGCCACATGGGGTCCCCGAAACATGGAGAGCCAGGAAAGTTGGACGTGGTGCTGGAAAACCCATGCACCAACTGTTAAGGACACTACCAAGTGAGAGGGGAGGATGAAACCCGCAAGAAATGGACCTTGTGTCACCCGGCAGCCAGACATTGAGGACATCAAGTATGAGAGTCCCCTAGGAACTAGCGAACCACGTGGTTTTGCTTTGAATACATAGTAGAGCTGCCCAATGAGAGAATAACAGGAGTAAATGGGAAAAGCCTGACTATAAAAGAGGGGACTACATCGGGTTGAAGAACTTCCTGCAGGAGGTCCATGGACAAAAGAACTGGCAGGAAAGCCATAAATGAAATGATGGAATATGTACAACAAAATGCAAGAGGCCAGTGGAAAGGTTCATTCCCCAAGGGGAAGACCAAACAACCCCTGTTTCAACCACGGTGTAAGAGCAAAAACAAAGTTTCATAGAGAATGAAAAAGAAGAAGGGAGAGAACACACGAAAATAGGGAATCATCGCAGAGCCAGGAATGAGTAGCACAGGTTTAAAGGGGGGAGGCCCACGACAGTATAAAAAGCATAGCATCGAAATCAAAACAGACCCGAACTGTTGTATAGCCACATCAAGGAAGACAACAGTCAAAGACCAGGTGATCAGATTAAGGACGAAGGGGGAGAACTCACAAGAAAGATCAGGGGGGTATGTGAGGGGCTGAAAAAGGAATTTAAAAGTTTTTTTTCAGTAAGGACAGGAAGGGGGTGGGGAAGACAGAACAGAAGGGAACATCAAGAGGGAATTACCAACAAGTGTTGGATGACATACGAACAACTGAGGAGGAGTTGAAGAAGCTCTTAAGTGACCTTGACACCTCAAAGGCGATGGGCCCGGGACAACATCCCCCCCATGGGTCCTTAGAGAAGGGGCAGAGATGCTGTGTGTTTCCTCTAACCACAATCTTCAACACATCCTTGAAACTGGGCAACTACCTGAGAAATGGAAGCAAACTAATGTAGTCCCCATATTAAGAAAAGGGAAAAAGAAACGGGCACTAAACTACAGACCTGTGTCTCTGACATGTATTGTGTGCAAAGTCATGGAGAAATTATCAGGAGGAGAGTGGTCGAACACCTGGAAAGGAACAAGATTATAAATGAAAACCAACATGGGTTCATGGAAGGCAAATCTTGTATCACAAACCTCCTGGAGTTTTTTGACAAGGTAACAGAAGTAAGACATGAGAGAGAGGGTTGGGTAGATTGCGTTTTCCTAGACTGCAGGAAGGCTTTGACACAGTTCCCCACAAGAGATTAGTGCAGAAGCTGGAGGATCAGGCACACGTAAAAGGAAGGGCACTGCAATGGATAAGGGAATACCTGACAGGGAGGCAGCAACGAGTCATGGTACGTGAAGAGGTATCACAGTGGGCGCCTGTTACGAGCGGGTCCCACAGGGGTCAGTTCTAGGACCAGTGCTATTTTTTGATATATGTGAACGACATGATGGAAGGAATAGACTCTGAAGTGTCCCTGTTCGCAGATGACGTGAAGTTGATGAGAAGAATTAAATCGGACGAGGATGAGGCAGACTGCAAAGAGACCTGGAGAGGCTGGACATGTGGTCCAGTAACTGGCTTCTCGAACTCAATCCAGCCAAATGCAAAGTCATGAAGATTGGGGAGGGGCAAGAAGACCGCAGACAGAGTAAAGGCTAGGTGGACAAAGACTACAGACTCACTCAGGGAGAAAGACCTTGGGGTGACCATAACACCGAGCACATCACCAGAGGCACACATCAACCAAATAACCGCTGCAGCATACGGGCGCCTGGCAAACCTGAGAATAGCGTTCCGATACCTTAATAAGGAATCGTTCAAGACACTGTAACACTGTGTATGTTAGGCCCATACTGGAGTATGCAGCACCAGTCTGGAACCCACACCTGGTCAAGCACGTCAAGAAGTTAGAGAAAGTACAAAGGTTTGCAACAGAGCTAGTCCCAGAGCTCAAGGGAATGTCGTACGAGGAAAGGTTAAGGGAAATCGGACTGACGACACTGGAGGACAGAAGGGTCAGGGAGACATGATAACGACATAAAGATACTGCGGGGAATAGACAAGGTGGACAGAGATAGGATGTTCCAGAGAGGGGACACAGGGACAAGGGGTCACAACTGGAACTGAAGACTCAGACGAGTCACAGGGACGTTAGGAAGTATTTCTTCAGTCATAGAGTTGTCAGCAAGTGGAATGGCCTAGCAAGTGAAGTAGTGGAGGCAGGAACCATACATAGTTTTAAGAAGAGGTATGACAAAGCTCAGGAAGCAGAGAGAGAGAGGAATCCAGTAGCGATCAGTGAAGAGGCGGGGCCAGGAGCTGAGTCTCGACCCCTGCAACCACAATTAGGTGAGTACAATTAGGTGAGTACACACTCACACACACACTCATACACATACACACCAAACTTCAAAAAAGGGGACTACATAGGAATGAGAAGTTTCCTGCATGAAGTGCAGTGAGAAAGAGAACTAGATGGAAAGACAGTAAATGAAATGATGGAAATAGTAACCACTAAGTGCAGGGAGGCAGAGGAAAGGTTCATACCAAAGGGCAACAGAAAAAATGTAAGACCAGAGTGAGCCCATGGTTTAATTGGAGGTGTAAAGAGGCCAAAGCCAAGTGTGCTAGAGCATTTAAAAGGTATAGAAGGCAAAGGACTCAAGAAAACAAGGAGCTGAGCAAAGAACCAGAACAATATGCAAGGATAAGGAGAGAGGCCCAGAGACAATACGAAACGACAAAGCATCAAAAGCCAAATCTGAACCAAAGTTGTTATACAGCACCTTAGGAGAAAAACAACAGTCAGGACCAGTAATGAGGCTGAGAAAAAAGGAGGGAGCTGACGAAGAGTGAAACCCGGAAAGTATGAATAAACAAAAGTTTAGGAAAATTAAAAAAAAAAGTTAAAAGGAACTTTCACTGATAAATGGAAAGAGAGGAAAATACAAGTAAAAATTAAAGATTACAAGGAATCGAAAATCAAGAGGGGTCCGAAAAGGGCCCTGGAAAAAACCCCAGAAGGTAAGGATGAAGATTGGGGGGGAACGAAAACCGAGAGGAGAAAATTTTGGAACCAAGTCAAAAAGTTAAAAAAGAAAAATTTGGGGGGGAAGATATAACAAACAGTGAGGCCCTAAAAAATAATGTGAAAAACATAGGGAATTTGGCAAAAACCTAAAAGGGGCAACACAAAAAGGACCATTCACACATTTGACACAACAAACCAAAAACACACCCATAAACCCCCCCCAACAAAAAATCCAAGAAAAAAAAACAAAAAAAGCCAACACAACCCGGAACTAGGGGTTTTTCTTATAAAAAGGGGAAGGGGGAATCCCCGTGCCTAGGAAGGGAGGGTAACTAAACCAACAAAAAACAACACAAACAAACTACAACAAAGTTTAAAATTCAAAAAAGATTGGGAAAACCCAAAAAAAACCAAAACAACAAAACCCAAAAAAAACCCTAAAAAAAAATTTTAAAAAAAATTTTTCCAAATTTTCCCCAAAACCCCCAAAAAATCAAATAAAAAAAAACAACCAAAACCAAAAAAAAACAAAATCGGGGGAAAAAAAAAATAACCAATAAAAACCAAACCCCCCAACCAACTCACCCCCAACCACAAAAACACACACTAACCCCCCAACCCCCACAAAAAACAAACCAATCAAAAAACACCAACAAAACAACACCCACACACACACACACAAACACACAAACCACACATACCCCACCACACAAAACACACACCCACACCAACCACCCCCACACAACCAAAAACAAAGGAAAGGGGTGTAACGACATACCTAGGGCGGAATTAACTAAAACACACACACACACACAACACAACACACACACCACTCACACACACAACACACACACACACACAACACACACACACACACACACACAAAGGGCAGGGGGACTAAACCAAAAATCTCAACTAATACAACCACACACACACCACACACACCACACACAAAAACACACACACACACACACACACACACACAACACACACACACAAAAATTACAAACAAAAAAAAAACCAAAAACCAAACCCCAAAACCCAAATTACCACCCCCAACCCAACAACAACAAACAACACAAAAACACACACAAAACACACACAACACAACAAAAAACATAACCCCTCAAAACCAAGCACCAAAACCCAAATCGACCCCCAACCCAACAACAACAAACCCAAACACACACACACAACAAAAACAACACATCCCAACATACACACAAACACACACCCCCAAACCAACAATCCAAACCAACAAAAACCAAAACACAAAAAACGATAACCAAACACCCACATATAAAAGGTTGGGGGAAAAGGGGAAAAAGCTAAACCAAAATTTTAAACGAAAAAAAAACTTTGGTGGCTAGGCCTGATGAAATTTTTATTAGTTAAAGAAGTGAGAGGAAAGTGTCAAATTTTTAAAAAGAAAGTGGGGTTTAGGGTGTTCCACTTTTAGGAGGTAAAGGGTGAGAAGCGTGGGCCAATAAATTGTAATTAATAAAAGTAAGGAATCAAATAGGGATAAAAGGGCAGTACGAAAAAATTTTTTATAATCATCGGGGGTTTTAAATCCCAAAAATGGGTTTAAAACCCCTACTTAACAATTCTATAGGTCCCCTGCCCGCAAGTTTTTTTCGAGTTTTTTTCAATTTCCCCTTGCCTTGCTTAAAGTACGGCCTTTGGGCCTTTCCAGAATTAAATAGAAATAGCAAGACAAGAGAAATATAGGGGACGAGTGTGAGGGTAGGTGGGACAATTTTTTTTAAAAGGCAACATTGTAAGACCGAAAGGGGTCAGGTCCCGGGGGTTTTGTGTCAGGTCACAAGAAGTTGCGGCCAGTTACACCGCACAAGACACACTCCACCCCCAAACACACCACACTCCAACACAAAATGCACACACGCACACAGGCAGTGTACTCCCGTATTATTAGCAGAAGAATACTTAGGAAGCTGGGAAGTCCTCCTCAATGTAACAAGGAAAATAAAAAACCAGCAAAAATTAACACTAAACCCAAAGGGCAAAAGGGGAGAAGTACATAATTGGGAAAAAAAAATGAACTAAATTGGCCACACACGGATCTTTTCAAACCCCACCACCCCCCCTAACCCTCCCTCCCTCACACACAAGCACACACACACAAGGGTAACCTCACACACACACACCACACCACACCTACACACACATACACACACCCATACATACACAATACGTAAACCCTACACACAACACACAAAAAAAACAAACAAACCCACACACACACACACACAACACACCCCCACACACAAAACCACACACACACACACCACACACACAAACACCACACACCACAAACCCCACACCACAACACACACACACACAACCCCACACACACACACGCCCACATACCCCAAAACACACACCACACACACAACACACACACACACACACACCACACCCACCCACACCAAAACACTTACACAACACAACACCCAAAAACACCCCAACCCCTTTCCCAACCCCCACTTTCCACCAACCCCCCCCCCCCAAACCACCAAACCCCCCCAAACCGACTCCCCCGCCCCCAAACCCCCCCCAATAAACCACCCCCCCCCCCCATACCACCACCCCCCCCCCCAAACCACAACCCCCCCCCAACCCCACCCCCCAAAACCACCCCCCCCCCCCCACAACCACCACCCCCCCCAACCACCCCCTCCCCCAACCAAAACAACCCAAACAACAAAAAAAACCAAAAAAAAAACGGGGGAAAACCAAACAAAAAATAAAAACACAAAACAAATAAACCACCAAAGCACAAAACAAATTTGAAAAAAAGGGGAACTCTAAACCCACAAAACAAATATCAAAACACCAACTCCAACCGCAACGGCCCCCAAAACATAAATAAACGTTCAACCTCAAAAACCCTCCCCCCAAAACAAAACCCCCCCAAACAAAAAAATTTCCCCCCAAAAACAAACATTCCCTTACCAGATACCCGGGGCCAGACATGAGAGGGAAGGGGTAAACCAAAAAAAGGGAAAACTGGGAAGGGCGAAAAGGAAGGAAATTCCAAAGGGGAAGGGGAATAAACACGAGGAGCAGGAAAACAATGGGAGGTTAAAGGGGGGACCTTTTGGCCAGGGCAGACGAAGTAAAAGGGGAAACTAATGAAAGAAACAGGGAAAAAAGCATGAAATAACATAAGGTTGGCAACAACCCAATGGCAAACGGAGAATTGGGTGGGTTCAAAAGAAAAGGAACGGCCTTCAAAATAATTTTCCCAAAGGCAGAAATAACCCGAACCCTGCCACAGGGAAAAAGGGCTGAGGGAAACATTTTCCGGGAGGTACCTCGACCAGACAGAAAAAGGAGAAAGGAAACAATAAAGGAATTAAAAAGAAAGGGGGAAAAGGGAGGGAAAAAAAAAGGAAGGAAAGAATAAACCCCGGGATCAAATGGAAAAAGGAACCCAAGTGGGCAACCCCCAGAAACACCTGCAGAAGGCCTCCAGCCACGACAAAACCCCCAAGGCAAACTGAGCAATCCAAACCAACCATCACACACCGACCCTCTGTTCCCCCCCCGCACCCTTACATATTAGACCCAAATTGAAGGTTTTGTACCAAAAGCAGATGGTTAACAAAAAACATGAGGAAGGCAAGAAAGAAACAATGAGAAGTCCCCAACATCAAAGCAGTTACAGAAACAAAACTCAGGAGACAAAACAATCAATCTTTCCCCCCAGGATACCAGATCTGAGGGAAAAATAAAGGGGGAGGGGGGGGGAGGGGGTTTCTCTCCGTAAAAAAAAATGGAAATTCGAGAAAATGGAAGGGAAAAGATAACGGGAAAAAGACTACATAGCAGTACACCTTTAGTCGGGGGCACAAAATGGTCATTGCAGTATTAAATCCACCACGAACTGCAGAGGGCCCAAAAGAGGAATATGAAAGCAAAAGAGCAAGGTGGACACACTTTGCTGAGGGCAAGAAGAGCTCACTCCAGCAGAGCAAAATTGCTGGTTAGGGGATTTCAAAACCCCAGGGAATTGACGGGGAAACCTGGGCCCCTGGGGGTCCCAAACAGGAGAGCCAGGAAAGTTGGGGGGTGCTGGAAAAACCCCACACCAAATGTTAAGGCACTACCAAGGAGAGGGAGGTGAACCCAAATTGACCTTGTTTCACCCTGGGGAGCCAGACTTGGGCATCAATATGAGAGCCCCTAGGACAGCACCCCCGTGTTTTTTGCTTTTAATACATAGTAACTGCAATTTTTGGGGAATAACAGTGTAGAATGGAAAAAACCTGACTATAAAAGAGGGGGCACATAGGGTTAAGAACTCCCCGCGGGGGTCCATGGGACAGAAACGGGAGGGAAACCGTAAAAGAAATGATGGAATATGTAGCAAAAAAATCAAGGAGGCAGTGGAAAGGTTTCATTTCCCAAGGGGAACAGTAACAACGGGAAGACCCGAACAGCCCCGTTTTCCCACGGTGAAAAGGGGGCAAAAAAAAAGTGCAATAGAGAAGGAAAAAGTCAGAAGGCAGAGAACACACGAAAAAGGGGGATCAGTCGCAAGCCAGGAATAGTAGCACAGGGAAGGGGGAGGCCCCCGACAGTAAGAAATGACAACATCGAGAATCAAGACGACCGAAAATGTTTTATAGCCACATCAGGGGGAAGATAACAGCAAAGACCAGTATCGATTTAAAGGGCGAGGTAAACTCACAAGAAATGACAGGAGGATTGAGGCTGAACAGGGGATTTTTAAAGGGAAATTTTTCAGTGGACAGGGAAGGGGGTGGGAAGACGCACAGAAAAGGGAAAAACCCAAAAGGGGAATTACCAACAAGTTTGGATGACAAACGAACAACGAGGGGGAGGTAAAAGCTCTAATACCTTGACACCTCAAAGGGGAGGGGCCGGGCAACACTCCCCCTGGGGCCTTAGAAAGGACAGAGATCTGTGTGTTTCTCTAAACCCCAATCTCAACACATCCTTGAAACGGGCAACTACCTGAGAAAAGGAAACAGCAATGACCCATATTTTTAAAAAAGGAAACGAACGAGGGACTAAACTCAGACCCTTTTCTCTGACATGTATTGTGTGCAAAGTCAGGAGAAGATTATCAAGGAGAGTGGTCGAACACCCGGAAAGGAACAAGATTTTAAAAGAAAACCCCATGGGTTCAGGGAAAGGGAAATCTTGTTCACAAACCCCCTGGGGTTTTATGACAAGGAAAAAGAGAAGACACAGAGAGAGGGGGGGGTGATTGCGTTTCCAACTGCAGGGAAAGGGCCCTTTTACAAAAGTTCCCCACAAGAATTAGGCAAAGCGGGGGATCAGGGACACAAAAGGAAGGGCACTGCAAAGGATAAGGGAATCCTGACAGGGAGGCAGCAACGAGTCAGGAAGGGAAAAGGGATCACAGTGGGCCCTGTTTCGGCGGGGTCCCACAGGGGGGCAGTTTCTAGGACCAGTGCTATTTTTTTATATTGTGACGACATGATGGAAGGAATAGACTCGAAGTGCCCGTTTTCAGATGACTGAAGTTGATGAAAGAATTAAATCGGGGCGGGATGAGGGAGGCTGAAAGAGACCGGAGAGGCTGGACATGTGGTCCAGTAACTGGCTTCTCGAATTTAAACCAGCCAAATGCAAAGTCATGAAGATTTGGGGGGGGGCAAAGAAGACCGCGACAGAGTATAGGCAGGTGGACAAAGCTACAGACCTCACTCAGGGAGAAAACCTTGGGGGGACCATAACACCCAGACATCACCGGAGGCACACATCAAAACCCAAAAAACCGCTCAGCATACGGGGCCCGGGAAACCCGAGAATAGCGTTCCGATACCTTTAAAAAGGAAAACGTTCAAGACACTGTACACTGTGAGTTAAGGGGCCCCTCTGAGTATGCACACCAGTCTGGAACCCACACCTGGTCAAACACGTCAAGAAGTTAGAGAAAGTACAAAGGTTTGCAACAAGGCTGTCCCAGAGGAAAGGTTAAGGGGAAAACGAAAGACGACACTGGGGACAGAAGGGGCAGGGAGACAGAAACGACATACAAATACTGCGGGGAATAGACAAAGGTGGACAAGATAGGATTTCCGAAGGGGACACAGGGACAAGGGGGCCAATGGAAGCGAAGACTCAACGGTCACAGGGACGTTAGGGAAATATTTTTTTCATCATAGAGTGTCACAAAGGGGAAAAGCCTACAATAAGTAGTGGAGGAAAAAACCATACATATTTTAGAAAGGTAGACAAAACTCAGAAGCAAGAGAGAAGGGTCCCTAGCGATCATGAGAGGGGGGCCAGGGGCGATCCGACCCCCGCCCACAATTGGGGTGGACAATTTGGTGATACAACAGGCCTAGTGTCAACGACATGTGCCAGGCAAAATGGGAACAAACACACACACCCCAAAACACCAACCCCGCAAACCCCACTTGCTGAGTACCACACATACACACCACATACACACACAATACACACCAAAAACATACACATACCTCACACATACACATACACAAACACACCACCACATGCTGGATATTTCAAAACCAAGGAGGGGGTAAGAAGCTGCATGCGAACTTGACACCTCAAAGGCGGTGGGACCAGACAACATCTCTCCGTGGGTCTTTAAAGAGGGAGCAGAGATACTGTGTGTGCCATTAACAAAGATCTTCAACACATCATTTGAAACTGGGCAACTCCCTGAGGTATGGAAGATGGCAAATGTAGTCCCAATTTTTAAAAAGGGAGACAGACATGAGGCACTAAACTACAGACCTGTATCACTAACGTGTATAGTATGCAAGGTCATGGAGAAGATCATCAGGAGGAGAGTGGTGGAGCACCTGGAAAGAAACAAGTGTATAATTGACAACCGGCACTGTTTCAGGGAAAGAAAATCCTGTGAAACAAACCTACTAGAGTTTTATGACAAGGTGACAGAAGTAAGACAAGAGAGAGAGAGGTGGATCGACTGCATTTTTTTGGACTGCAAGAAGGCCTTCGAAACAGTTCCTCACAAGAGGTTACTGCAAAAGTTATAGGATCAGGCACACATAACAGGAAAGGCACTGCAATGAATCAGAGAATACCTGACAGGGAGGCAACAACGAGTCATGGTACGTGACGAGGTGTCAGAGTGGGCGCCAGTGACAAGCGGGGTTCCACAGGGGTCAGTCCTAGGACCTGTGCTGTTCTTGGTATACGTGAACGACATAACGGAAGGGATAGACTCAGAAGTGTCCTTGTTTGCAGATGATGTGAAGTTAATGAGAAGAATCAAATCGGATGAGGATCAGGCAGGACTACAAAGAGACCTAGACAGGCTACAAGCCTGGTCCAGCAACTGGCTCCTTGAGTTTAACCCTGCCAAATGCAAAGTCATGAAGATCGGGGAAGGGCAAAGAAGACCGCAGACACAATATAGTTTAGATGGCCAAAGACTGCAAACCTCACTCAAGGAAAAAGATCTGGGGGTGAGTATAACACCTAGCATATCTCCTGAGGTGCACATCAATCAGATAACTGCTGCAGCATACGGGCGCCTGGCAAACCTACGGATAGCGTTCCGATACCTCAGTAAGGATTCGTTCAAGACTCTGTATACCATTTACGTCAGGCCCATACTGGAGTATGCAGCACCAGTTTGGAATCCACATCTAGTTAAGCACGTCAAGAAATTAGAGAAAGTGCAATGGTTTACAACAAGACTAGTCCCAGAGCTACGGGGATTGTCCTACGAAGAAAGGTTGAGGGAAATCGGCCTGACGACACTGGAGGACAGGAGGGTCAGGGGAGACATGATAACGACATATAAAATACTGCGCGGAATAGACAAGGTGGACAAAGACAGAATGTTCCAGAGAAGGGGCACAAAAACAAGGGGTCACAATTGGAAGTTGAAGACTCAGATGAATCAAAGGGATTTTAGGAAGTATTTCTTCAGTCATAGAGTTGTCAGGCCGTGGAATAGCCTAGAAAGTGACGTAGTGGAGGCGGGAACCATACATAGTTTTAAGGCGAGGTATGATAGAGCTCATGGGGCAGGGAGAGAGAGGACCTAGCAGCAATCAGCAAAGAGGCGGGGCCAGGAGCTATGAATCGACCCCTACAACCACAAAAAGGTGAGTACAAATAGGTGAGTACACACACACGCACACACACACACACACACACACACACACACACACACACACACACACACACACACACACACACACACACACACACACACACACACACACACACAGGCCGGACTACAAAATGACCTGGACAGGCTGGACACCTGGTCCAGCAACTGGCTACTCGAATTTAACCCCGCCAAATGCAAAGTCATGAAGATCGGGGAATGGGAAAGAAAACCACAGACAGAGTATAGGCTAGGTGGCCAAAGACTGCAAACCTCACTCAAGGAGAAAGATGTGGGGGTGAGCATAACACCGAGCACGTCTCCGGAAATACACATCAACCAGTTAACTGCTGCAGCATATGGGCGCCTGGCAAACCTGTGAATAGCGTTCCGATACCTTAGTAAGGAATCGATCAAGACACTACACCTTGTACGTCAGGCCCATACTGGAGTGTGCAGCACCAGTTTGAAACCCGCACCTAGTCTAGCACGTTAAGAAATTAGAGAAAGTGCAAAGGTTTGCAACAAGTCTAGTTCCAGAGCTAAGGGGAATCTCCTACGACGAAAGGTTAATGGAAATCGGCGTGACGACACTGGAGGGCAGGAGGGTTAAGGAAGGCAAGATAACGACATACAAAATACTGCCAGGAATAGATAAGGTGGACAGAGACAGAGTGTTCCAGAGATTGGACACAAAAACAAGGGGTCACAATTAGAAGTTGAAGACTCAGATGAGTCAAAGGGATGTTAGGAAGTATTTCTTCAGCCATCGAGTCGTCAGGCAGTGGAATAATCTAGCAAGTGATGTAGTGGAGGCAGGAACCATACATAGTTTTAAGACGAGGTATGATAAAGCTCATAGAGCAAGGATAGAGAGGACCTAATAGCGATCAGTGAGGAGGTTGGCCAGGAGCTGAGTCTCGACCCCCGCAACCACAATTAGGTAAGTATAATTAGGTGAGTACATACACGATTTTCTTATCTTTGTAGCCTGTTCTCACTATCATATATTAATTATTATTTCAAGTTGAGTGTGTGTGGTGTCTGGTACATTGCACAACATGTTGCAGCTGTGCTTCAAGGTCCTGGATCAACCTGGTCATCATAACCGGCACTCACAATATTTATGATGCAGACGTACTTGCATCAGTCAACCAGTGATCTGTGTGGAGACTTGTGCATGCTGGCAAACTGTCTGGAATGATGTGACATATATGTGCTTTCCATGTCCACTAGTGTGGTCAAAATGCAATGACACACACACACACACACACACACACACACACACACACACACACACACACACACACACACACACACGCACACACACGATGGGAGGGGACGAAGTCAAAATATAAAAGAGGTGACTGCACAGGCATGAGGAATTTCCTGCATGAGGTACAGTGGGAAAGATAACTGGTGGGAAAAACAGTAATTGAAATGATGGAATACATGACCACAAATGCAAGGAGGCAGAAGAGAGGGTCGTACCCAAGGCCAACAGAAATAATGGGAAGACCAGAACTAGCCCACAGTTCACCCAAAGGTGTAGAGAGGCCAAAACTGTGCTAGAGAATAGAAAAAGTATAGGAGACAAAGGACCCAAGAAAACAGGAAGTTTAGAAAAAGAGCCAGAAATTAATATGCACAGATAAGGATGGATGCCCAGTGGCAGTTTTGGAATGACATAGCATCGAAAACCAAATATGACCCAAATCTGTTGTACAGCCACATCAGGAGAAAAACAACAATCAAGGACCAGGTAATAAGGCTTAGAAAGGAAGAAGGGGAGATCACAAAAAAAAAAAACTACAAAGAAGTATGTTAAAAGCTCAACATGAGATTTAAGGTAGTATTTTCAGTGAAGACAGAATGGACTCCAGCAAACCGGGATGGAAGGGTTCACCAACAAGTACTGACACACTACACTCTACAAAGGAGAAAGTGAAGAGACTGCTAAGTGTTCTAGATACCCCAAAGGCAGTGCCTCTGCTACCCAGAGGGGTAGCAGAGGCACTGTGAGTGCCACTAACAATAATCTTCAACACATCTGTCGAAACAGGTGGAAGACAGCAAATGTAGTCCCAACATTTGAGAAGGGAGATAGGTAGGCACACTTAAAAGGAATGAACAAATACATGATAACCAGCACGGTTTCAGGGAAGGGGGAATCAACAAAATGGCTGCTGCAGCATATGTGTGCCTGGCAAACCTAAGGATATTGTTTCGACACCTGAGTAAAGAATCATGCAAGACTACACAGTGTACATCAAGGCCACATTTTAGCATGCGGCACCAGTATGGAACCGACACCCATGTCAAGAAATTAAAGAAAGTGAAAAAGTTTGCAGCAAGACTAGTTTTGCAGCTAAAGGGAATGTCCTACAAGGAGAAGTTAAGGGAAATCACCCTGAAGATACTGGAGAATAGGAGGGATAGGGGGAACATGATAACGACATACAAAATACTGAGAGGAATTGACAAGGTGAGAAGGGACAAAATGTTTCAGAGATGGGACACAGCAACAAGGGGTCACAACTGGAAATTGAAAACTCAGACGAGTCACCAGGATGTTAGGAAGTATTTCTTCAGAGTTGTCAGTAAGTAGAACAATCTGGAGTGATGTAGTGGAGGCAGAATTCATAACTTTAAGTAGAAATACGATAAAGCTCATGAAGCAGGGATCCTGTTTAGGCTCGAAACAGAATCCTGCAGGAGACAGCACAGCTAAGAGACATACAACGTATTGGAGGGTGTACCTCAACCATAGCAGAACAAAAAAAAGGAAGGCAGAAACTGAAGGAGAGGGTACAAAGACACAAGGAGGAAAAAGAGGCAAAGACAGAGACGAGCAGGAGTACCCAGACTCAGGAGGAAGAGCAAATATAACCTTTCTCAGAACCACATACAGAAGGACCTCAACCACAACAACCCCGATGCAGACAAGCAATCTAACCCAAAACCCACACACTGTACCCACTGCCCACCCCCTCATCACAAACTTCACTTCCAGAGCAACCCCCCATAGTTCCCTAACAGGTCTTTCACTCCCCAACCCCAATGTTCTGCCCAGACCTACAGTCTGAGAAAAGAAGTTGAAGGTTCGGCATATGAAAGCAGATGGAATAACAAAAAAATGTGAGTGGCATGTCCCCAGACATCATAGCTATGATGAAACTCACTGGGATGATAACAGATGCAATCTTCCCGCCCATATATCAGATCCCGAGGAAAGATAGAGGGAGCAGAGGTGAAGGAGGAGTTGCATTGCTTATTAAAAACTGATGGCGCTTTGAGAAAATAGAAGGAATGGACGAAATAGGCGAAAGAAACTACACAGTAGGTACAGTTCGGTCTGGGAGACATAAGGTAGTCATTGTAGTCATAACCCGCTACAGAACTGCAGGAGACCAAGAGAAGAATATGAAGAGGGCAACAGAGCAATGGTGGATACACTAGCTGAGGCGGCCAGAAGAGCTCACACGGGTAGAGCAAAGTTACTAGTTATGGGTGATTTCAGTCACAAGGGGATTGATTGGGAAAACCTGGAGCCACATGGGGGTCCCAAAGCATGGAGAGCCAATATGATGGATGTGGTACTGGAAAAAATCATGCATCAATATGTTTGGGACACTACCAGAGAGAGAGGGGAGGATGAACCAGCAAGATTGGACTTTGTATTCACCCTGAGTAGCTCTGACATCGAGGACATCACATATGAAAGGCCCCTAGTAGCTAGTGATCACGTGGTTCTGAGCTCTGAATACATAGCAGAGTTACAAGTGGAGAGGGTAACAGAAGTAGGATGGGAAAACCAAACTACAAAAAGGACTACAAAAGCATGAGGAACTTCCTGCAGGATGTTCAGTTGGAAAGAGAATTGGT
Organism: Cherax quadricarinatus; assembly: GCF_026875155.1. NCBI lineage: Eukaryota > Metazoa > Arthropoda > Malacostraca > Decapoda > Parastacidae > Cherax > Cherax quadricarinatus. The sequence continues at coordinate 3,638,206 of NC_069402.1, read as the reverse complement.
ATGAAAATCAGTAAATGCAATGATGGGCTACATGACAACATACTGCAATGAGGCAGAGGAAAGGTTTGTTCCCAAGACCAACAGAAATAATGGAAAGAACAGAACGAACCCTTGGCTTACCCAAAGGTTTAGGGAGGCAAAAAACTAATTGCACTAGAGAATGGAAAAAATACAGAAGACAAAGAACCCAGGAATGGCTTGATAACTTCTAACGATGAGCACAGCAGGGTTGGAAAGCTGGCTTGGCAGGCAAGGCTGTATGGTGTAAGGCTAGGCTGACTGACTCCCTCACCACAGACTGTCTACTGGTTTGGCTTACTTTGCAAACTCGGGTCAACCCCTCGGGAGTGATGCAAATAAGCAGATAAACACTAATACAAGGAGACTGACCAGTGAATAATGTAGAGAGCTGGTAAAAGCTTGCTTGGGGTAGCTGGCTGGCTAGGTCGAGCATTATCCTTCTCGGCAGGCCTAGCATCAGAAGATGGCGACCGGCTCAGTAGAAATTTATCTCCAGAAATCGCTGTAATCGTCAGAATTACAGGCCCTCCGCTGGCACCAATTTGTCGTGGGGTTTTGGAAGGAGAATGATGAATAAGGTAAACTCACTTGTTGGATGGTAACGATATATATTGTCAGACTGTGGTAAGGAAGAGATGGGCCCAGCCTGCCGTGTTACTGCCTGGATGTCTATATGTGGAGTGAGGACGAGGCAGCGCCTCTCACTCACTCATGCTGTATCTCATGACGTCATACAGTCACAGGCCTACTAGGGATCTTCTATATAAACACATGGGTGGTACTATGATACTCAACTAATCTATACATACAACACATGTAGGGGGTATTCAGCAACTATGCTGACAGAACAAGCTTATGAAGGACAACCAGCAAGGATTCAGGGAAGGAAAATCCTGTGTCACAAACCTACTGGAGTTTTATGACAAGGTAACGGAAGTAAGACACAAGAGAGAGGAGTGGATAGATTGCATTTTCTTGGACTGCAAGAATGCCTTCGATACAATTCCTCACAAGAGATTAGTGCAAAAGGTAGAGGATCAGGCACACATAAGAGAAAGGGTTCTGCAATAGATCAGAGAATATCTAACAGGGAGACAACAACGAGTCATGGTAGGTAACAAGGTGTCAGAGCTGGTGCCTGTGACAAGCGGGGTTCCACAGTGGTCAATCCTAAGACCAGTGCTATTTTTGGTATATGTGAATGACATGAAGGAAGGGATAGATTTAGTTGTGTCCCTGTTTGCAGATGATGTGAAGTTAATGAGGAGAATTAAATCGGGTGAGGATTAAGCAGAACTACAAAGACACCTGGACAGGCTAGAAGCCTTGTCCAGCAACTGGCTTCTCGAATTTAACCCCTCCAAATACAAGGTAATGAAGACTAGGGAAGGGCAAAGGAGATCACAGACAAAGTATAGACTAACTGGCCAAAGACTGCAAACTTCACTCAAGGAATAGGATCTTGGGGTGAGTATAATACGGAGCACATCTCCTGAGGTGCACATCAACCAGATAACTGCTGCAGCATATGGACACCTGGAAAATCTAAGAATAGCTTTCTGATACCTAAGTAAGCAATTTTCCAGACTCTGTACACAGTGTACGTCAGGCCCATATTGGAGTATGCAGCACCAGTTTGGAACCCACACATAGTCAAGCACGTCAAGAAATTAGAGAAAGTACAAAGGTTTGCAACAAGACTAGTTCCAGAGCTAAGGGGAATCTCCTACGAAGAAAGGTCAAGGAAAATCGACCTGACGGCACTGGAGGACAGGAGGGTTAGGGAAGACACGATAACGACATGCAAAATACTTCGAGGAATTGATATGGTGGACAGAGACAGGATGCTCCAGAGATGGGACACAGAAACAAGGGGTCATAATTAGAAGCTGAAGACACAGATGAATCACAGGTATGTTAGGAAGTGTTTCTTCAGTCACAGAGTTGTCAGGAAGTGGAATAGTCTGGGAATTGATGTAGTGGAGGCAGGATCGATACATAGCTTTAAGAACAGGTATGATAAAGCTCATGGAGCAGGAAGAGTGACCTAGTAGCGACCAGTGAAGAGGCAGGGTCAGCTGCTGTGACTTGACCCATGCAAATACAACTAGGTGAGTACTCACACACACACACACACACACACACACACACACACACACACACACACACACACACACACACACACACACATGAACGACATGACGGAAGGGTTAGACTCAGAAGTGTCCCTGTTTGCAGATGATGTGAAGTTAATGAGGAGAATTAAATCTGATGAGGACCAGGCAGGACTTCAAAGAGACCTGGACAGACTGGACACCTGGTCCAGCAAATGGCTTCTCGAATTTAATCCTGCCAAATGCAAAGTCATGAAGATGGGGGAGGGGCACAGAAGACCACAGACAGAGTATAGGCTAGGTGGCCAAAGACTGCAAACCTCACTCAAGGAGAAAGATCTTGGGGTGAGTATAACACCGAGCATGTCTCCGGAAGCACACATCAATCAGATAACTGCTGCAGCATATGGGCGCCTGGCAAACCTGAGAACAGCATTCCGATACCTTAGTAAGGAATCATTCAAGACACTGTACACCGTGTATGTCAGGCCCATACTGGAGTATGCAGCACCTGTTTGGAACCCGCACTTGATAAAGCACGTCAAGAAACTAGAGAAAGTACAAAGGTTTGCGACAAGGTTAGTTCCAGAGCTAAGGGGAATGTCCTATGAGGAAAGATTAAGGGAAATCTGCCTGACCACACTGGAGGACAGGAGGGTCAGGGGAGACATGATAACGACATATAAAATACTGCGTGGAATAGACAAGGTGGACAAAGACAGGATGTTCCAGGGAGGGGACACAGAAACAAGAGGCCACAATTGGAAGTTGAAGACACAAATGAGTCAGAGAGATAGTAGGAAGTATTTCTTCAGTCATAGAGTTGTAAGGCAGTGGAATAGCCTAGAAAATGACGTAGTGGAGGCAGGAACCATACACAGTTTTAAGACGAGGTTTGATAAAGCTCATGGAGCGGGGAGAGAGAGGGCCTAGTAGCAACCGGTGAAGAGGCGGGGCCAGGAGCTAGGACTCGACCCCTGCAACCACAAATAGGTGAGTAAATAGGTGAGTACACACACACACACAGACACACACACACACACACAGACACACACACACACACATACACACACACATACACACACACACACACACACACACACACACACACACACACACACACACACATACACACACACAGACACACACAGACACACAGACACTGACACACAGACACACACACACACACACACACATACACACACACACACATACACACACACACAAAACACACACACACACGCACACAAAATAGAAATAATGGGAAGACTAAAGCGAGTCCTTGGTTTACCCCAAGGTGTAGGGAGGCAAAAACTAAGTACACCATATAATGGAAAATGTACAGGAGGTAAAGGACCAGGGAAAATAAAGAGATTAGTCGAAGAGCCAGAAACGAGTATGTACAGATAAGAAGGGAGGTCCAGCGACAGTCCGAAAACGACATAGCATCGAAAGTCAAGTCTGACCCGAAACTGTTGTATAGCCACATTAGGAGGAAGACAACAGACAAGGACCAGGTGATCAGACTGAGGAAAGAAGGTGGGGAACTCACAAGAAATGATCAAGAGGTATGTGAGGAGCTTAACATGAGATTTAAGGAAGTATTTACAGTGGAGACAGGAACGCCTCTGGGAGGACAGAACAGAGAGGGACACCAGCAAGGAATATACCAACAAGTGTTGGATGACATACATACAACTGAGGAGGAAGTGAAGAACCTGCTAAGGGACATTGATACCTCAAAAGCAATGGGACCAGACATCTCCCCGCGGGTCCTTAGAGAGGGAGCAGAAATGCTGTGTGTGCCACTAACCACAATCTTCAACACATCCCTTGAAACTGGGCAACTACCTGAGGTATGGAAGACGGCAGATGTAGTTCCCATTTTTAAAAAAGGAGACAGAAAAGAGGCACTAAACTATTTATTTATTTATTTATTTATTTATTTATTTATTTATTTATTTGAACATGATACAGAGAAGTATATAGGAATACAATTATTAAAATGCAACATGCCAAAGCCCCTTGTATGCAGAGCATTACGGGCAGGCTTAAAATTAACTTAAGATTAACTAAGCAATGATATATTCAGTGGTAAAAACATTATTGTAAACAGATAACAATTTAGCACAAATGAGTATTACAAAGACAGGTCATATGGTCATTTACTGTGTTGCTGTGTAATCAGTAGAATGGGGTATTCTGTTAGGTAATGAAATTTAAAAAAACAGAATTTGATTTGGTCACAGGTTAGACATTTATGAGATACAATAATGAGAAACATTTACGAGATACAATTTATGAGATACAATTATTCAGTATTTATTTAGTTGTGGGTGAGTAAGTGATTTTTGAGAAGAGACTTGAATTATAAACAGGTAGTGTTTCTTTTATATTCACAGGTAATGAATTCCAGATTTTAGGGCCTTTTATGTGCATTGAGTTTTTGCATAGCGTGAGGTGGACACGAGGAACATCAAAGAGTGATCTGTGCCGTGTGTTATGGTCATGTGTTCTGTTAAGGTTGGTAAGATGTTTGAGGGGAGGGTTTATATCAGAGTTAAGTGTTCTATGTATGTAGTAGGTGCAGTAATAAGTATGGATGTTTTGTATTGTGAGTAGGTTTAGAGTTTTGAATATTGGTGGAGTGTGCTGTCTGTAGTGGGAATTTGTTATCATTCTGACTGCAGTCTTTTGTTGGGTAATTAGTGCTCTGAGATGATTACTTGTTGTTGAGCCCCATGCACAAATTCCATAGGTGAGATAGGGGTAAATAAGTGAGTGATATAGAGCCAGGAGGGCTGACTGTGGAACATAGTACCGTATCTTCGATAGTATGCCTACGGTCTTGGAATTTTTTTTGGAAATTTGTTGTATGTGTGTTTGAAATTTGAGTCTATTGTCAAGGTGGATTCCTAAGAATTTTCCATCTGTGAGTTTTGTGATAGGTGATCCGTTTATCATTATGTTAAGAGGGACATCTGTAGCTCTGTTACCAAACTGAATGAAGTAGGTTTTGTCAATGTTTAGAGTAAGTTTGTAAGTCCTCATCCAGGTAGATATTTTCTGTAATTCGGTATTTACAGTATTGGCTAGCGTGACTGGGCTCGGGTGAGAGAAGACGTATGTAGTGTCATCAGCAAATAGTGTGGGTTTGAGTAGTTGTGATGCATTTGGTAGGTCATTTATGTATATGAGAAAGAAAAGAGGGCCTAGGACACTTCCCTGTGGGACTCCAACTGTAATTGGCTGTGCGGAAGAGTTTGCCCCGTTTGTGTACACAAATTGGCTTCTGTTGCTGAGGTAAGACTTTAGGCAATTGAGGGAGTGCCCTCTTATACCATAGTGCGACAATTTTATATGGAGCAAGTCATGATCAACTGTATCAAAAGCTTTACGTAAGTCAATGAAGATCCCCAATGGGACGTGTTTTTTCTCTATTGCAGTGTATATGTGTTCTAGCGTGTGTATAATAGCATCATTAGTATTTTTATTAGGCCTGAACCCAAATTGACAGGGGTTGAGTATGTTGTGTCACTGGCATGTATAGTATGCAAAGTCATGGAGAAGATTATCAGGAGGAGAGTGGTGGAGCACTTGGAACGGAACAAGATTTTAAACGCCAACCAGCATGGATTTATGGAAGGTAAATCCTGTGTCACAAACCTTCTGGAGTTTTATGATAAAGTAACAAAAGTAAGATACGAGAGAGAGGGGTGGGTTGATTGCATCTTCTTGGACTGCAAGAAGGCCTTTGACACAGTTCCTCACAATAGATTAGTGCAGAAGCTAGAGGATCAGGCGCAAATAACATGAAAGGCAATGCAATGGATCAGAGAATACCTGACAGGGAGGCAACAACGAGTCACGTTACGTGATGAGGTATCACAGTGGGCACCTGTGACGAGCGGGGTCCCACAGGGGTCGGTCCTAGGACCAGTGCTATTTTTGGTATAAGTGAATGACATGATGGAAGGGTTAGACGCAAATGATGTGAAGTTAATGAGGAGAATTAAATCAAATGAGGATCAGGCAGGACTTCAAAGAGACCTGGACAGACTGGACACCTGGTCCAGCAACTTGCTTCTCGAATTTAACCCCGCCAAATGCAAAGTCACGAAGATTGGGGAAGGGCACAGACGACCGCAGACGGAGTATAGGCTAGGTGGCTAGGTGAGCATAACACCGGACACGTCTCCGGAAGCACACATCAACCAGATAACTGCTGCAGCATATGGGCGCCTGGCAAACCTGAGAATAGCTTACCGATTTCTTAATAAGGAATCGTTCAAGACACTGCACATCGCTTACGTCAGGCCCATACTGGAGTATGTAGCAAACGTTTGGAATGCACACTTGATCAAGCACGTCAAGACATTAGAGAAAGTGCAAAGGTTTGCGACAAGATTAGTTCTATGAAGAAAGGTTAAGGGAAATCGGCCTGACGACACTGGAGGACAGGAGGGTTAAGAGAGGCATGATAACGACATACAAAATACTGCGTGGAGTATACAAGGTGGACAGAGACAGGATGTTCCAGAGAGGGGACACAGAAACAAGAGGCCACAATTGAAAGTTGAAGATACGGATGAGTCAAAGGGATGTTAGGAAGTATTTCTTCAGTCATAGAGTACTCAGGAAGTGGAATAGCCTAGAAAGTGAGGTAGTGGAGGCAGGAACCATACATAGCTTTAAGATGAGGTATGATAAAGCTCATGGAGCAGGGAGATAGAGGACCTAGTAGCACTCAGTGAAGTGGCGGGGGCCAGGAGCTGAGTCTCGACCCCTGCAACCACAAATAGGTGAGTACACACACACACAGCATGCGCTTGTGAACCATCCTGGCGACTGCCTGTGACAGAGCTCTCTCTCTCTCTCAGTAGTTTATGTCGGCCATTCTTGCTCCTCCGCTCGTCCACCACATTACGGAAGAGGACACCCACACACACACACACACACACACACAGACACACACACACACACCCACGCACTGCTTGGAACAGGTATCCAGTATTATTACGTGGAACTCTTATAATCTGACTTAAGTTATGAGTGAGGTGAGTTACAAGTGTCGTGTCCAGGGCGAGAGACTCTTATATGCCAGGATCATTAAAGTCGTAAGGCATTACTTGTCCTTCACACTAACAACAATATTTAAATATACAAGAAAATGATGAAATCACCTGAGTATAAACAATGTATGTATGTATATATATATATATATATATATATATATATATATATATATATATATATATATATATATATATATATGCAAGGAATTCGCAAGAGCAGGCGAAATATACACAAACACTGATCTCTGGTTGAAGGAGACTCGAACCTACGAACCTTGGAACAAGGTACGCAGTGCTTTACCAATCTTCCCACACTGGACAATACTTTGGAGTCCAGCTTGCGCTAGACTTTGATCCAAGGCAGCCAGGTTTCAGGAAGAAGGCTTACAGCTTTTCATCTCATCCCCTGCATGCATCACCCTTACTAGAGATATTAACAATGCAAGGAATTCGCAAAAGCAGTTTTTTTGTATGTTTCGCCTGCTCTTGCGAATTCCTTGCATTGTTAATATCTCTAGTAAGGCTGATGCATGCAGGGGATGAGATGAAAAGCTGTAAGCCTTCTCCCTGAAAGCTGGCTGCCTTGGATCAAAGTCTAGCGCAAGCTGGACTCCAAGGTATTGGTCCAGTGTGGGAAGATTGGTGAAGCACTGCGTACCTTGTTCCAAGGTTCGTAGGTTCGAGTCTCCTTCAGCCAGAGATCAGTGTTTATATAGATGGGGTTGTAAAAGAAGTAAATGCCAACACCCGAGCATTCACTTCTTTTACAACCCTATCTATAAATATATTGAACAACCATAGTGACATCACACATCCCTGTCTATGGCCTACTTTTACTGGGAAATAATCTCCCTTTCTCCTACATACTCTAACTTGAGCCTCACTATCCTGGTAAAAACTCTTCACTGGTTTCAGTAACCTACCCCCTATACCATACACCTGCAACATCTGCCACACTGCCCCCCTATCCACCCTGTCATATGCCTTTTCTAAATCCATAAATGCCACAAAAGCCTCTTTACCCTTATCTAAATACTGCTCACCAATATGTTTCACTGTAAACACTTGGTCTACACACCCCCTACCTTTCCTAAAGCCTCCTTGTTCATCTGCTATCCTATTCTCCGTCTTAATCTTAATTCTTTCAATAATAACACTACCATACACTTTACCAGGTATACTCAACAGACTTATTCCCCTATAATTTTTGCACTCTCTTTTATCCCCTTTGCCTTTATACAAAGGAACTATGCATGCTCTTTGCATGCACTAAATATATCACTAACTCTGGTTTAACACTAACACTGGTATAACACTAACACTGTAGACACAGCACTATAGTTATCACTAACACTGGGCTTGAGACATAACACTGCTATCACTTAACACTGTTACCCACTAACACTTTGACAATAAATGTAGAATCACTCCGAGTACGTATCATGTGTATCACTCCTGGTCTCACTAACACGGTAACACAATACACTCTGTTCACGTTGGTGGGCTTCGCAGCAGTGTGTTTGCCCAATAAGACGAGGTATGTCACTACCACTGTCTTCACCCACACTAGTAAACATATTTGTTCTCTAACACGGTATAACCTAAATGTACTGTGTCTGCACTTAGTCAGCATACTGGGCAGACAGTACAGCGTTAATTTAGCCGTGTACCCACCACGACTTGAGAAAATAAGAGTGGTTCATACCCCCCCGCTACAGCGTACCACCTAATCTCGTTCACGTGGTAGGATACTGTTGTTTTGCAGCGTTGTTGTTTGCCGAAGAGAAGAAGGAAGAGGTATGAAGTCATCTTCACTTCATCACCCTACACAAGAAACATCCGTCTCTCAACGAGTTATCCTGATGTCGTGTCTGCACTTTTCAGCATCCAGACACAGGTACAAGCAGGGTTTGGCCGAAATTTCCCAAATTTCTTCGAGAAATATAAGTGGTGTCCCAGTGACCCCACACCACAGCGTCCACCCTGTTTCTCAAGTCACGTGTTCAGCATCACTTGTATGTTCTGCTGTTGTTGTTCAGCTCAGCACAGCTATTTTAGCAAGTCAGTGGTGAGTTTTGTGGTGATTTCTGCGTCCAGTGTGAGTTTCTCCACGTGTTTGTGGGTGGGAGAGGAGGAAGTGGCCGGGTTCCTGCCTCACTCACACCTCACCTGCCTACCACCATATTCCACCACCATGTACCCATTCCTCTGCTGTGTTTTCTGCTGTTTTCCATGTGAATTCTTTGCCAGAGCTGTGTATCCAAGTGCCCGAGGCCACTCAAAGCCATGTGGATCACTAAGCCACATGGATCACAAAGCCACTTGGATCAGCAAGCCACGTGATCAGCATGTCACGTAAGATCACGATGCCACATGGATCCCGATGCCACATGGGGTGTGGACGAAGCCAAGCGGATCTATGAGCCACGTGAGTTACCGAGCCAGACGTCCCAGGCCATATGCTGTGGTCTGCTGCTGCCCAACTTCATGACGTCACGATGTCTGCCTGACGTCACCTCGAGACGTATGCTGACATCACAGTGCTGCTGATGTCACCTCGCAACATCACTCCTGGCATCACATGATGTCACATCAAGTGTTCAGTAATTATGTCAGTATTGTCAAGAAGATTGAGAGAAGATATATGTCCTGTCTTAATTAATTCCTCTCAGTCAGTGTTCTCACATGTTAGTGTATGGCTTAGTGTCAATTTTGTGCACAGAAAAGCATCATTTGCTAGCTTAAGCCATGTTGTACTGCATGTACTGCAGGTGTGTGTGCAGTTTTCTGTGTGTCCTGTGTGGTCTTGAGCCAGCAGTGTGTCGACCACAGGTCTGCGGCCAGACCCCTGTGTAGCACCTTGTGTTGTCACTCGGTGTCACCAGATCGTTTGACAGCTGATATTAGTCAGCCCTGAGCATATGAGCCCCTTGTACAGAAAGTTCTTATGCGATTCCCATCGAGATTTGTTTCACTTCACCTCCAGACCTTCAGAGTGCAGTTATACGTAGAGAAACAAGTCTGGGATGCTTAGACTAACCTCTGCTATAACTCCAACTGCCGAGAGAATGATACTCGTCAAGCCGCAGTTATCCCTGTCGGCAGGAGCTGTGTCAGAATCGCGTCACAAGCTTCAGTGAGCTCCTGCACAAAGATGATGTCACTTTGACTGCTAGCTCGCTCACTGCAGTCTGGTGTATGATGTTACGACTCCCTGATGTTTCGCCCAGTCATCTCTGCCACGACTCGCTCCACGACTTACTCCATGCTCGCGGGCAATAACAGCAAGGCGACAGTACCAGTCAAGAAGTGTCCTCCTGAGTTGCTTGCCATAAGTCCTCCCCAGTTGCCGAGTTTTGACGATGCCTCACTCAAGGGCACCAGCATTTCGTGCCCCAGGTTGAATGAAACCTGCAGTGACCCCTACGATGACTGCTTCACCATTCTAGAGGAGACCGTACCCCGTTATGTCACAGCTCAGCCGCAATGATGTCTCCTGTGTTGCAGTATGTGTCCAAGATGCAGGAAGGCGTGCAGTGATGCCCATCAACACTCACTGCCTATGACCACGATGTTTAGCACACCACCCATGTTATTTTCTTCCCTCCCTGTAGGAAGTTTTTTTTTTCATGTCCATGTGTATATACATGTACATGTTTTTTGTGTTCTGTGCCCTGTTCCTACGAGAGAGAGACCGAGTTATTTTTACTACCAGTATTGTCGACGCGAGGTAGGTGGTCGAGCAAATGTAGACAGCCTTTACTGTCTGCACAGACAGCCTATGCTGTCTGCCATCTGAGTTCACATTTCGCGCCATGCTGGTGCTGCCACCTATAGGCTTACCAGTTCAGTGTGCCAACCCCTGCATCTGCCTCACTGACTCAGCAGCCTAGAAGCAGACAACAAGCCTACTCTCTCCCTCGTGGGCATGGCCCTACCGGGCCATGGGCACAAACACACAAGCTTGTGTACCCACCACGACTTTGCAAATAAAGTAAGAAGCCTCCGAGGACATTTATCAATGAACCCGCTCCGCTGTAGCATCACCAAATAATCTCATTCAGAAACACGGGTATATCACTAACACTGGTATATCACTAACACTGGTATATCACTAACACTGGTACATCACTAACACTGGTATATCACTAACACAGGTGTATCACTAACACTGGTATATCACTAACACTGGTATATCACTAACACTGGTATATCACTAACACTGGTATATCACTAACACTGGTATATCACTAACACTGGTACATCACTAACACTGGACTATCACTAACACAGGTGTATCACTAACACTGGTATATCACTAACACTGGTATATCACTAACACTGGTATATCACTAACACTGGTATATCACTAACACTGGTATATCACTAACACTGGTATATCACTAACACTGGTATATCACTAACACTGGTATATCACTAACACTGGTATATCACTAACACTGGTATATCACTAAACACAGGTGTATCACTAACACTGGTATATCACTAACACTGGTATATCACTAACACTGGTATATCACTAACACTGGTATATCACTAACACAGGTGTATCACTAACACTGGTATATCACTAACACTGGTATATCACTAACACTGGTATATCACTAACACTGGTATATCACTAACACTGGTATATCACTAACACTGGTATATCACTAACACTGGTATATCACTAACACTGGTATATCATTAACACTGGTATATCACTAACACAGGTGTATCACTAACACTGGTATAACACTAACACAGGTGTATCACTAACACTGGTATATTACTAACACTGGTATATCACTAACATTGGTATAAAACTAACACAGGTGTATCACTAACACTGGTATATCACTAACACTGGTATATCACTAACACTGGTATATCACTAACACTGGTATAACACTAACACTGGTGTATCACTAACACTGGTATATCATTAACACTGGTATATCACTAACACTGGTGTATCACTAACACTTGTATATCACTAACACTGGTACCTCACTAACACTGGTATATCACTAACACTGGTATATCACTAACACTGGTATATCACTAACACTGGTATATCACTAACACTGGTGTATAACTAACACTGGTATATCAATAACACTGGTATATCACTAACACTGGTATATCACTAACACTGGTATATCACTAACACTGGTGTATCACTAACACTGGTATATCACTAACACTGGTATATCACTAACACTGGTGTATCACTAACACTGGTATATCACTAATAATGGCTTATCACTAACACTGGTATATCACTAACACTGGTATAACACTAACACTGGTGTATCACTAACACTGGTATATCACTAACACTGGTATATCGCTAACACTGGTGAATCACTAACACTGGTATAACACTATCACTGGTGAATCACAAACACTGGTGTATCACTAACACTGGTATATCACTAACATTGGTACATCGCTAACACTGGTATAACACTAACACTGGTATAACACTAAGACTGGTGTATCACTAAGACTGATATATCAGTAACACTGGTATAACACTAACACAGGTATATCACTAACACTGGTGTATCACTAACACTGGTATATCACTAACACTGGTGTATCACTAACACTAGTAAAACACTAACACTGGTATAACACTAACACTGGTATAACACTAAGACTGGTGTATCACTAAGACTGATAAATCAGTAACACTGGTATAACACTAACACAGGTATATCACTAACACTGGTGTATCACTAACGCTGGTATATCGGTAAAACTGGTATAACACTAACACTAGCATATCACTAACACTAGTGTATCACTAACGCTCGTGTATCACTAACACTGGTATAACACTAACACAGGTGTATCACTAACACTGTTATATCACTAACACTGGTATAACACTAACACTGGTATATCACTAACACTGGTATAACACTAACACAGGTGTATCACTAACACTGTTATATCACTAACACTGGTGTATCACTAACACTGTTATATCACTAACACTGGTATAACACTAACACTGGTATATCACTAACACTGGTATAACACTAACACAGGTGTATCACTAACACTGTTATATCACTAACACTGGTGTATCACTAACACTGGTATATCACTAACACTGTTATATCACTAACACTGGTGTATCACTAACACTGGTATATCACTAACATGGTACATCACTAACACTGATATAACACTAACACAGGTGTATCACTAACACTGTTATATCACTAACATGGTATATCACTAACACTGGTATAACACTAATACTGTTATATCACTAACACTGGTATAACACTAATACTGTTATATCACTAACACTGGTATAACACTAACACAGGTGTATCAATAACACTGTTATATCACTAACACTGTTATATCACTAACACTGGTGTATCACTAACACTGTTATATCACTAACACTGGTGTATCACTAACACTGGTATATCACTAACATGGTACATCACTAACACTGGTATAACACTGATACTGGTATATCACTAACACTGGTGTATCACTAAAACTGTTATATCACTAACACTGGTGTATCACTAACACTGGTATATCACTAACATGGTACATCACTAACACTGGTATAACACTGATACTGGTATATCACTAACACTGGTGTATCACTAACACTGGTATATCACTAACATGGTACATCACTAACACTGGTATAACACTGATACTGTTATATCACTAACACTGGTGTATCACTAACACTGGTATAACACTAACACAGGTGTATCAATAACACTGTTATATCACTAACACTGGTGTATCACTAACACTGTTATATCACTAACACTGGTGTATCACTAACAATGGTATATCACTAACACTGGTATAACACTAACACAGGTGTATCAATAACACTGTTATATCACTAACACTGGTGTATCAATAACACTGTTATATCACTAACACTGTTATATCACTACCATTGTTGTATTGTTACTAACACTGTTGTACTTATACTAACACTGTTGTATTACTACTAACACTATTATATTGCTATTAACACTGCTGTATTGCTTCTAACACTGTTGTATTATTTCTAACACTGTTGTAATGCTACTAACACTGTTTTCTTGATACTAACACTGTTGTATTACTTCTAACACTGTTGTATTACTTCTAACACTGTTGTATTGCTACCATCACCGCTATATTGCTACTAACACTGTTGTATTGCTACCATCACCGCTATATTGCTACTAACACTGTTGTATTGCTGCTGACTCTGTTGTATTACTACTAACATTGTTGTATTGCTAGTAACACTGTTGAACTGCTACTAACACTGTTGTATTGCTATTAGCAGTGTTTTATTGCTACTGACCATGTTGTATTACTACTAACACTGTTGTATTGCTACTGACTCTGTTGTATTACTACTAACATTGTTGTATTGCTAGTAACACTGTTGTACTGCTACTAACACTGGTGTATTGCTACTAACACTGGTGTATTGCTACTAATAGTATTCTATTGCTACTAACACTGTTGTATTACTTCTGTCACTGTTGTATTGCTCCTAACACCGTTATATTGCTACTAACACTGTTGTATTGCTACTAACACTGTTGCATTGCTACTAACACTGTTGTATTGCTACTAACACAGTTGTATTGCTACTAACACTGTTGTATTGCTACTAACAATGTTGTATTGCTACTAACACTTTTGTATTGCTACTAACACAGTTGTATTGCTACTAACACTGTTGTATTGCTACTAACACTGTTGTATTACTTCTAACATTGTTGTATTGCTACTAATACTGTTGTATTGCTACTAAGGCTGTTGTATTGCTACTAACACTGTTGTATTGCTACTAACACTGTTGTATTGCTACTAACACTGTTGTATTGCTACTAACACTGTTGTATTGATAATATCACTATTGTATTGCTATTAACACTGTTGTATTCGTACTAACATGTTGTGTTGCTACTAACACTGTTGTATTGCTACTAACACTATTGTATTGCTACTAACACTGTTGTATTGCTACTAACACTGTTGTATTGATACTAACACTATTGTATTGCTATTAACACTGTTGTATTCGTACTAACATGTTGTGTTGCTACTAACACTGTTGTATTGCTACTAACACTATTGTATTGCTACTAACACTGTTTTATTGCTACTAACACTGTTGTATTGGTACTAACACTGTTGTATTGGTACTAACACTGTTGTATTGCAACTAACACTGTTGTATTGCTACTAACACTGTTGTATTGCTATTAACACTGTTGTATTGCTACTAACACTATTGTATTGCTACTAACACTGTTGTATTGATACTAACACTATTGTATTGCTATTAACACTGTTGTATTCGTACTAACATGTTGTGTTGCTACTAACACTGTTGTATTGCTACTAACACTATTGTATTGCTACTAACACTGTTTTATTGCTACTAACACTGTTGTATTGCTACTAACACTGTTGTATTGGTACTAACACTGTTGTATTGCTACTAACACTGTTGTATTGGTACTAACACTGTTGTATTGCTACTAACACTGTTGTATTGCTACTAACACTGTTGTATTGCAACTAACACTGTTGTATTGGTACTAAAACTGTTGTATTGCTATTTACACTGTTGTATTGCTACTAACACTATTGTATTGCTGTTAACACTGTTTTATTGCTACTAACACTGTTGTATTCGTACTAACACTGTTGTATTGCTAGTAACACTGTTGTATTGCTACTAACACCACTGTATTGCTATTAACACTGTTGTATTGCTACTAACAGTGTTGTATTGCTACTAACACTGTTGTATTGCTACTAACACTGTTGTATTGCTACTAACAGTGTTGTATTGCTATTAACACTGTTGTATTTCTACTAACACTGTTGTATTGCAACTACCACTGTTGTATTGCTACTAACACTATTGTATTGCTATTAACACTGTTGTATTGCTACTAACAGCGTTGTATTGCTACTAGCAGTGTTGTATTGCTAATAACACTGTTGTATTGCTACTAACAGAGTTGTATTGCTACTAACAGTGTTGTATTGCTACTAACACTGTTGTATTGCTACTAACACTGTTCTATTGCTACTAACACTGTTGCATTGCTACTAACACTGTTGTATTGCTGCTAACACTGTTGTATTGCTACTAACACTGTTGTATTGCTACTAACACTGTTGTATTGCTACTAACACTGTTGTATTGCTACTAACACTGTTGTATTGCTACTAACACTGTTGTATTGCTACTAACACTGTTCTATTGCTACTAACACTGTTGCATTGCTACTAACACTGTTGTATTGCTGCTAACAGTGTTGTATTGCTACTAACACTGTTTTATTGCTACTAACACTGTTGTATTGCTACTAACACTGTTGTATTGCTACTGACACTGTTGTATTGCTACTAACACTGTTGTATTGCTGCTAACACTGTTGTATTGCTACTAACACTGTTGTATTGCTACTAACACTGTTGTATTGCTACTGACACTGTTGTATTGCTACTAACACTGTTGTATTGCTACTAACACTGTTGTATTGCTGCTAACACTGTTGTATTGCTACTAACACTGTTGTATTGCTACTAACACTGTTGTATTGCTACTGACACTGTTGTATTGCTACTAACACTGTTGTATTGCTACTAACACTGTTGTATTGCTGCTAACACTGTTGTATTGCTGCTAACACTGTTGTATTGCTGCTAACACTGGTTGATGAGTGGTAATGTATAAATACAGCTTGCAGGTGGCTTTAAATTTCCGTAAGATTTGTTGCTTTCTTACAAGAAAGATAAGTTTGGTGTCTAGGCGCCAAGTTTAACATAAAAACTGTAAATTCCATCTTTACGTGAGATAAATTCAATTCTTCATTTGATTGCCTTCAAAGTTTTAGTGTTAGTGACTTGATCTGAAGGGAATATTTGGAGTGCTGGATGAAGTGTTAACCTGGAGCTTACCTCGAGAGAGTTCCGGGGGTCAACGCCCCCGCGGCCCGGTCTGTGACCAGGTCTCCTGGTGGATCAGAGCCTGGTCAACCAGGCTGTTACTGCTGGCTGCACGCAAACCAACGTACGAGACACAGCCCGGCTGGTCAGGAACCGACTTTAGGTGCTTGTCCAGTGCCAGCTTGAAGACTGCCAGGGGTCTGTTGGTAATCCCCCTTATGTATGCTGGGAGGCAGTTGAACAGTCTCGGGCCCCTGACACTTATTCTATTGTCTCTTAACGTGCTAGTGACACCCCTGCTTTTCATTGGGGGGATGTTGCATCGTCTGCCAAGTCTTTTGCTTTCGTTGCGAGTGATTTTCGTGTGCAAGTTTGGTACTAGTCCCTCTAGGATTTTCCAGGTGTATATAATCATGTGTCTCTCCCGCCTGCGTTCCAGGGAATACAGGTTCAGGAACCTCAAGCGCTCCCAGTAATTGAGGTGTTTTATCTCTGTTATGCGTGCCTTGAAGGTTCTCTGTACATTTTCTAGGTCAGCAATTTCACCTGCCTTGAAAGGTGCTGTTAGTGTGCAGCAATATTCCAGCCTAAATAGAACAAGCGACCTGAAGAGTGTCATCATGGGCTTGGCGTCCCTAGTTTTGAAGGTTCTCATTATCCATCCTGTCATTTTTCTAGCAGCTGCGATTGATACAATGTTATGGTCTTTGAAGGTGAGATCCTCCGACATGATCACTCCCAGGTCTTTGACGTTGGTGTTTCGCTCTATTTTGTGGCCGGAATTTGTTTTGTACTCTGATAAAGTTTTAATTTCCTCGTGTTTACCATATCGAAGTAATTGAAATTTCTCATCGTTGAACTTCATATTGTTTTCTGCAGCCCACTGAAAGATTTGGTTGATGTCCGCCTGGAGCCTTGCAGTGTCTGCAATGGAAGACACTGTCATGCAGATTCGGGTGTCATCTGCAAAGGAAGACACGGTGCTGTGGCTGACATCCTTGTCTATGTCAGATATGAGGATGAGAAACAAGATGGGAGCGAGTACTGTTCCTTGTGGAACAGAGCTTTTCACCGTAGCTGCCTCGGACTTTACTCTGTTGACTACTCTTTGTGTTCTGTTTGTGAGGAAATTATAGATCCATCTACCAACTTTTCCTGTTATTCCTTTAGCACGCATTTTGTGCGCTATTACACCATGGTGACACTTGTCGAAGGCTTTTGCAAAGTCTGTATATATTACATCTGCATCCTTTTTGTCTAGGACCTTATCGTAATGATCCAATAGTTGAGACAGACAGGAGCGACCTGTTCTAAACCCATGTTGCCCTGGGTTGTGTAACTGATGGGTTTCTAGATGGGTGGTGATCTTGCTTCTTAGGACCCTTTCAAAGATTTTTATGATATGGGATGTTAGTGCTATCGGTCTGTAGTTCTTTGCTATTGCTTTACTGCCCCCTTTGTGGAGTGGGGCTGTGTCTGTTGTTTTTAGTAACTGTGGACGACCCCTTTGTCCATGCTCCCTCTCCATAGGATGGTAAAAGCTCGTGATAGGGGCTTCTTGCAGTCCTGTTCTGTCAGTTTTATTACAGAAGTTGATATTTTTATTTTCGAGTGATAGCTGGAGAATGCTTCTATTGATATTCTTCAAACCTTTATTGCTGGCGAATGTGAGTCAGAGGAGGGTTCGGATTATTTCAGTGCCTGACTCTTTTAAAGATGTTGATCTATAGCTCTTAAGTCTTTGATAATGTTAAGTCGGTTTTTAAGTAAGGGTCGGCACCTAGGGCCCCCCTCCCTTTATCAAGGTGTTGTTCTGCAGCTCCTGGATCTTTTGGGAGGGTTGAGTTATAGCTACCAGGTCTCTCAGTGAGTCTAGCTGCAGCTTCGCTGCGTCTTGATTGTTTAGCTGTTGTTCCTTCTCTTGAGGTTGAAGGTAGAGTGGGCTGAGCTGTGAGATAAGAGGGATACTTAGAGTGGGCAAAGTTATGGGATAAGAAGGATACCTAGAGTGGGCTAAGTTATGGGATAAGAAGGATACCTAGAGTGGGCTAAGTTATGGGATAAGAAGGATACCTAGAGTGGGCTAAGTTATGGGATAAGAAGGATACCTAGAGTGGGCTAAGTTATGGGATAAGAGGGATACCTCACTTGCATCTCGCAGCGATCAAAATACATCAAGTTGTTTCATATTTACAATATTATTTAGGATTCCGAGTCTTACAACATGTCATCTTCATTCGGTCTAGTCCCGACTTAATTATTTCACGAGCAGCAGAATGTGTTCTGTGTGTTATGTATCAACGTATACTGTCTTGTAGGGGGAGACTGGGACACACCACACTGCTGGATACATGTTCAAAATAATGAATAACTGAAGTGTAATGAATACTTGTCAATACTAATAACCCACATACAGAAACTCCGGAGATTAACTGATGTGTATATTTCGACCTCACTTTGGGATCCTCTACAGCTTTCGTTGGTATGGGACAACGTAAGACAAAGTCGTAATGTAAACACACCTCTGAACGGTTTAAGACGTTCAGGTTTCTTGACAAATTTTTGCGCCCGAATTGAATTTTTTCAAAGCTGAAGTCAATCGTTATTAAATGTTTGCTTTATAAATGTCTTGAACCGAGTATAGATGTGTACCTAGACAGTGTGGGCATCACAATACCTTCCCACCAAGGTAGTGACTCTTGGTGTAGCTACAACACAGCCGTAACTGATCACTTGTTGCCCTGGAGTCTTAGCTACCTCGTGAAGACAAAGTCTCTCGCTGTCTTCTATGCACTGCTGGAACTAGGCAGATAAATGGTCTGAAAATGCTCTTATTAGACTACAAGTAGGTAACAGGTATCTTCAGCAATGTATGAAGAACTCACATAAAATGCAGTTTGTGTGGAGAAGAGAGTCACCCATAATGACACTAAATCTTACACTGTGATGTAAATGGTTTAGAAAACCTACAAGTTGAAGACTGAGACACTTGTGATGTACTTTTCTCAAAATTGATGGACTGGACACATGTACGCCAGGATGAGGGACTGATTACCTTATCTCCACCGTTCTTCTCTGTATTGGACTGAGGAAGTCACTGGCTGGCGGAGTTTCATCAATAAAGATTCTCAAATGTTGCACAAGTGTCTCAATCTTCAAGTCTCAGTCTGTCCAAAATTTCAACCTTCTAGAAATATATTAAAACAAACCATTGTGAGAAATAACTAATTAATTTATTAATAACAATGAAATGCACGAAATCTTGAGATTATGTCCACCGTAGAGTTATTTTCACACTTTGAATCATTATTTACGTTGCTGGGAAAACTCCAAGAATTTTGGAGCAGTTCCTTCACGAATTTTCGAGAAATGTCCAAATATATTGTGAAAACTCTTAACCCTGTATAGTAACTATATCATTCTTAGCCAGGTTTTTAGGCTTATCGACTACACCTGTGACCTAAACAACACCAGTCTTGAGTAGTTTAATCTCCGAGATATGGATTAAATTAAACTCTTAGATGTATATGAAGAACACTGATCAGAATTTATGATAAAATAATAATAATAATAATCATAATAATAATAATAATAATAATAATAATAATAATAATAATAATAATAATAATAATAATAATCATAATAATAATAATAATAATAATATAATAATAATAATAAATATAATAAAATAATAATAATAATAATAATAATAATAATAATAATAATAATAATAATAATAATAATAATTCACTCTACGTACATGATACAACTATTACGGACATACTATACAGAAAGTCCCTGGTCATGTGAAGCATTTCGGGCAACTTTGGTTTATTTTGTCCCTCAGGATGCGACCCACAACAGTCGACTAACTCCCCAGTACCTACTTACTGCTAGGTGAACAGGGGCAGCAGGTGTAAGGTCTTCGGTGATGGGGAAGGGCAAGTGAAGGAGAGCCCTCTTGATTTGAGGAATTGGAGCTGCGATGGTGTGTGCTCTAGGGATGGTCCAAGGAAACTGGAGCTGTGATAGAGTGGGTGAGGCTGTGGGTTAACTTGATGGTCTAAGAGTTAATAACCAATTTGCTCCAAGAGACGTGAGTTTTATCTTCAAATAATCAGTCACTAAAAATAACAGATATAGCCCCACTCCACAAAGGTGGCAGTAAAGAAATTGCAAAGAATTGCAGGCTCTTCTAACGTCCCACATCATAAAAACCTTTGACACGGTTCTAAGAAGCAAGATCATCGCCAACCATTTAAGCACCCAACCAGAGGTATATCTACGGAAAACAGCGCCTATGGCAAGCTCTGAAATTGGGCTCCTGTCCAAACATCTGACACCTATCTTTTAGATAATTTTACCATAAAATCAGCTCAAAAGTACAAATCAAGTTCGTTAATCTTTTAATTAACAAATTATGTCACCAGATGAAAATTATGAAACCCCTGCACAGAAGCCCTGCAAGCTTTCCTCAGCACTATTGAACATCCCTCCAGATGGATCGAAAAAACTGGAACCGACTTCCGCATGAACCAGCTACATGATCTATGTCAAGTTAGGCAACAGAGACATTTCCCTGCTCCATGGGATATTACCTCATTCCAAAGTACCATTCCTCCATTTACCCCCAAAACTCTTCTTAAATCGCAACCAAAGCTTCGTCTTGAAGCCAAACATGATGCCTTAAACTGTGTTGATAACCTAGTCACACAGAACATTCTTTCATAAATTATTTACGTTGATGGTTCTGTTCACCAATCCACTGGTGCAGCTGGTAGTGCTGCTGTTGTCATACAGAGTGATGGCTCTCATAAAGAAATTGGAGCACGCATCAATAACTAGGCCTCTACCCTTCAAACAGAACTGTTTGCCATACTCCTTGCACTCAAATGCGTCCATGTATCTAAGGTTGACACTTTAATTGTAATTGATTCTCTGCCATCCATAAATGCTCTCAACTCATTAAGTATAAATTGTGGCATGTTCGTGTCAGAAGCCAGACATAGGTATGGTAAGATTGTGGACAGTGGAGTCAGAGTGCACATGCTGTGGATTCCATCTCACATTGGTCTTCAGATGCATGATAGAACTAATAAATTGGCTAAGCTGTATGCTTTCAAAGAGGGGGTAGATTATAATCTTGGGTTGTCAGTTAGCAGTTTGAGAACAATAATACGAAAAGAACTTTAATTGAATTTTATTGACTTAAGACTTAGGGAGACTGACACCAGTCAGTCCAACTATCATCATTCCATCATGCAGGAGGAGCCACATGTCTATGGTGCATCCAACAAAGTAAGCCGACTCTTGGATGTCACTATTGCCTGGCTCCGGCTGGGTTACAAGTATCTTTGACAGGTTAAATCACCACCACCAGATGTAGACCAAATAAAATGTAAACTTTGACAGATGGACTATTGTCACAACCTGCGTCATTATGTACTGGAGTGCGATAAAAATAATGAATTTAGAGACAACTCACACAGAAATGTTCAAGAAATGTTAAAGTATTTTATCCACAGTGGTATATTACAAACCATTCTGGAAAAATACTGTGAAAAATGCTGTATATTTTCCGAAAATACAGTGTATTTTGTATGTAAATTAGTGAAATATATTGTAATTAATAAAATTAATTTATAAATAAAAAAGGAACCAGCGACAGTGTTAGCATCGCTTGGGGAGACGCCATGTTTTGAACTGGACAAGATAGACGTTAGGAAAAATCGGAAGAATTTTCGTCGCGCTAGAGGTTAAATTGTGTTTAAAACCTCTCAAATAGGAGCAGAAATTGTTGGATCTGCAGTCCTGCAGAATCTGAGAAATAGACGACTGGACACGACTCTGTAATCAGATGGGAAAAGGGATAATGAGTGCACCATAAACCAGCTAAGTAATGTGTATATTTATGTTGAAATTTCTGGCCAGTAATTTTCTTCATATTTTAGGCAGGGGTTTGTGTATGACACACTAAGTAATCTCCAGACAAATTGGTGAGTGTTATTATTATAAATTCTCCTTCAATGTATATATTCATTAACTAAATTTAACATACAGTCCACATATTTACATTAATGTTTTACCATAATTCCTGGTGATGTATATTTTATTTGAAATTAATATAGGTTCAGAGTGACTTGTGGAGATAGAGAGAGTGGAGCAAGGATCGATGGAGGACATGTTTTGCGACCGAGGATGTCCTAAAATTCCTACATGTCCCTGTTACATTGATAAAGAATAATTATCTTTGTTACTATTTCTTGGTATGTATCTTATGAGGTTCATCCAGGTAATTTTAATTTTCCACAAATACCTTGACTTTGGTCACTGTAAATGAAGCATTACTACGTGTGTGTGTGTACTCACCTAGTTGTACTCACCTAGTTCAGGTTGCGGGGGTCGAGTCCAAGCTCCTGACCCCGCCTCTTCACTGGTCGCTGCTAGGTCACTCTCCCTGAACCGTGAGCTTTATCATACCTCTGCTTAAAGCTATGTATGGATCCTGCCTCCACTAAATCGCTTCCCAAACTATTCCACTTCCTGACTACTCTGTGGCTGAAGTAGTACTTCCTAACATCCCTGTGATTCATCTGTGTCTTCAACTTCCAACTGTGTTCCCTTGTTGCTGTGTCCCATCTCTGGAACATCCTGTCTTTGTCCACCTTGCCAATTCCTCTCAGTATTTTGTAAGTCGTTATCATGTCCACCCTATCTCTCCTCTCCTCCAGTGTCGTCAGGTCTATTTCCCTTAACCTCTCCTCGTAGGACATACTTCTTAGCTCTGGGACTAGTCTTGTTGCAAACCTTTACACTAGTTTCTTTACGTGCTTGGCTAGGTGTGGGCTCCAAACTGGTGCCGCATACTCCAATGTGGGTCTAACGTACACGGTGTAGAGGGTCCTGAACGATTCCTTATTAAGATGTCGGAATGCTGTTCTGAGGTTTGCTAGGCGTCCATATGCTGCAGCAGTTATTTAGTTGATGTGCGCTTCAGGAGATGTGCCTGGTGTTATACTCACCCCAAGATCTTTTTCCTTGAGTGAGGTTTGTAGTCTCTGGCCCCCTAGACTGTACTCCGTCTGCGGTCGTCTTTCCCCATCCCCAATCTTCATGACTTGGCACTTGGTGGGGTTGAACTCCAGGAGCCAATTGCTGGACCAGGTCTGCAGCCTGTCTAGATCCCTTTGTAGTTCTGCCTGGTCATCGATCGAATGAATTCTCCTCATCAACTTCACGTCATCTGCAAACAGGGCCACTTCGGAGTCTATTCCTTCCGTCATGTCGTTCACAAATACCAGAAACAGCACTGGTCCTAGGACTGACCCCTGTGGGACCCCACTGGTCACAGGTTGCCATGTACGGGAGGTAATGGAACGTAATTATTAATCGGGGAATATGGAAGTAAGGGGTTATGTAAGGCAGGGGATATGCAGGCGTGGTGGTAGGAGAGATGATTAGTGAAGGTAGGTAATGTGAGGTCACTGGTGACTACACCTTCACCTCTCATTACTCTACCCACCACACTACCCACCCTCTCACTACTTGAAATAAAATAATGAATAAAATAGCAAATAACGGGGACAGTGAATATTACTATTCTACTCTAACACAGTTTATTATTAAGTCTGTACAATAATATATTTGGGAACAGGAGTACATTATTGTGGTTTAGATAAATGGGATGGTATGTATAAGCAGTGAGACAGGGAATACAATCAACTTGGCAAAAATGAATATGACTTACAATATAGTTCAAAGGACAGTTCACTACAGGAATTAAGCCACAGGTCCCAAGACCTACACAGCACGAGTACTGCTCGAAGCCAGTACTCTGACCAATGTCTCCAACAGTCTCCTCCAGAGACTTCAGCAGCCTTCTCCCGAGCCCTGCACCCCAGCAGCAGCTCCGCTCGAAGTCTCCTGATCATGCTCTTCCTTGGGCTTATGTGGTGGTCCAAGCACCCTCCACAATGAGGTGTGCACCACGTGTACGACCTGACACCGAGATCTGATGCCAGTGATGAACAAAGGAGCTGAGACTTAAGCGCCGAAAAGGCGTGGCTGCTTAGCCACTTGCCAAGGCAAGGTGACCATATAATTAGGTCTCTCTAGAGACCTCACAAGCCCAGTTGAACTACATCACAAGGTGCCCACTCTGACACCTCGCCACGTACCATGGCTCGCTGCTGTCTTCCTGACAAGTATTCCCTGATCCATTGTAGTGCCTTCCATGTTATCCCTGCTTGGTCCCCCAGTTTTTGCACTAATCTCTTGTGTGGAACTGTGTTAAACTCCTTCATGCAGACCAAGAAAATGCAATCCATCCACCTTCTCTCTCTTGTCTTACTGCTGTCACCATGTCATAGAACTCCAGTAGGTTTGTGACACAGGATTTCCCGTCCCTGAAATCATGTTGACTGCTGTTGATGAGATCATTATTTTCTAGGTGTTCCACCACTCTTCTCCTGATAATCTTCTCCATGACTTTGCATACTATACATGTCAGTGACACTGGTCTATAGTTTAGTGCTTCATGTCTGTCTCCTTTTTTAAAGATTGGGACTACATTTGCTGTCTTCCATGTCTCAGACAATCTCCCTGTTTCGATAGAATTATTGAATATTGTTGCTCAGGGTACACATAGCGCCTCTGCTCCCTCTCTCAGGACCCATGGATAGATGTTATCTGGTCCCATTTGCTCACTCAGAAGCCTCTTCACTTCTTCCACGATTGTGTGTACTGTGTCCAGCACTTGGTGGTGTACCCCACCTCTCCATCTTTCTGGAGCCCCTTCTGTCTCCTCTGTGAACACTTCTTTGAATCTCTTGTTGAGTTCCTCACATACTTCACGGTCATTTCTTGTTGTCTCTCCTCCTTCCTTCCTTAGCCTGATTACCTGGTCCTTGACTGTTGTTTTCCTCCTGATGTGGCTGTATAACAGCTTCGGGTCAGATTTGGCTTTCGCTGCTATGTCGTTTTCATATTGTCGTTGGGCCTCCCTTCTTATCTGTGCATATTCATTTCTGGCTCTACGACTGCTCCCCTTATTCTCCTGGGTCCTTTACCTTCTATATTTCTCCCATTCCCTAGCACACTTAGTTTTTGCCTCCCTGCACCTTTGGGTGAACCATGGGCTCATCCTGGCTTTTTCATTATTCCTGTTACACTTGGGTACAAACCTCTCCTTAGCCTCCTTGCACATTGTTGTTACATATACCATCATCTCATTAACTGGCTTCCCTGCCAGTTCTCTGTCCCACTGAACCCTGTTCAGGAAGTTCCTCATTCCAGCGTAGTCCCCTTTCTTGTAGTTTGGCTTCATTCGCCCTGGCCTTCCTGCTTCCCCCTCCACTTGTAGCTCTACTGTGTATTCGAAGCTTAAAACCACATGATTGCTGGCCCCAAGGGGTCTTTCATATGTGATGTCCTCGATATCTGCACTACTCAAGGTGAATACTAGGTCCAGTCTTGCTGGTTCATCTTCTCCTCTCTCTCTTGTAGTGTCCCTTACGTGTTGGTACATGAAGTTTTCCAGTATCACCTTCATCATCTTAGCCCTCCATGTATCTTGGCCTCCCTGTGGCTCCAAGTTCTCCCAATCGATTTCCTTGTGGTTAAAGTCACCCATGATCAGGAGCTTTGCCCTGCATGCATGAGCTCTTCTGGCCACTGCAGCCAGTGTGTCAACCATCGCTCTATTGCTCTCATCATACTCTTGCCTTGGCCTCCTGTTGTTCTGTGGTGGGTTATACATCACTGCATTTACCACTTTGGGACCTCCAGAGTGAAGTGTTCCCGCTATGCAATCGGTTGCTTCTCCACTGTCTCTTCTTTCCAGCTCATCAAAATTCCATTGTTTTTTTTGTTCCCTCTGTCTTTCCTCAGGATCTGGTATCCCGTTGGAAAGATGGCATCTGTTATCATACCTATAAGCTTGGTTTCTGTGAGAGCTATGATGTGTGTGTGTGTGTGTATGTGTGTGTGTGTGTGTGTGTGTGTGTGTGTGTGTGTGTGTGTGTGTGTGTATATATGTGTGTGTGTGTGTATATATGTGTGTGTGTACTCACCTAGTTGAGGTTGCAGGGGTCGAGTCCTAGCTCCTGTGTGTGTGTGCTCACCTAGTTGTACTCACCTTGTTGAGGTTGCAGGGGTCGAGTCCAAGCTCCTGGCCCCGCCTCTTCACTGGTCGCTACTAGGTCACTCTCCCTGAACCTTGAGCTTTATCATACCTCTGCTTAAAGCTATGTATGGATCCTGCCTCCACTAAATCGCTTCCCAAACTATTCCACTTCCTGACTACTCTGTGGCTGAATAAATACTTCCTAACATCCCTGTGATTCATCTGTGTCTTCAACTTCCAACTGTGTCCCCTTGTTGCTGTGCCCCATCTCTGGAACATCCTGTCTTTGTCCACCTTGTCAATTCCTCTCAGTATTTTGTTTGTCGTTATCACATCCTCCATTGTCGTCAGGTTGATTTTCCTTAACCTCTCCTCTTAGCTCTGGGACTAGTCTTGTTGCAAACCTTTACACTTTCTCTAGTTTCTTTACGTGCTTGGCTAGGTGTGGGTTCCAAACTGGTGCCTCATACTCCAATATGGGTCTAACGTACACGGTGTACAGGGTCCTGAACGATTCCTTATTGAGATGTCGGAATGCTATTCTGAGGTTTGCTAGGCGCCCATATGCTGCAGCAGTTATTTGGTTGATGTGCGCTTCAGGAGATTTGCCTGGTGTTATACTCACCCCAAGATCTTTATCCTTGAGTGAGGTTTGTAGTCTCTTGCCCCCTAGAATGTACTCCGTCTGCGGTCTTCTTTGCCCTTCCCCAATCTTCATGACTTTGCACTTGGTGGAGTTGAACTCCAGGAGCCAATTGCTGGACCAGGTCTGCAGCCTGTCCAGATCCCTTAGTAGTTCTGCCTTGTCCTCTTCCGATTAAATTCTTCTCATCAACTTCACATCATCTGCAAACAGGGACACTTCGGAGTCTATTCCTTCCGTCATGTCGTTCACAAATACCAGAAACCACACTGGTCCTAGGATTGACCCCTGCGGGACCCCGCTGGTCACAGGTGCCCACTCTGACACCTCGCCACGTACCATGACTCGCTGCTGTTTTCCTGACAAGTATTCCCTGATCTATTGTAGTGCCTTCCCTGTTATCCCTGCTTGGTCCTCCAGTTTTTGCACTAATCTCTTGTGTGGAACTGTGTCAAACGCCTTCTTGCAGTCCAAGAAAATGCAATCCACCCACCCCTCTCTCTCTCTTGTCTTACTGCTGTCACCATGTCATAGAACTCCAGTAGGTTTGTGACACAGGATTTTCCGTCCCTGAAACCATGTTGACTGCTGTTAATGAGATCATTCCTTTCTAAGTGTGTGTGTGTGTGTGTATGTGTGTGTGTGTGTGTATGTGTGTGTGTGTTTGTGTGCATGTGTATACTCACCTAGTTGTACTCACCTAGTTGTGGTTGCAGGAGTCGAGTCATAGCTCCAGGCCCCGCCTCTTCACTGGCCGCTACTGAGTCACTCTCCCTGGACCATGAGCTTTATCATACCTCTGCTTAAAGCTATGAATGGATCCTGCCTCCACTACGTCGCTTCCCAAACTATTCCACTTCCTGACAACTCTGTGACTGAAGAAATACTTCCTAACATCTCTGTGATTCATCTGTGTCTTCAAGTTCCAACTGTGTCCCCTTGTTACTCTGTCCCATCTCTGGAACATTCTGTCTCTGTCCACCTTGTCAATTCCTCGCAGTTTTTTATGTCGTTATCATGTCCCCCCTATCTCTCCTGTCCTTCAGTGTGTGCGTGCTTGTATGTGTGTGTATGTGTTTGTATGCTCGTGTGCGTGTGCGCTCGTGTGTACTCACCTAATTGTGGTTGCAAGAGTCGAGACTCAGCTCCTGGCCCCGCCTCTTCTCTGATCACTATTAGGTCCTCTCTTTCCTTGTTCCATGAGCTTTCTCATACCTCGTCTTTAAAGCTATGTATGGTTCCTGCCTCCACTATATCACTTGCTAGACTATTCCACTTCCTAAATAACAAAAGAAAAGGCACAATACCGTGACTGGAACGATACACAAATAACCCGCACATTAATTGTTAAACTAATCAAGGTGCTATTCTCAGGTGCTAAAGTTAATAAGTTCACTATTTTGCCATTATATTCCAAAGCTCATTTATTTGATTACCACTTTATTGTTCACCACAACTTATATTAGTCCCTTTTATATTATAATTTTATATTATAATTCTAACTTTAAAGAATTACCTTTAAAGTACTACATACTATTATATTCCCAAGCTCCATTATTTGATCATCACTTTATTTGTTCACCACAGATTATTTTAGTCCCTTTTATATTGTCTCCTTTATTTTAGCTTTAAAAAACTACCTTAGCTCATTATTTTTTACATTTGTTAAATAATTCAGGTGCTATTTTTTTTTTTAGCTTTAGAATATTTACTTTATTTTTTACTTAATTCTAACTATAGATTCACTACAAATCTTATGATTACAAGCATTGATCCTGATACCAACCTCTTATTTAATGACTTAAATGATTCAAACAGTTACTGTAATTACTACACAGCAGAACAATCAAAGGCACTTCTCAGTGCCAACAACAACATAACTATCTTTAACTACAGTATCAGATCTTTAAGCAAGCATTACGATGACCTCCTAGCATTACTAAATTCCTTGCATGCCAATATGTCCATCATTACACTAACTGAAACCTGGCTAAAGCCTGATAGTACAGATGTCTATGCCATTCCTGGTTACACAGCCATACACAACTGTAGGCCAGACCAACAAGGGGGTGGCACAGCTATGTACTACTCAGACCAACTAGAATGTATCACTAATATTTGCACAAGGGATGAACATGGGGAATATATAATAGCTAAACTCAAATCCAAATACCTACAAAAACCTCTCACAGTGATAAACATCTACAGAATTCCACAATCAAACATTAGCCAATTTAGTCAAAACCTAGGAAGTATGATAACTGATGCACGCATGAACAAAGATGACTTATACTCTCAGGTAACTTCAATATAAATCTCCTGCAAGACCAGGACCCACACGTTACTGAATTCATAAACACAATGAGTAACTGCATGTTGCTACCAACAGTAACAAAACCTACAAGAGTTACAGAGACTAGTGTTTCCCTACTTGACCACATCTGGACCAACACCATATCCCCTTTAAAATCAGGCATAATTACAGATAATACCACAGACCACTACCCTACTTTCCTCATAACAACTCTTGGTAAAATACCCCAAGACACTACTAAAGTCACCTTCAGACTTGACAATGAGGCAGCCATTAATAACTTCACAACAGCAGTAACAAACATTGACTGGCACACTGAGCTAGAAATCTATACAGATATTGACGAATGTTTTAATAATTTTCTAAAAAAGACCCAATACCTTTATAACAAGCACTGCCCTAAAAAAACTAAACAGATGACAGTAAGAGACTGAACAGTCCCTGGCTAACACCCAGCATTCTCAAATCCATAAATACAAAACACCAATATGAAAAACAGTACAGAATGGGTCACATTAATAGAGACCAAACAAAACGTTACTCGTCAATCCTAACCAGCCTGATAAGAAGGGCAAAAAAATTGTATTATGAGAACAGATTATCCAACTTACGAGGTGATATAAAAAAGACCTGGAAGACCCTATCAGAAATTCTGGGAACAAAAAAGATATCACGACATAGCGAAATAAAATTAGCAAAATCAGATGAACCCCAACTCCCACCAACAGAAACAGCAAACAGACTCAATGATTTCTTCTCCACTATAGGTCAAAACCTTGCCAATAATATCCCAAGCTCAGATACCCCACCAAATGACTACCTCACCGGCAACTACCCGAACACACTGTTCCTAGCTCCGACTAACCCATACGAAGTCTCCCTTATTATCAACGCACTGAAAAACAAGGCAGGAGATTTAAATACCTTACCACCCTTTATATACAAAAAAGCGTCACAAGTACTATCACTAATCATTGCAACACTCTTTAACAAATCCATTGAATCCTCCACCTTCCTACAGTTCTCAAAATAGCAAGGGTCACCCGATCCATAATGGAGGAGACCAAACAGAGTTGAATAACTATAGGCCAATATCCAATTTACACCCTCTCTCAAAAATCTTCGAAAAATTAATTCATAAACGAATCTACTCCTACCTTATCTCCCAAAACATACTCAACCCCTGCCAATTTGGATTCAGGCCTAATAAAAATACTAATGATGCTATTATACACATGCTAGAACATATATACACTGCAATAGAGAAAAAAGAAGTCCCACTGGGGATCTTCATTGACTTACGTAAAGCTTTTGATACAGTTGACATGACTTGCTCCACGTAAAATTGTCACACTATGGTATTAGAGGGCACTCCCTAACTACCTCAAGTCTTACCTCAGCAACAGAAGCCAATATGTGTACGCAAATGGGGCAAGCTCTTCCGCACAACCAGTTGGTGTCCCACAGGGAAGTGTCCTTGGCCCTCTTCTCTTTCTCCTATACATAAATGACCTACCAAATGCTTCGCAATTACTCAAACCCACACTTTTTGCAGATGACACCACATACGTCTTCTCTCACCCGAGCCCAGTCACGCTAGCCAATACTGTAAACACCGAATTACAGAAAATATCTACCTGGATGAGGACTAACAAACTTACATTAAACATTGACAAAACCTACTTCATTCAGTTTGGTAGCAGAGCTACCAACGGATCACCTATCACAAAGCTAACAGAGGGAAAATTCTTAGGAATCCACCTCGATAATAGACTCAAATTTCATACACATATACAACAAATTTCTAAGAAAATTTCCAAGACTGTAGGCATTTCTATCGAAGATACGGTACTATGTTCCACAGTCAGCCCTCCTGGCCCTTTATCACTCTCTTATTTACCCCTATCTCACCTATGGAATTTGTGCATGGGGCTCAACAACAAGTAACCATCTCAGACCACTAATTACCCAACAAAAGGCTGCAGTTAGAATGATAACAAATTCTCACTACAGGCAGCACACTCCACCAATATTCCCAAACACTCAACCTACTCACCATACAAAACATCCATACTTATTATTGCACTTATTACATACATAGAACACTTAACTCTGATATTAACCCTCCCCTCAAACATCTCCTTGCCAACCTCAACAGAACACATGACCATAATACAAGGCACAGATCACTCTTTGATGTTCCTCGTGTCCATCTCACGCTATGCAAAAACTCAATGCACATAAAAGGCCCTATCAGAAATTCTGGGAACAAAAAAGATATCACGACATAGCGAAATAAAATTAGCAAAATCAGATGTAAATATAAAAGAAACACTACCTGTTTATAAATTCAAGTCTCTTCTCAAAGTTCACTTACTCACTCAAAACCAAATAAATACTGAATAACTGAACCATATAAATTGTATATCCTGAATGTTACTCACAATTATATCACACAAATGTTAAACCTAACTTTGTTATTTTTTTTTTAAATACACTACCTGAATGAACAGCAATGCATGCAACCACATGACCTGTCTTTGTAATACTCATTTGTATTTTATAGTTATCTGTTTACAATAATGTTTTATCACTGATTTCATCATTGCTTAGTTAATCTTAAGTTAATTTTAAGCCGGCCCGTAATGCTATGCATATAAGTGGCTTTGGCATGCTGCTCTTACCTGTATTTTTTTGTACCTCTGTATGTATGTATAAAAGAGAAGCTTACGACGACGTTTTGGTCCGACTTGGACCATTGACAAAGACACACTGTGTGACTTTGTCAATGGTCCAAGTCGGACCGAAACGTCGTCGTAAGCTTCTCTCTTTTATGTGCGGGTTATTTGTGTATTATTCCACTTCCTGACAACTCTACGACTGAAGAAATACTTCCTAACATCCCTTTGACTCATCTGAGACATCAACTTCCAATTGTGACCCCTTGTTTCTGTGTCCCCTCTCTGGAACATTCTGTTTCTGTCCACCCTATCCATTCCACGCAGTATTTTGTATGTCGTTATCATGTTTCCCCTAACCCTCCTGTCCTTAACCTTTCTTCGTACGATATTCCCCTTAGCTCTGTTGCAGACCTTGCACTTTCTCTAATTTCTTGACGTGCTTGACCAAGTGTGGGTTACAAACTGGTGCTGCATACTCCAGTATGGGCCTAACGTACACAGTGTACAGTGTCTTGAACGATTCCTTACTGAGGTATCCGAACGCTATTCTTAGGTTTACCAGGCGCCCATATGCTGCAGCAGTTATCTGCTTGATGTGTGCTTCCGTCGACGTGTTCGGTGTTATACTCACCCCAAGATCTTTCTCCTTGAGCAAAGTTTGCAGTCTTTGGCTACCTAGCCTATACTCTGTCTGAGGTCTTCTTTGTCCTTCCCCGATCTTCATGAATTTGCATTTGGCGGGGTTAAATTCGAGGAGCCAGTTGCTGGTTGTGGCTGCAGAGGTCGAGTCGTAGCTCCTGGCCCCGCCTCTTCACTGGTCGCTACTGGGTCACTCTCCCTGAACCATGAGCTTTGTCATACCTGTGTGTGTGTTGTGTGTGTGTGTGTGTGTGTGTGTGTGTGTGTGTGTGTGTGGTGTGTGTGTGTGTGTGTGTGTGTGTGTGTGTGTGTGTGTGTGTATGTGTTTGTGTGTGTGTGTGTATGTTTGTGTGTGTGTGTGTTCTCACCTATTTCTACTCACCTATTTATGGTTGCAAGGGTTGAGTCATAGCTCCTGGCCCCGCCTCTTCACTGATTGTGTGTGTGTGTGCGGGCGCGCGCTCGTATGGGTGTATGACCCACTTAATATTTGTATTTATAAGTCATTACAATTGTGACCAGGTGTGGACGTATCAGTGGTTCATTACTTTGTAATTTGTTCATGACTGTAACCATGTATAGGAGTGAAGCTGATTCATTACCTCTGTAACTTGCCATGATTAGTGACCAGATCTACCTGGAGTTCATTACCTTTGTAACTAGTTCAGCTGTCATAACTTTGGGGTCCAGTCACTGGACCCATTATGTACCTTTGTAATCTTTTGACTACCGCCCACAGGATGGGTATGGGGTGACTACCACCCACAAGATGGGTATGGGACTACCACCCACAGGATGGGTATGGGGTGATTACCACCCACAGGATGGGTATGGGGTGAGTACCACCCACAGGATGGGTATGGAGTGACTACCACCCACAGGATGGGTATGGGGTGACTACCACCCACAGGATGGGTATGGGGTGAGTACCACCCACAGGATGGGTATGGAGTGACTACCACCCACAGGATGGGTATGGGGTGACTACCACCCACAGGATGGGTATGGGGTGGACTACCACCACAGGATGGGTATGGGTGTGGACTATAACCCACAGGATGGGTATGGGGTGACTACCACCCACAGGATGGGTATGGAGTGACTACCACCCACAGGATGGGTATGGATTGACTACCACCCACATGATGGGTATGGGGTGACTACCACCCGCAGGATGGGTATGGGGTGACTACCACCCACAGGATGGGTATGGGACTACCACCCACAGGATGGGTATGGGGTGACTACCACCCGCAGGATGGGTATGGGGTGATTACCACAAGCAGGATGAGTATGGGGTGACTACCACCCACAGGATGGATATGGGGTGACTACCACCCAGAGGATGGGTATGGGGTGACTACCACCCACAGGATGGGTATAGGGTGACTACCACCCACAGGATGGGTATGGGGTGACTACCACCCACAGGATGGGTATGTAGTGACTACCACCCACAGGATGGGTATGGGGTGACTACCACCCACAGGATGGGTATGGGGTAGCTACCACCCACAGGATGGGTATGGGGTGAGTACCACCCACAGGATGGGTATGGGGTGACTACCACCCACAGGATGGGTATACGGTGACTACCACCCACAGGATGGGTATGGGGTGACTACCACCCACAGGATGGGTATGGGGTAGCTACCACCCACAGGATGGGTATGGGGTGACTACCACCCACAGGATGGGTATGGGGTGACTACCACCCACAGGATGAGTATAGGGTGACTACCACCCACAGGATGGGTATGGGGTGACTACCACCCACAGGATGGGTATGGAGTAACTACCACCCACAGGATGGGTATGGGGTAGCTACATCCCACAGGATGGGTATGGGGTGACTACCACCCACAGTATGGGTATGGGGTAACTACCACGTACAGGATGGGTATAGGGTGACTACCACCCACAGGATGGGTATGGGGTGGCTACCACCCACAGGATGGGTATGGCGTGACTACCACCCACAGGATGGGTATGGTGTAACTACCACCCACAGGATGGGTATAGGGTGACTACCACCCACAGGATGGGTATGGAGTGACTACCACCCACAGGATGGGTATGGGGTGACTACCACCCACAGGATGGGTGTGGGGTGACTACCACCCACAGGATGGGTATGGAGTGACTACCACCCACAAGATAGGAATGGAGTGACTACCACCCACAGGATGGGTATGGGGTTGCTGCTACCCACAGGATGGGTATGGAGTGACTACCACCCACAGGATGGGTATGGGGTGACTACCACCCACAGGATGGGTATGGGGTGACTACCACCCACAGGATGGACATGGGGTGGCTACCACCCACAGGATGGGTATGCGGTGACTACCACCCACAGGATGGGCATGGGGTGACTACCACTCACAGGATGGGTATGGGGGTGACTACCACCCACAGGATGGGTATGGGGTGACTACCACCCACAGGATGGGTATGGAGTGACTACTACCCACAGGATGGGTATGGGGTGACTACTACCCACAGGATGGGTATGGGGTGACTACCACCCACAGGATGGACATGGGGTGGCTACCACCCACAGGATGGGTATGCGGTGACTACCACCCACAGGATGGGCATGGGGTGACTACCACTCACAGGATGGGTATGGGGGTGACTACCACCCACAGGATGGGTATGGGGTGACTACCACCCACAGGATGGGTATGGAGTGACTACTACCCACAGGATGGGTATGGGGTGACTACCACCCACAAGATGGATATGGGGTGACTACCACCCATAGGATGGGTATGGATTGATTACCACCCACAGGATGGGTATGGGGTGACTACCACCCACAGGATGGGTATGGGGTGACTACCACCCACAGGATAGGTATGGGACTACCACCCACAGTATGGGTATGGGGTGACTACCACCCACAGGATGGGTATGGATGGACTACCACCCACAGGATGGGTATGGAGTGACTACCGCCCACAGGATGCGTATGGGGTGACTACCACCCACAGGATGGGTATGGAGTGACTACCACCCACAGGATGGGTATGGGGTGACTACCACCCACAGGATGGGTATGGGGTGACTACCACCCACAGGATGGGTATGGGGTGACTACCACCCACAGAATGGGTATGGATTGACTACCACCCACAGGATGGGTATGGGGTGACTACCGCCCACAGGATGGGTATGGATTGACTACCACCCAGAGGATGGGTATGGGACTGTACCCACAGGATGGGTATGGATTGACTACCACCCACAGGATGGGTATGGGACTACCACCCACAGGATGGGTATGGAGTGACTAACACCCACAGTATGGGTATGGACTACCACCCACAGGATGGGTATGGGGTGACTACCACCCACAGGATGGATATGGGGTGACTACCACCCACAGGATGGGTATGGATTGACTACCACCCACAGGATGGGTATGGGGTGACTACCACCCACAGGATGGGTATGGGGTGACTACCTCCCACAGGATGGGTATGGGGTGACTACCACCCACAGGATGGGTATGGGACTACCACCCACAGTATGGGTATGGGGTGACTACCACGCACAGGATGGGTATGGATTGACTACCACCCACAGGATGGGTATTGAGTGACTACCGCCCACAGGATGGGTATGGGGTGAGTACCACCCACAGGATGGGTATGGAGTAACTACCACCCACAGGATGGGTATGGGACTACCACCCACAGGATGGGTATGGGGTGACTACCACCCACAGGATGGGTATGGGGTGTACTCCCCACAGGTTTGGGTATGGATTGACTACCACCCACAGGATGGGTATGGGGTGACTACCGCCCACAGTATGGGTATGGATTGACTACCACCCAGAGGATGGGTATGGGACTACCATCCACAGGAGGGGTATGGGGACTACCACCCACAGGATGGGTTGAATTGACTACCACCCACAGGATGGGTATGGGATGACTACCGCCCACAGGATGGGTATGGGGTGACTACCACCCACAGGATGGGTATGGAGTGACTACCACCCACAGGATGGGTATGGGACTACCACCCACAGGATGGGTATGGGGTGACTACCACCCACAGGATGGGTATGGGGTGACTACCACCCACAGGATGGGTATGGGGTGACTACCACCCACAGGATGGGTATGGGATGACTACCACCCACAGGATGGGTATGGGGTGACTACCACCCACAGGATGGGTATGGGGTGACTACCACCCACAGGATGGGTATGGAGTAACTACCACCCACAGGATGGGTATGGGACTACCACCCACAGGATGGGTTATGGGGTGACTACCACCCACAGGATGGGTATGGGGTGACTACCACCCGCAGGATGGGTATGGGGTGACCACCACCCACAGGATGGGTATGGGGTGACTACCACCCACAGGATGGGTATGGATTGACTACCACCCACAGGATGGGTATGGGGTGACTACCACCCACAGGATGGGTATGGATTGACTACCACCCACAGGATGGGTATGGAGTGACTACCGCCCACAGGATGGGTATGGGGTGAGTACCACCCACAGGATGGGTATGGAGTAACTACCACCCACAGGATGGGTATGGGACTACCACCCACAGGATGGGTATGGGGTGACTACCACCCACAGGATGGGTATGGGGTGACTACCACCCACAGGATGGGTATTGGTTGACTACCACCCACAGGATGGGTATGGGGTGACTACCGCCCACAGTATGGGTATGGATTGACTACCACCCAGAGGATGGGTATGGGACTACCATCCACAGGATGGGTATGGGGTGACTACCACCCACAGGATGGGTATGAATTGACTACCACCCACAGGATGTGTATGGGGTGAGTACCACCCACAGGATGGGTATGGATTGACTACCACCCACAGGATGGGTATGGGGTGACTACCACCCACAGGATGGGTATGGATTGACTACCACCCACAGGATGGGTATGGAGTGACTACCGCCCACAGGATGGGTATGGGGTGAGTACCACCCACAGGATGGGTATGGAGTAACTACCACCCACAGGATGGGTATGGGACTACCACCCACAGGATGGGTATGGGGTGACTACCACCCACAGGATGGGTATGGGGTGACTACCACCCACAGGATGGGTATTGGTTGACTACCACCCACAGGATGGGTATGGGGTGACTACCGCCCACAGTATGGGTATGGATTGACTACCACCCAGAGGATGGGTATGGGACTACCATCCACAGGATGGGTATGGGGTGACTACCACCCACAGGATGGGTATGAATTGACTACCACCCACAGGATGTGTATGGGGTGACTACCGCCCACAGGATGGGTATGGGGTGACTACCACCCACAGGATGGGTATGGAGTGACTACCACCCACAGGATGGGTATGGGACTACCACCCACAGGATGGGTATGGGGTGACTACCACCCACAGGATGGGTATGGGGTGACTACCACCCACAGGATGGGTATGGGGTGACTACCACCCACAGGATGGGTATGGAGTGAGTACCACCCACAGTATGGGTATGGGACTACCACCCACAGGATGGGTATGGGGTGACTACCACCAACAGGATGGGTATGGGCTGAGTACCACCCACAGGATGGGTATGGAGTGACTACCACGCACAGGATGGGTATGGGGTGACTACCACCCACAGGATGGGTATGGGGTGACTACCACCCACAGGATGGGTATGGGGTGACTACCACCACAGGATGGGTATGGGGTGACTACCACCCACAGGATGGGTATGGGGTGACTACCACCCACAGGATGGGTATGGGGTGACTACCGCCCACAGGATGGGTATGGGGTGACTACCACCCACAGGATGGGTATGGGGTGACTACCACCCACAGGATGGGTATGGAGTGACTACCACCACAGGATGGGTATGGGGTGACTACCACCCACAGGATGGGTATGGGGTGACTACCACCCACAGGATGGGTATGGGACTACCACCCACAGGATGGGTATGGGACTACCACCCACAGGATGGGTATGGGTATAGGGCGCATAATAAAGTTATTAAATAACTAACAAGAACACTACAACTGCATCTTGCTTGCTTTCACTGGTGCAAACTGGTCAATGTTGTGTTGATGATCAACTTGACTGTGTACACTCAGCAGAGCAAGATCATGCAGTCTGCCTTCACCCATGGTTACTCAAAGTATTAGTTGTAACTTGCTGATTGATCTCTTGCGGCTTGCAATGGAAACTGCACCGGTGGCCCGTGGCCTGGTGGCAAAAGCTCTCGCTTCACACGGTGAGGAGTCCGTGTTCGATTCCCGGCGAGGGCAGAAATATTGGGCGTGTTTTCTTACATCAGTTGTTCACCCATAAGTAAAATGGGTACCTGGGTATTAGTCGATTAGTGTGGGTTGCATCCTGGGAGAAAACTGACCTAGTTTACCCGAAATGCTCAGCATAAGAAGCGGCTTTCTTTATAGTAGTATGTCAGTGGTGTCAGCTGGACTGTATACCTTGTACATAAACTTGTAGTAAATAAAGATATTGTGTTATTATAACATGTCTACAAAGACTGGGGAAGACGCTCTCATCTCCATACTGAACAATAAAATCGTAAAGTTCTTCACGTCTTGATATTTGCATGTTGGTCCGACTTGATAGCAAATTCTGCAATCCAAAATTTCTTCATATAGCTGCTGTCCATCAACATCATAGCCGTACAAATTCGCCCAATTTATCATACTTCTTCTTTAGGTTGTTACTTTCGGCGCCGTAACACAGTCCTTCGACATCGAGAAGGAACACAAACTTGGCGTCATTGTCGTGCAAACAAGCGAGTGTTCCCTTCATGACTCTTTCCATTCCCTCCTTGGTTGTTAACAAAGCGTCTCTCGAGGTCTCATCAGCCATTCGTTTCTTTCGTCTCTGACGTCTTTCAACTTCAATATTCCATTCTTGATAGAGACCGAGTTCTTCTTCGAGTGACTCACTGACCAACACTTCTCTTTCATCATCATAATGATCTCGGAGGACTTTCAGATGCAGGGCAGCATCGTGGAAGTTCATGCTAAGATACTTCAGTCTGTTTTGAATATGGTCAATGCGAATGTGTACTTTGTTCCAAAATCCTTGCAGTCAGAAATTCTTAACTCGACTTGCGGTTATATAGCTGCCTTGCGTCACTTCTTGTTTCACTGGTCTCGTTTTCATTGTCTGTTATGTGCTGGAGAACTTGAGGTATCTCCTCAAGGTACTTGTTGACTGGCTTCACTGATTCTGTTCTTGCACTCCACCTGGTTTTGGATTACGACTTATCAAGCACAGGCACAGCTTTTTTTGAGTATTTCTCAGCGCTGTGCTGAACGAGAGAAGAACACATAGAGAGTTTCGATGGTTCCAAAAAACGTGACCATCATTTTATCCTGCTTGACTGCATGTACACCTTCCAAGTTGAGTGAGTGACTAGCAATTCACAAACACTGTCAGGTTGTTTTTCTTACTTATTCTTTGATGAACACCACATCTATGTCCAACCATCACAGCAGCGTTGCCATAGCTCTGTAACCGACAATCTTGTAGCTCATTTTTTTCCTTCTCTAGCTGTTTCAAGATGTATTCAACCAAGCTCTCAGCATCCTTCTGGCTTATCTGGATAATACCAAGGAAGGACTCTCTAACACGGACTCTTTTCCTCTCAAAATCGACTTCCAAGTACCTCACTGTTTCTGACATCTGCTCACGGTGTGCCTAATCAGGAGCCGAGTTGAAGATGAGACCATAGTACTTGGTTTGACGAATGCTTCTCAGTACAATTTGGCGAATAGTGGATGCCGTCATATGGATGAATTCGTTTTGGACACCCAGTGAAAGATAAGACGTAGATCCAGGATGACTTTCCACACGAGTGAGGTGTTATATCATGACAGAGTCAAAGATGACCAGCAGTTTCAGTCGGCCAAGAAAATTTCCCACATTGGAGTCATCATCCAGCTGAAGTGACTTCCTGTGATCTAGCAAAGCCAGGTTCTGAGTCGCAAGGAATTTTGTGCAGTGAAGGATTCTCGTCA
The DNA here is from genome assembly GCF_026875155.1 of Cherax quadricarinatus. Classification (NCBI taxonomy): domain Eukaryota; kingdom Metazoa; phylum Arthropoda; class Malacostraca; order Decapoda; family Parastacidae; genus Cherax; species Cherax quadricarinatus. The sequence continues at coordinate 3,596,595 of NC_069402.1, read as the reverse complement.
AGATATCCCGCCACTTCTGATTTTCCTCCTCAATCTGTGACTGAAGTTCCGCCTCAGTAACTCCTCTGTTTACAGCTATTTTTTTTTCCCTTCTTCCCACTGTGTGAAGCACTTCCGATGATTCAGAGCACTTTCATGAGTACTAATTCTTTCAGGATCTTTCCACTGATTGAATCCACTTTCCTGCTCCATTAAGGACTGATGGTCTGACCGGAAATAGAAAAGACGACAGATACAAAAGGCAGACTTTTTACAAAGAATAGACTAGCCAAGAGCGAGCCACTTCCTCAATACGACCATTTCCAGGTTTTCTTTTGAACCAACTTTTGTTAACTGAGCGGTTATTTGTTGGTAGGAAGGCCCCCTCACTGTTCTGGGAATACTTCAACCCCAGCTTTATGAGTTCTGTTCTCAACGTCGAACTTCAGAAGTCTAATGGCAATGTCATGTTGGTATAACAGTTTGAGGCTCTTTAACACCATCTACTTCACTAGGTTCAGTGTCGTCAGGTTCAGTCTCGTCAGGTGAAATCTCGTCAATAAACTCAACATCACCACCACCGTCATCGTCTTCCCCTCCTCTCATGTACACGATCTCACTGGCAGCCTCACTTTTAGTCTCGTCATACTCGGATTTATCTGACTTGACTTCCTCCTCGGCTTGTGACGCATTTGTATTTGATCCACCTTTGGATTCTAACAAACTTGTAGCAGGTGGAGGCGACTTCATGAAAAATGTCGAACAACTTGTTCCAGGCTTTCAAAGAAAGGCATGAAGAACTTACTTGAATTATTGGCTTCCTCCGCCTCCAACTCTCGTCTCTTCTATTCTTCAGTTCCAGATTCCTTCTTCATGAAGAAACGTTTCATGGTCTTCTTACACAATTCTCTGAAATAAGGAAATGGTTTAACAATCTAAGAATCCTAATGCTTTTCTCCCATGATAAGAAAATTCATTTTTCAATAATAGAAACTGCTCAAGTGGCGCCCAGGATATATGCCATACCTGCCATAACTTAGGTACGCCACTGCACCTAACAGCTGCACAACCCAGGGCAGCACGGGTTTAGAGCAGGTCGCTCCTGCCTCACACAACTACTGGACCACTATGACGTGGTCTTGGAAACACCAGAAGACAAACAGGATGCAGATGTAGTATACACAGACATTGCAAAAGCCTTCAACAAGTGCGACCATGGTGTAATAACGCACAAAATGTTTGATAAAGAAATACCAGGAAAAGTGGGTAGTTGGATCTATAACTTCCTAATCAATGGAACAAAAAGAATAATAATAAACAGAGTTAAGTCAGAGGCGGCTACAGTGAAAAGCTCTTATTCTGCAGGGTACAGTACTCACTCCCAGCCTCCTCATGCTAATGTCGTACATAGATATATAAAATCTAGCGCTGTCTTCCTTTCATGATAGTAGAATTTGCATGAGAGTGTCATCAATGGATGATACTCTCATCCACTGATGACACCGCAACTCTCCAAGCGGACATTAACCAAGTCTTCTAATGAGTCGCAGAAAACAATATGAAGTTCAACGAGGACAAACTGCAATTACACCGCTTTATAAAACTTGAGGAAATAAAAGTTAGATCGGAGTATAAAACAAATTCTAACCACACAATAGAGTGGACAATTAATGTGAAAGACCTGGGAGTGATAATGTCAGAGGATCTCATTTTCAAAGATCACAACAATGTCATTATCATTTCTGCTAGGAAAATGACAGGATGGATAATGAGAACCTTCAAAACAAGAGATGCTAAGTCTATGATGATTCTCTTTAAATTACTTGATCATTCATGGCTGGAATATTACTGTACACTAACTGCCCATTTCAAAGCAGTTACAATTTCACATATGAAGAATACAGAGAACTTACATCAGGAAAATTCTGGAGGGACTAGTCCCAAATCTGCCCACAATAAGTGTCAGGGGCTCAAGACTGTTCAACTGCCTACCAGCATACATAAGGGGGATCAACAATAGACCCCTGGCTGTCTTCAAGAAGGCACTGGACAGGCACCTAAAGTCAGTACCTGATCAGCCGGGCTGTGGTTCGTACGTTGGTTTACGTGTGGCCAGCAGTAACAGCCTGGTTGATCAGGCCCTGATCCACCGCGAGGCCTGGTCACAGACCGGGTCTCGGGGGCGTTGACCCCTGAATACTCTCCAGGTAATGCCACTACACCCTGCCAGGCGTGGTAATACTACTAAACCCTGCCAGTGATATACTTACTACACCCTGCCAGAGATGATATACTCACTACACCCTGTCAGGGATGATATACTCACTACACCCTGCCAGAGTTGGTATGTGAGAAGGGGTACAAGCAGTGTTAGCAGGGTACACTGAGTGTAGTCTTGATACAAGCAGTGTTAACAGGGTACAATGTGGAACAAGCAGTGTTAGCAGGGTACATTGAGTGTAGTAGTAGTACAAGCAGTGTTAGCAGGGTACACTGAATGTAGTTGTGGTACAAGCAGTGTTAGGAAGGTACACTGAGTGTAACAGGCAGCCCGGGGCGGTACACGAGGCGAGTAAAGTTCAAGGGTGAGTGAGGCCGTCACCATGATGTGTTATGGTACACCGTAAACCCGTGTTGCCCTGCTGAAATTGCTGACCTAGAAAATGTACAGAGACCAGCAACTACTGATGTCAAAAACAAAATCCCACCAACAAACATAGAATACAAGCTCGTTCATATTTGCTAATAGTATACAGGGCCTTAAGCCATCCACCAACAACAAAATACCTTTTATCAGTGGACTTCTAGAGGAGTCTAATGCAATGTTTGCAGCCTTCACAGAGACTCACACAAAAGATCACTTTGACAGTGAAATATGGATAAGTGGTTACAATCTTTTTAGATGCGACAGAAAGAACAGGCAACAAGGGATGGGGGGGGGGGGTTGGCCTGTATGTCAAAGAGTCCCTCATCTACACAGAGTTGCTGAACACCACAAATGATATAGTTGAAGTTCTATCAATAAAGATCGAGAACTAAAAACCTAGTCATTGTGGTTGTATATAAGCCACCAGATGCAACCTCCCAACAGTTCAAGGAACAGCTACTGAAAATTGATTACTGTCTGGAAAACCTTCCAGCTCCATCCCCAAACATCTTACTGCTTGATGATTTCAACCTAAGGCATACAAAATGGAAAAATGTAGTGAATAATGTTATAGCTGAAACAATCCCCGGATGTAGCGCAGATGAAAGGTCACACACACATGAGCTACTAAGTCTCTGTGATAAATACATCTTAAGCCAGCAGATAGTGGAGCCAACAAACTAGAAAACACACTTGACCTTATCTTCACAAATAATGAGGACCTGGTAAGAGACATAACAATATCAAAAACAACTAATTCCGATCACAATCTAATCAAAGTCCAGACTCATGCATAGGGGTCCTGATCAGCAGAATGCATGTACCTGTGAAGGTGTCTTCACAAAATACAACTTCAACAACAAGAACATCAACTGGGACCAGGTAAACCATGTCCTAAACGAAACATGTTGGGAAGATATCTTAAATGACATGAATCCAAATCAGTGCCTTGAAAGGATCAACTTCCTGGCAGCTGAAGCATGTTCTAAGCATATTTCCCTAAGAAAGCAGAAGAGCAGGAGTAAACTGGAGAGAGGAAGATGCTCCCTCTACAGAAGACGACAAAGAATCACTGGGCTCCTCAGGAGCACTAGAATATCTGATACACGGAAGGAGGCGCTGACCAGGGAAGTGGAAACTATAGAACTTAAGTTAAAGGACTCTTACAGAAACCAGGAGAGACAGGAGGAGCTTAAAGCTATTAGTGAAATTGAAGGAAATTCGAAATATTTCTTTTCATATGCCAAAAACAAGGCAAATACCACATCTAGTATCGGGCCCTTACTCAGACAGGATGGGACTTACACAGATGACAACAAGGAAATGAGTGAAATACTGAAATCCCAGTACAACTTTGTGTTTAGTGAGCCAATAATCAGTCTGAGGATCGACGACCCAAATGATTTCTTCATGAATGAGCCTCAAAACTCCATAAATGTATGCCAGTTTTCCGACATTACCCTAACTCCGATAGACTTTGAAAAAGCCATTGACAACATGCCCATGCACTCAGCCCCAGACCCAGACTCGTGGAACTCTGTGTTCATTAAGAACTGCAAGAAACTCCTCTCACGTGCCCTAAGTACACTATGGAGTAGGAACTTGGACATAGGTGAAATTCCACAGTCATTTAAAACAACGGATATAGCCCCACTCCATAAAAGTGGCAGCAAAGCATTAGCTAAGAACTATAAACCAATAGCTCTAACATCCCACATCATAAAAATCTTTGAAAGAGTGCTAAGAAGCAGGATTGCAAACCACCTGGATTCCCAAAAACTGCACAATCTAGTGTAACATGGGTTCAGGGCAGGTTGCTCCTGCCTCTCACAACTACTGGATCACTATGATATGGCCTTGGATGCACTGGAAGAAAATCAGAATGCAGATGTAATATACACAGACTTTGCAAAAGCGTTTGACAAGTGCGATCATGGCGTAATAGCGCACAAAATACGTGCTAAAGGAATAACTGGCAAAGTGGGGAGATGGATCTTCAACTTCGTAACCAATCGAACACAAAGAGTAGTGGTCGACAGAGTTAAATCAGAGGCTGCCATAGTGAAGAGCTCTGTTCCGCAAGGCACAGTACTTGCCCCCATCCTGTTCCTCATCCTCATATCAGACATAGACAGAGATATAACCCACAGCACCGTATCATCTTTTGCAGATGATACTAGGATCTGCATGAGGCTGTCAAAAATTGAGGACACGGTTAACCTCCAAAAAGATATAAACAAAGTTTTCCAGTGGGCAACGGAAAACAATATGATGTTCAATGAGGACAAATTCCAACTACTCCGTTATGGAAAACTGGAGGAGATAATAACTAGAACAGAGTATACTACAGACTCTGGTCATACAATAGAGCGGAAAAAATAATGTAAGGGACCTGGGAGTAGTAATGTCTGAGGATCTCATTTTCAAGGATCATAACAGTGCCACGATCACAAGTGCAAAGAAAATGATTGGATGGATAATGAGAACTTTCAAAACGAGAGATGCCAAGCCAAATGATGATCCTTTTCAAATCACTTGTTCTCTCTAGGCTGGAATACTGCTGTACATTAACATCCCCATTCAAAGCAGGTGAAATCGCAGATCTAGAGAGTGTACAGAGATCCTTTACTGCACGTATAAGTTCTGTCAAGCACCTTAACTACTGGGAATGCTTGGAAGCACTTGACTTGTACTCGTTGGAACGCAGGAGGGAGAGATATATCATAATCTACACTTGGAAAATCCTGGAAGGAATGGTCCCAAATCTGCACACAGAAATCACTCCCTACGAAAGTGAAAGACTGGGCAGGCGATGCAAAATACCCCCAATACCCCGTCCGGGGCCCAAGACTGTTCAACAGCCTCTCATCAAGCATTAGAGGAATTACCAATAAACCCCTGGCTGCCTTCAATAGAGAGCTGGACAGATACCTATAGTCAGTGCCGGATCAGCCGGGCTGTGGTTCGTACGTTGGACTGCGTGCGCCAGCAGTAACAGCCTGGTTGATCAGGCCATGATCCACCGGAAGGCCTGGTCGTGGACCGGGCCGCGGGGGCGATGATCCCCGGAATAACCTCCAGGTAGACTCCAGGTAAACCTTCACGGCACACATAACTGCGATAAAACACCTAAATTACTGGGAACTCTTGAAGTTCCTCAATCTGTACTCCCCAGAATGCAGGAGGGAGAGATACATGATTATATACACTTGGAAAATCCTAGAGGGATTAATACCAAACTTGCACACATCCAGTGTTCAACAGTGTAGGGTTGCATCACAGGCAGTGTTCAACACTGCAGGGCTGCAACACAGCCAATGTTCAACACTGCAGGGCTGCAACATGTGGCGTGCACTGGGTACCTTACAATTCATTCAAAGTTCCTCGCTCACACACACACTGGTACACTCTCTCGACCAGTCAACTGACAGTTCAGGATAAAACAGTTCTTGGGCCCCACTGCTGTGTTAATTATTCAGTTCAGTCAACCAGTAACATGAGATCTGACTCAGATGTTGCTCTTGAACACGTTGTTTATCTTATGTTTAGAGAGTAGATCAGCCTTGTATGGCCCAGTGCACCTGATACAGTGTTCCTCAAATCTTGTGAGTCAGACCCTTACTTAAGCTGGTCTAGCCCACTCGTACTCACTCTTGTGCTCTGAAGTGTAACCTGCTGTTATGAGTGGTGCTGTGCTGTCTTACTGTTATACACTTGGTTTAGCTTTATAACTACTGTATATAGTCTGGGTTTGCCTTGTCTATTATTGCCAGGTTGGTCGTTGTCTGCTGACTTTCGTTAAGGTCAAGTGCAACAGGCCTGGAATTCGCTACCAGCGTTCGTAATACGGCTGCCTAACCTGAAGCAATTGTTTCCAAGCATTGCATTGCACTGCTTGCTTATGCTGCTGGCTTATTTACTGTCCTTTTAGAGTTGTGTATGCTGAGCATATTGATCCACTGTGCTGCCTGTAGCACAAATGAGGTAATACCTTCTGAACATGTTGGTTTAGCTTATGTGTTTGTTGACGCGGTGTTTACCTAGCAAACCTTGCAATGCCTATCTCTCCAGTGCTGTTGGCGTCTAGCTCGCTCAACTGGCACTGTATATCGCCTCTTTGTATCTGCTGCTCACCTTCCTGAGCTACTACGTAATATATTACGGTCAGAAGCATTCGCTCAAGTGTTTCCGCTAACTGCTAGAATGTGTTATGGATCCTGGAGGTGCTAGTATGTGTTATGGATCCTGGAGTTGCTAGTATGTGTTATGGTTTCTGGAGGTGCTAGTTTGTGTTATGGATCCTGGAGGTGCTAGTATTTGTTATGGATCCCGGAGATGCTAGTATGTGTTATGGTTTCTGGAGGTGCTAGTTTGTGTTATGAATCCTGGAGGTGCTAGTATGTGTTATGGATCCTGGAGGTGCTAGTATGTGTTATGGATCCTGGAGGTGATAGTATGTGTTAAGGATCCTGGAGGTGCTAGTATGTGTTATGGATTCTGGACGTGCTAGTATGTGTTATAGATCCTGGAGGAGCTAGTATGTGTTATGGATACTGGATGTGATAGTATGTGTTATGGATCCTGGAGGTGCTAGTATGAGTTATGGATCCAGAAGGTGCTAGTATGTGTTACCGATCCTGTAGGTACAGGTATGTGTTACGGAACCTGGAAGTGCTAGTATGTGTTATGGATCAAAGAGGCACTAGTATGTGTTACCAATCCAGAAGGTGCTAGTACGTGTTATGGATCCTTGAGGTGCTACTATGTGTTATGGATCCAGGAGGTACAAGTACTTGTTATGGATCAAGGAGGTGCTAGTATGTGTTATGGATCCTTGAGGTGCTAGTATGTGTTATGAATCCAGGAGCTACTAGTATGTGTTATGGATCCAGAAGGTGCTAGTATGTGTTATTGATCCTGGAGTTGCTCGTACGTGTTATAGATCCAGGAGGTTCTAATATGTGTTATAGGATCCAGGATATGTTAGTAAGTGTTATGGATCCTGGAAGCGCTAATATGTGTTATGGATCCAGGAGGTGCTAGTATGTGTTATGGATCCAGGAGGTGCTAGTATGTATTATGGATCCAGGAGTTGCTAGTATGTGTTATGGATCCAGGAGGTGCTAGTATGTGCTATGGATCTAGGAGGTACACGCATGTGTTATGAATCCTCGAGGTACTGCTATGTGTCATGGATACTGCAGGTGCTAGTATGTGTTATGGGAACCAGTAGGTGCTAGTTTGTGTTATGGATCCTGGAGTTGCTAGTATGTGTTATGGATCCAGGAGGTGCTAGTTTGTGTTATGGACTAAGGAGGTTCTAGTATGTATTATGGATCCACGAGGTGCTAGTGTGTGTTACGGATCCAGCAGGTGCTAGTATGTATTATGGAGCCAGGAGGTTCTAGTATGTGTTATGGATCCATGTGACGCTAGTATGTGTTATGGGATCCATGAGGTGCTAACATGTGTTACGGATCCTGGAGGTGCTAGTATGTGTTATGGTTCCACGAGGTCCTAGTATGGATTATGGATCCAGGAGGTGCTAGTATGTGTTATGGTTCCACGAGGTCCTAGTATGGATTATGGATCCAGGAGGTGCTAGTATGTGTTAGGGATCCAGGAGGTCCTAGTATGTGTTACCCATCCAGGAGGTTCTAATATGTGTCATGGATCCAGGACGTGCAAGTATGTGTTATAGATATAGGAGGCGCTAGTATTTTTTATTGATCCTTGAGGCGCTAGTATGTGTTATGGATCCAGGAAGTGCCAGCTTGTGTTATGGATGCAAGAGGTGCTTGTATGTGTTATGGATCCAGGAGGTGCTAGTATGTGTTATGAATCCCGGAGATACTAATATGTGTTATGGATCCTGGAGGTGCTAGAACGTGTTATGGACCCTGGAAGTGCTAGTAAGTGTTATGGATCCAGGAGGTGCTAACATGTGTTATGGATCCTGGAGGTGCTAGTATGTGTTATGGTTCCATGAGGTGCTGGTATATGTTGTGGTTCCTGAAGGTGCTAGTATGTGTTATGGATCCTGAAGGTGCTAGAATGTTCTATGGATCCAGAAGGTGCTAGTATGTGTTATGGATCCTGTAGGTACAGGTATGTGTTATGGATCCTGGAAGTGCTAGTATGTGTTATGGATCCAGAAGGTGGTATTATGTGTTATGGACCCAGGAGGTGCTAGTATGTGTTATGAATCGAGGAGGTGTTAGTATGTGTTATAGATCCTGGAGGTGCTAGTATGTGTTATGGATATTGGAGGTGCTAGTATGTGTTATGGATCCAGAAGGTGCAAGTATGTGTTATGGTTCCTGTAGGTACAGGTATGTATTATGGATCCTGGAAGTGCTACTATGTGTAATGGATCCAGGGGGTGCTAATATGTGTTATGGTTCCAGGAGGTTCTAGTATGTGTTATGGATCCAGGAGGTGCTAGTAGGAGTCATGGATCCAGGAGACGTTAGTATGTGTTATGGAACCAGGAGGTCCTAGTATGTGTTATGGATCCAGGACGTGCTAGTATGTGTTTTAGATATAGGAGGTGCTAGTATTTTTTATTGATCCTGGAGGCGCTAGTATGCGTTATGGGCCCAAGAGGTGCCGGTATGTGTTATGGATGCAGGAATTGCTAGTATTTGTCATGGATCCAGGAGGTGCTGGTATTTGTCATGGATCCAGGAGGTGCTGGTATGTGTTATGGACCCTGGAAGTGCTAATATGTGTTATGGATCCAGGAGGTGCTAGTATGTGTTATGGATCCAGGAGGTGCTAGTATGTATCATGGATCCAGGAGCGGCTAATATATGTTATAGATCCAGGAGGTGCTAATATTGTTCACTGATTCTGGAGGTGCTAGTATGTGTCATGGATCCAGGAGGTGCTAGTATGTGTTATGGACCCTGGAAGTGCTAGTATGTGTTATGGATCCAGGAGGTGCTAGTATGTGTTATGGATCCAGGAGGTGCTAACATTTGTTATGGATCCAGTAGGTGCTAGTATGTGTTATGTATCCAGGATATGCAAGTATGTGTTATAGACTCAGGATGTGCTAGTATGTTTTATGGGATCCAGGAGGTGCTAGTATGCGTTATGGGATCCAGGAGGTGATAGTATGTGTTATGGGATCCAGGAGGTGCTAGTATGTGTCATGGGATCCAAGAGGTGCTAGTATGTGTTATGGATCCAGGAGGTGCGAGTATGTGTCATGGGTTCCAAGAGGTTCTAGTATGTATTATGGATCCAGGAGGTGCGAGTATGTTATGGATCCATGCGATGCTAGTTTGTGTTATGGGATCCAGGAGGTGCTAGCATGTGTTATGGATCCTGGAAGTGTTAGTATGTGTTATGGTTCCAGGAGGTGCTAGTATGTGTTATGGGATCCATGAGGTGCTAGTATGTGTTATGGGATCAAGGAGGTGCTAGTATGTGTTATGGGATGCAGGAGGTGCTAGTTTGTGTCATTGATCCTGGAGTTGCTAGTATGTGTTATTGATCCAGGAGGTGCTAGTTTGTGTTATGGGATCCAGGAGGTCCTAGTATGTGTTATGGATCCAGTAGGTGCTGGCATGTGTTATGGGATCCAGGATGTGCTAGTATGTGTCATGGGATCCAAGAGGTGCTAGTATGTGTTATGGGATCCAGAAGGTGCTAGTATGCGTTATGGGATCCAGGAGGTGCTAGTATGTGTTATGGGATCCAGAAGGTGCTAGTATGCGTTATGGGATCCAGGAGGTGCTAGTATGTGTTATGGGATCCAGAAGGTGCTAGTATGCGTTATGGGATCCAGGAGGTGCTAGTATGTGTTATGGGATCCAGGAGGTGCTAGTATGCGTTTTGGGATCCAGGAGCTGCTAGTATGCGTTATGGGATCCAGGAGGTGCTAGTATGCGTTATGTGATCTATTAGGTGCTAGTATGTGTTATGGGATCCAGGAGGTGCTAGTATGTGCTATGGGATCCAGGAAGTGCTAGTATGTGTTATGGGATCCAGGAGGTGCTAGTATACGTTGTGGGATCCAGGAGGTGCTAGAATGCGTTATTGGATCCAGGAGGTGCTAGTATGTGTTATGGGATCCAGAAGGTGCTAGTATGTGTTATGGGATCCAGGAGGTGCAAGTATGCGTTATGGGATCCAGAGGTGCTAGTATGCGTTATGGGATCCAGGAGGTGCTAGTTTGTGTTATGGATCCTGGAGTTGCTAGTATGTGTTATGGATCCAAAAGGTGCTGGCATGTGTTATGGGATCCAGGAGGTGCTAGTGTGTGTTACGGATCCAGCAGGTTCTAGTATGTATTATGGATCCAGGAGGTGCGAGTATGTGTTATGGATCCATGCGATGGTAGTATGTGTTATGGGATCCAGGAGGTGCTAGCATGTGTTATGGATCCTGGAAGTGTTAGTATGTGTTATGGTTCCAGGAGGTGCTAGTATGTGTTATGGGATCCATGAGGTGCTAGTATGAGTTATGGGATCAAGGAGGTGCTAGTATGCGTTATAGAATCCAGGAGGTGCTAGTATGTGTTATGGGATCCAGGAGGTGCTAGTTTGTGTTATTGATCCTGGAGTTGCTAGTATGTGTTATTGATCCAGGAGGTGCTAGTTTGTGTTATGGGATCCAGGAGGTCCTATTATGTGTTATGGATCCAGTAGGTGCTGGCATGTGTTATGGGATCCAGGAGGTGCTGGTGTGTGTTACGGATCCAGGAGGTCCTAGTATGTGCTATCGATCCAATAGGTCCTAGTATGTGTTATGGATCCAGGACGTGATAGTATGTGTTATAGATATAGGAGGCGCTAGTATTTTTTATTGATCCTTGAGGCGCTAGTATGTGTTATGGATCCAGGAGGTGCTAGTATATGTTATGGATCCAAAAGGAGCTAGTATGTGTTATAGATCCAAGAGGTACTAGTATGTGTTATGGACCCTGGAAGTGCTAGTATGTGTTAAGGACCCTGGAAGTGCTAGTATGTGTTATGGATCCAGGAGGTGTTAGTATGTGTTATGGATCCAGGAGGTGCTAATATGTGTTATGGAACCTGGAGGTGCTAGTATGTGTTATGGATCCAGGAGGTGCTATTATGTGTTATGGATCCAGGAAGTGCTAGTATGTGTTATGAACCCTGGAAGTGCTAGTATGTGTTATGGATCCAGGAGGTGTTAGTATGTGTTATGGATCCAGGAGGTGCTAATATGTGTTATGGAACTTGGAAGTGCTAGTATGTGTTATTGATCCAGGAGGTGTTAGTATGTGTTATGGATCCAGGAAGTGCTAGTATGTGTTATGGATCCAGGAAGTGCTAGCATGTGTTATGGACCCTGGAAGTGCTAGTATGTGTTATGGATCCAGGAGGTGCTGGTATAAGTTATGAATCCTGGAGGTCCTAGTATGTGTTATGGATCCTGGACGTGCTAGTATGTGTTATGGATACAGAAGGTGCTAGTATGTGTTATGGTTCCTGTAGGCTCAGGTATGTGTTATGGATCCTGGAAGTGCTAATATGTGTTATGGATCCAGGAGGTGCTAGTATGTGTTATGGATCCAGGAGGAGCTAGTATGTGTTATGGATTCAGGAGCTGCTAGTATGTGTTATAGATCCAGGAGGTGCTAGTATGTGTTATTGACCCTGGAAGTGCTAGTATGTGTTATTGATCCAGGAGGTGTTAGTATGTGTTATGGATCCAGGAAGTGCTAGTATGTGTTATGGATCCAGGAAGTGCTAGCATGTGTTATGGACCCTGGAAGTGCTAGTATGTGTTATGGATCCAGGAGGTGTTAGTATGTGTTATGGATCCAGGAGGTGCTAATATGTGTTATGGATCCTGGAGGTGCTGGTATAAGTTATGAATCCTAGAGGAACAAGTATGTGTTATGGATCCTGGACGTGTTAGTATGGATACAGAAGGTGCTAGTGTGCGTTATGGTTTCTGTAGGTTCAGGTATGTGTTATGGAGCTTGGAAGTGCTAGTATGTGTTATGGATTCAGGAGGTGCTAGTATGTGTTATGGTTCCAAGAGGTGCTAGTATGTGCTATGGATCCAAGAGGTCCTAGTATGTGTTATGGATCCAGGACGTGCTAGTATGTGTTATAGATATAGGAGGTGCTAGTATTTTTTATTGATCCTGGAGGCGTTAGTATGTGTTATGGACCCACAAGGCGCCGGTATGTGTTATGGATGCAGGAATTGCTAGTATGTGCTATGGATCCAGGAGGTGCTAGAATGTGCTATGGATCCAGGAGGTGATATTATGTGTCATGGATCCAGGAGGTGCTAGTATGTGTCATGGATCCAGGAGCTGCTAATATATGTTATAGATCCAGGAGGTGCTAGTATGTGTTATGTAAACCGGAAGATGCTAGTATGTGTTATAGATCCAGGAGGTGCTAATATTGTTTTCTGATTCTGGAAGTGCTAGTATGTGTTATGGACCCTCGAAGTGCTAGTATGTGTTATGGATCCAGGAGGTGCTAGTATGTGTTATGGATCCACTAGGTGCTAATATTTGTTATGGATCCAGGAGGTGCTAGTATGTGTTATGTAAACCGGAAGATGCTAGTATGTGTTATAGATCCAGGAGGTGCTAGTATGTGTTATGGGATCCAGGAGGTGCTAGTATGTGTTATGGGATCCAGGAAGCGCTAGTATGTGTTATGAATCCAGGAGGTGCTAGTATGCGTTATGGGATCCAGGAGGTGCTAGTATGTGTTATGGGATCCAGGAGGTGCTAGTATGTGTTATGGGATCCAGGAGGTGCTAGTATTTGTTATGGGATCCAGGAGGTGCTAGTATGCGTTATGGGATCCAGGAGGTGCAAGTATGCTTTATGGGATCCAGGAGGTGCTAGTATGTGTTATGGGATCCAGGAGATACTAATGTGTTATGGGATCCAGGAGGTGCTAGTATGCATTATGGGATCCAGGTGGTGCTAGTATGTGTTATGGGATCCATGAGGTGCTAGTATGTGTTATGGGATCCAGGAGGTGCTAGTATGTGTTATGGGATCCAGGAGGTGCTAGTATGTGTTATGGGATCCAGGAGATCCTAGTATGTGTTAAAATCATGTCTAGTTTTAAAATTTATGTAAGAAACATAACAGTGGAGACACAACACCAACACTGTATTTCACTGTTATTGTTGATACAAACAAGTCGTTCAAAACAGATGATCACTGAGAGAGAGAAAGAGAATGAGAGAGAGAGAGAGAGGTACGATGGTCTTGGAGCAGGGAGAGCAGTAGATCTAATAAGGACCAACCAAGGGGCGGGGCCAGGATCTACGAATCGACCCCTGCAACCACAAATACGCACGCACACTCACACACACACACACACACACACACACACACACACACACACACACACACACACACACACACACACACACACACACACACCCCACACCACCACCACCCACCACCACCACCACCACCACCACCACCACCAACCACCACCACCACACCACCACCACCCCCACCACCACCACCACCACCACCACCACCACCACACACCACCCCCACCCCACCACCACCCACCACCACCACCACCAAGTTCTGGACACAGTACACACAACCAAGGAAGAAGTGAAGAGGCTTCTGAGTGAGCTAGATACCTCAAAGGCAATGGGGCAGGATAACATCTCTCCATGGGTCCTAAGAGAGGGAGCAGAGGCGCTTTGTGTACCCCTAACAACAATATTCAATACATCTATCAAAAAAGGGAGATTGCCTGAGGCATGGACGACAGCAAATGTAGTCCCAATCTTTAAAAAAGGAGACATGAAGCACTAAACTACAGACCAGTGTCACTGACATGTATAGTATGCAAAGTCTTGGAGAAGATTATCAGGAGAAGAGTGGTGGAACACCTAGAAAGAAATTATTTCATCAACAGCAGCCAACATGGTATCAGGGATGGGAAATCCTGTGTCACAAACCTACTGGAGTTCTATGACATGGTGACAGCAGTAAGACAAGAGAGAGAGGGGTGGGTGGACTGCATTTTCTTGGACTGCAAGAAGGCGTTTGACACAGTTCCACACAAGAGACTAGTGCAAAAACTGGAGGACCAAGCAGGGAAAACAGGGAAGGCATTACAATGGATCAGTGAATACTTGTAAGGAAGACAGCAGTGAGTCATGGTACGTGGCGAGGTGTCAGAGTGGGCACATGTGACCAGCGGGGTCCCACAGGGGTCATTCCTAGGACCATTGCTGTTTCTGGTATTTGTGAACGACATGACGGAAAGAATAGACTCCGAAGTGCCCCTGTTTGCAGATGACGTGAAGTTAATGAGAAGAATTCATTCGGACGAAGACCAAGCAGAACTACAAAGGGATCTGGACAGGCTGTAGACCTGGTCCAGCAATTGGCTCCTGGAGTTCAACCCCACCAAGTGCAATGTCATGAAGATTGGGGAAGGGCAAAGGAGACTGCAGATGGAGTACAGTCTAGGGGGCCAGAGACTACAAACCTCACTCAAGGAAAAAGATCTTATGGTGAGTATAACACCAGGCACACCTCCTGAAGCGCACATCAACCAAATAACTGCTGAAGCATATGGGCGCCTAGCAAACCTCAGAACAGCATTCCGACATCTTAATAAGGAATTATTCAGGACCCTGTTCACTGTGTACGTTAGGCCCATATTGGAGTATGCGGCACCAGTTTGGAACCCACACCTAGCCAAGCACGTAAAGAAACTAGAGAAAGTGCAAAGGTTTGCAACAAGACTAGTTCCAGAGCTAAGAGGTATGTCCTACGAGGAGAGGTTATGGGAAATCAACCTGACGACACTGGAGGACAGGAGAGATAGTGGGGACATGATAATGACATACAAAATACTGAGAGGAATTGACAAGGTGAACAAAGACATGATGTTCCAGAGATAGGACACAGCAACAAGGGGACACAGTTGGATGTTGAAGACACAGATGAATCACAGGGATATTAGGAAGTATTTCTTCAACCACAGAGTAGTCAGGAAGTGGAATAGTTTGGGAAGCAATGTAGTGGAGGCAGGATCCATACATAGCTTTAAGCAGAGGTGAGAGTGACCTAATAGCAACCAGTGAAGAAGTGGGGCCAGGAGCTTACACACACACACACACACATACACACATACACACACACACACACACACACACACACACACACACACACACACACACACACACACACACATACACACACACACACACACACACACACACATGTCACACAGACGTGGGTGCACAAGGCTCCGAGAACCTTAGTGTTTTTAAGGCGTGCAGTAACTGCTAGCAGTAAACAGTGGTAGTGATAACGTCAGTGAACAATCCTACGAGTGATAACTAAAGTTATTAGTTAAAAAAAAGTCGAGAGGAAGCCTGAAATCATTAATATTTCGAAGTGCCAAACCGTTAGGGGCAGTAGGCACCTGTTGCTACACAGATTCAAATATACAAAGATCAAAGTGAGTGTGGAAGAGGATTTTCAAGAATTACCAGCATTTGGATAACAAGTGAAATGTGGGGCACCGTACAGTGAGAGTGAAAAAGTTAATAAGCAAAAGGAGAAAGGAAAAATAAAACATAAAATAGGGAAAGTGGCAGAGTAGGCCTGCTGAAGCAGTGTCATCACAACAAGTTGTGTGCCATTATTCATATAAAGTGAAGTGTATATAATGTGAGGTGTATACTATCATAAGTGAAAAGTGAAATCGCGTGAGGAATGCGGGATGTATGAGCATATATGGTTATAAACATCACGGGTGAAGGATCTCCAAAATAGTGATAGAAGGCCTATGTACGACGACTACGTCATCAGCATCTGGCAACTTGTCACCACACCGCTGCCAGTGCAAGTATTACTCATCTATTGTGGTTGCATGTTGGCTCTGGATTCTGGTCTTGCATCACTGTTAGATACTGGCCACTCACTCCTGCAAGCTATTACCAGAATTAGAGTAGAAATAGCATAGATAAAGTGAAGATAGTGTTGACAAGAGTGTGAGGACAGCAGATTAGCGAGGGGTAACGGAGTATTACTACCGGTAGTTATTAGCAGTATGAATACTTAGGAAGCTTGGAAGTCCTCTCTCAATGTGAGCAAGGAATAGGATAATTACCAGCAGTAATTGATACTTAAATCCCGAAAGGGCAATAAGTGGAGAGAGTAGCAATACTAGGAAAAACAGCTGGGACTAAATTTGAGCCTACATGAAAGAGAGGCATAACAGATCTTTCAACCACAACAACCCCTCCCCTACCCCCCTTAACCATCTCTCCCTCACACACATACACACACACAAGGGTAGACACTCATAGAAGCTTTAGACCCTAGTAGCAATTTCCACTTTTTATAACTCAGAATTACTGGTATGTGTGTATCTCCCCCTCAGACCTCCCCATACACACGAACACACACATATACACACATACACACACACACACACACACACACACCTGCACTAGGCGAAAACACACACACACACACACACACACACACACACACACACACACACACACACACACACACACACACACACACACACACACACACACACACACACACGCACACACACACACACACCATAAGGACCCCATTATTAAGTGGTCACTCTACCCTCAGCCTTCTTTCCCCTCCCTCCCATTCTAATCCCATCAACACACTTACACACCTCCCCACTTCTAAGGGTCACTCATCCTTCTCTCCCCCTACCCCCCTACCCCCAATCCCATCCCTCTCTCTCTCCCACACATGCACACACACATACACAAGCGCACATATACAAGTACATATACACTTGACACAAACACGTACTCCCCCTTCCCCTAAACCACGTCTCCCCCTCCCCAAGCCACCTACCCCTCCCCCAAACCATCTAACCCCTCCCCCAAACCATCTAACCCCCTCCAATAACCATCCTCCCCCTCCCCCATAACCATCCATCCCACTCCCCCTAACCATCTATTCCCCTCCCCCTATCCATCTCTCCCCTTCCTTCTGTGGAGCAATAGGGCAACGTAGAACTAGGATGAGAACAGAGGGCCCGAAGGACGAATTTGGGAGGGAAGACTGGGAGGCAGTGCTCAAAAAAAGGGAGGAAGACTGGGGAAGGAGGCTAGATGAGCTTACAAGGAAGATGGAGGAGAAGATAGCAGCAGAATCCAGAAGATGGGAGCAACATGCCACAGTAGCAGAAGCCAAGATACAGAGATTAGAAGAGGAGCTGAGACATCTGAAACAGCCTAGAGACAAAGATATTACAGAAGCAGCATCAGCAATGTCTACATCAGACACAGACAACGAGTCTGAAGGGAACATGGAAGCTAAACTGTATGCAGAGGTCCTGTCAAACCCACGTGGGGCCAAAACAAAAACAGGGAGCACACTAGGACAGAATGAAAGGTTGGAAGACATTGAAGGAACTAGGACATGTGCAGGGACCTTACCAGACACTTGTGGGGGCCAGGAACAGGTGAGCAGGAAGGACAAACCAATGGCCCAGTGGCCTGGTGGCTAAAGCTCCCGCTAAAGCTCACACACAGAGGGCCCGGGTTCGATTCCAGGTGGGTGGAAACATTTCGACACGTTTCCTTACACCTGTTGTCCTGTTCACCTAGCAGCAAATAGGTACCTGGGTGTTAGTCGACTGGTGTGGGTCGCATCCTGGGGGACAAGATTAAGGACCCCAATGGAAATAAGTTAGACAGTCCTCGATGACGCACTGACTTTCTTGGGTTATCCTGGGTAGCTAACCCTCTGGGGTTAAAAATCCGAATGAAATCTTATCTTATCTTATCTAGCATAGGGGCCACAGCTAGGGAAGGGACTGAAGGTAGGAACACTCCACGGGAAGGAACTAAAACACCTCAGAGGATGCAATGGGAGTCACAGTGGGAGGTGGAAAGGGAGAGATCAGTTTTGTCTATGGGCTAGACGAAGCTAAAGGGGAAACTTATGAGGAAAGAAAGCAGGAGAAAAAAGCGATTGAAGGTATCATGAAGGTGATAGGCGAGGGAGACATGACCCAGGTGGCAAATTTTTGGAGAATCGGATGGTTCACAAAGAAAAGGAATCGGCCTCTCAAAGCAATTTTCAATGCAGAATCAATCCAAACCATGATCCTGCAGGAGAAAGCAAGGCTGAGAGGCAAACAGGAGTTCAAGAGTTTGTACCTCGATCGAGACAGAACACAGGAGGAAAGGATGATACTGAAAGAGAGAGTGCAGAAACGAAATGAGGAATTGGAGGAAATGAAAAAGGAGAGCAGAATAACCCAGGAACAGGTGGAAGGACAAGCACACCCCCCAGAAACACCTGCAGAAGGACTCCAGCCACGACACCCCCAAGGCAACTGAATAATCCAAACCAACCATCACACACCGATCCCTCTGTTCCCACCCCCACACCACGAATTCTACCCCTACAGTAACCCCCTATGGGAGCTCTTCCTCCACCTCCACTGCAACCCCCCACAGGCCCCCACCAGGGCTCCTGCTCTCCCAACCCCAGTATTCCCCCAGGACCACAGTTACAGTATTAGAACAGAAGTTGAAGGTTTGGTACACAAATGCGGATGGATTAACGAATAAATATGAGAATGGCAAGAAAGAATCAATGAGAAGTCCCCAGACATCATAGCAGTTTCAGAAACAAAACTCACAGAGACAATAACAGATGCAATCTTCCCACCAGGATACCAGATCATGAGGAAAGATAGAAGGGGCAGAGGGGGAGGAGGGGTTGCTCTGCTCGTAAAAAAACCGATTGAAATTCGAGAAAATGGGAGGCAAAGACGAGACAGGAGAAAGGGACTACATAGTAGGTACACTTCAGTCTGGGGAGCACAAGGTGGTCATTGAAGTGATGAATAATCCACCACAGAACTGCAGGAGGCCAAGAGAGGAATATGAAGAGAGCAACAGAGCAATGGTGGACACACTTGGTGAGGTGGCAAGAAGAGCTCACTCAAGCAGAGCAAAGTTGCTGGTTATGGGGGATTTCAATCACAGGGAGATTGACTGGGAAAACCTGGAGCCACATGAGGGTCCCAAAACATGGAGAGCCAAGATGCTGGATGTGGTGCTGGAAAACCTCATGCACCAACATGTTAAGGACACTACCAGAGTGAGAGGGGAGGATGAACCAGTAAGATTGGACCTTGTGTTCACCCTGGGCAGTTCAGACATTGTGGACATCACATATGAGAGTCCCCTAGGAGCTAGTGACCACGTGGTTCTGTGCTTTGAATACATAGTAGAGTTGCAAGTGGAGAGAGTAACAGGAGTTGAATGGGAAAAGCCTGACTATAAAAGAGGGGACTACATAGGGTTGAGGAACTTCCTGCAGGAGGTTCTGTTGGACAGAGAACTGGCAGGAAAGCCAGTGAGTGAAATGATGGAATATGTAACAACAAAATGCAAGGAGGCAGTGGAAATGTTTATTCCCAAGGGCAACAGAAACAATGGGAAGACCAGAACGAGCCCCTGGTTTACCCGACGGTGTAAGGATGCAAAAACAAAGTGCAATAGAGAATGGAAAAAGTACAGAAGGCAGAGAACACATGAAAATAGGGAGATCAGTTGCAGAGCCAGGAACGAATATGCACAGGTAAGGAGGGAGGCCCAGCGACAGTATGAAAATAACATAGCATCGAAAATCAAGACTGACCCGAAACTGTTGTATAGCCACATCAGGAGGAAGACAACAGTCAAAGACCAGGTGATCAGACTGAGGACAGAAGGTGGAGAACTCACAAGAAATGATCAGGAGGTATGTGAGGAGCTAAACAGGAGATTTAAGGAAGTTTTTACAGTAGAGACAGGAAGGGCTCTTGGAAGACAGCACAGAAGGGAACATCAAGAGGGAATATACCAACAAGTGTTGGATGACATACGAACAACCGAGGAGGAGGTGCAGAAGCTGCTAAGTGACCTTTATACCTCAAAGGCGATGGGACCGGACAACATCTCCCCATGGGTCCTTAGAGAAGGAGCAGAGATGCTGTGCATGCCCCTAACCACAATCTTCAACACATCCCTTGAAACTGGGCAACTACTTGAGAAATGGAAGTCAGCAAATGTAGTCCCCATATTTAAGAAAGGAAACAGAAATGAGGCACTAAACTACAGACCTGTGTCTCTGACATGTATTGTGTGCAAAGTCATGGAAAAGATTATCAGGAGGAGAGTGGTGGAACACCTGGAACGGAACAAGATTATAAATGAAAACCAGCATGGGTTCATGGAAGGCAAATCCTGTGTCACAAACCTTCTGGAGTTTTATGACAAGGTAACAGAAGTAAGACACGAGAGAGAGGGGTGGGTTGATTGCGTTTTCCTAGACTGAAGGAAGGCCTTTGACACAGTTCCTCACAAGAGATTAGTGTAGAAGCTAGAGGATCAGGCGCATATAACAGGGAGGGCACTGCAATGGATCAGAGAATATCTGACAGGGAGGCAACAACGAGTCTTGGTACGTGAAGAGGTATCACAGTGGGCCCCTGTGAGGAGCGGGGTCCCACAGGGGTCAGTTCTAGGACCAGTGCTATTTTTCATATATGCGAATGACATGATGAAAGGAATAGACTCTGAAGTGTCCCTATTTGCAGATGATGTGAAGCTGATGAGAAGAATTAAATCGGATGAGGATGAGGCAGGACTGCAAAGAGACCTGGACAGGCTGGACATGTGGTCCAGAAACTGGCTTCTCGAATTCAACCCTGCCAAATGCAAAGTCATGAAGATTGGGGAGGGGCAAAGAAGACCGCAGACAGAATATAGGCTAGGTGGACAAAGATTACAGACCTCACTCAGAGAGAAAGACCTTGGGGTGACCATAACACCGAGCACGTCACCGGAGGCACACATCAACCAAATAACTGTTGCAGCATACAGGCGCCTGGCAAACCTGAGAATAGTGTTCCGATACCTTAATAAGGAATCGTTCAAGACACTGTACACTGTGTATATTAGGCCCATACTGGAGTATGCAGCACCAGTCTGGAACCCACACCTGGTCAAGCACATCAAGATGTTAGAGAAAGTACAAAGGTTTGCAACAAGGCTAGTCCCAGAGCTCAGGGAAATGTCGTACGAGGAAAGGTTGAGGGAAATCGGACTGATGACACTGGAGGACAGAAGGGTCAGGGGAGACATGATAACGACATACAAGATGCTGCGGGGAATAGACAAGGTGGACAGAGATAGGATGTTCCAGAGAGGGGACACAGAAACAAGGGGTCACACCTGGAAGCTGACGACTCAGACGAGTCACAGGGACGTTAGGAAGTATTTCTTCAGTCACAGAGTCGTCAGGCAGTGGAATAGCCTAGCAAGTGAAGTAGTGGAGGCAGGAACCATACATAGTTTTAAGAAGAGGTATGACAAAGCTCAGGAAGCAGAAAGGGAGAGGACCTAGTAGCGATCAGTGAAGAGGCGGGGCCAGGAGCTGAGTCTCGGCCCCTGCAACCACAATTAGGTAAGTACAATTAAGTGAGTACACACACACACACACACACACACATATACAGACTCACACATGCACTCCCCCCTCCCCCACCAACCTATCGCTCCTTCCCCTGATCCCTCCCTCTCTCATTCACCCTCCTCCTCCCCACCTCTCCCTCTTTCCCCAATCCCTCCCTCCCTCCCATTCTCCCCCTTGCTTCTCCCTCCTTCTCACTCCCCATATTCCCCCCTATATCCCCTCCCCACCCCTCTCCCATATAGCCACTGTCCACAGTTCCTCCTCTACCTCCCCCATACTCCGACAAACACACTACTAACCTAACACACAGAATTACATAAGTTTTCCATTTTGAGGCAATCAAAATAAAAAAAATGGGTTGCCAGAGAGCAGGAAGGAAAACCAATGGACAGGAGGATGAATCTGCAAAGGAAGATTAGGCACCAGAGCTCACAAAAAGGGAACACGGGAGGGAAAAGAAACTAGAAGAACTTAGCATGAGAATGGAGGAGAGGTTAGATATGGAAAGCAAAAAGTGGGAGATGCAAGTCATAGCAGCAGAGGCTAAGATACAGAGATTAGGAGAGGTACTGAAAAATCTGAAACAGCCTAAAGAACTAAAGAACATTTTGGGAATGACATCAGAAACTGCTACCTCAGTCACAAATAAGGGGACTGTAAGGAAAGAAGGAGCAAAACTGCATGTAGAAGCTCTATCAGAGGGGACTGTAGTAAATGAAAGAGCTAGGCTATATGTGGAGGCCCTAACAGACCATAGCAGAGCCCAGGGAAAGCTGAGAAGGAAAAATGACAGGCCACTGAGCCCAAGTATAATAGATAGTGAAACTGAAGAAATGAAAGCTGCAATGGAGGAAATTAAATTGAATGAGGGGATACACAAAGATACGCAGTGGGAGAATGAAAGGAAGAGGTCAGTCTTTGTGTATGGGCTCCAGGAAGTTGAAAGGGAAACATGAAGCAAGAAAACAAGGGAAAAAAAAGCAATTGAAAGCATCATAAAAGCAATAGAAGATGATATGACCCAGCTGGAAAATTTTCGGAGAATAGGGGGGTTTGCAAGAAGAACCTGGCCAGTGAAAGTGACTTTCAAGGCAGAATCGACTTGGAACAGGATCCTGCAGGAGAAAACAAGATTAAGGGACATGCTGGCATACAGGAAGGTGTATCTCAACCGTGACAGAACACAAGAAGAAAGCAGAAACTGAGAGAGATGGCACAAAGGCGAAAGGAGGAAAGAGAGGGGATGGAGGAGACAGACAGGAGATTCCAGACCCAGGAAGAAGATCAAATACAGCCTCCCTCACAACTTCCTATAGAAGCCCCCCAACCAGGTCAACCCCAGTGCAACCAAACATTCTAAACCAAAACACCAATGCCATATCCAATGCCCCCACCCACTGCATTACAAACTCCACCCCCACAGCAACCACCCATAGTTCTTTATCAGGTCTCCCACTTTCCCAACCCCAATATATCCCCCAGACCACAGTCTTAGAAAAGAAGTTGAAGGTGTGGTATACAAATGCAGATGAAATAACAAATAAGTATGAGGAGTGGCATGAAGGAATCAAGGAGACATACCCAGACATAATAGCACTCACAGAAACAAAACTCACCAGAATGATAACAGATGCAATCTTTCCACCCGGATATCAAATCCTCAGGAAAGACAGAGAGAGGAGAGGGGGAGGAGGAGTTGCACTGCTCATTAAAAACCAGTGGGGTTATGAGAAAAGGGAAGGAATGGTTGGCACGGGCGAAAGGGACTACTTAGTAGGAACAATCCAATCTTAGGTACATAAGGTGATAATTGCAGTAATGTACAACCCACCACAGAACTGCAGGAGGCCAAGAGAAGAATACGATGAGAGCAACAGAGCAATGGTCGACACATTAGCCGAGGTGGCCAGAAGAGCACACATGGGGAGAGAAAAGTTACTAGTTATTGGTGATTTCAATCACAAGGAGATTGACTGGGAAAACCTGGAGCCCCATGGGGGTTCAGAAACATGGAGAGCCAAGATGATGGATGTGATACTGGAAAACCTCATGCATCAACATGTTAGACACTACCAGAGAGAGAGGTAAGGATGATCCAGCAAGACTGGACCTTGTATTCACCTTGAGTAGTTCGGACATCGAGGATATCATGTATGAAAGGCTCTTAGGAGCTAGTGATCATGTGGTACTGTGCTTTGACTACATAGTTGAGCTGCAAGTGGAGAGAGTAGCAGGAATAGGATGGGAAAACCCAAACTACAAAACGGGGAACTACTCAGGCATGAGGAACTTCCTGCAAGACATTCAGTGGGAGAGGGAACTGACAGGAAAACCAGTACAAGAAATGATGGACTATGTGACAACAAAATGCAAGGAGGCAGAGGAGAGGTTTGTTCCCAAGGGAAACAAATAATGGGAAGAATAGAACGAGTCCTTGGTTCACCCAAAGGTGTAGGGAGGCAAAAACTAGGTGTACTAGAGAATGGAAAAGGTACAGAAGACAGAGAACTCAGGAAAATAAAGAGAATAGCCGAAGAGCCAGAAACAAATACGCGCAGATAAGAAGGGAGGCTCAGCGACAATATGAAAATGACATAGCATCGAAAGTCAAGTCTGACCCGAAGCTGTTGTATAGCCACATCAGGAGGAAAACAACAGTCAAGGACCAGGTAATCAGACTGAGGAAGGGTGATGGGGAGTTCACAAGAAACGACCGAGAGGTATGTGAGGAGCTCAACACGAGATTTAAAGAAGTATTTACAGTGGAAACCAGTAGGACTACAGGAAATCAGAACAGGGGGGTACACCAACAAGTGCTGGATGAGGTACACATAACCAAGGAGGAGGTGAAGAAGCTGCTATGTGAACTTGACACCTCAAAGGCGGTGGATCAGACAACATCTCCATAACATGGAGATAATTGTTTGTTACAGTGGTGTTGAGGTCACAGTGTGGTCACAGTCGTGTTGAGGACACACTGTGTGGTCACAGTGGTATGAGGACACAGACAGTGTGGTCACAGAGGTGTAGAGGACACAGACAGTGTGGTCACAGTGGCGTTGAGAACATAGACAGTGTTGTCACAGTGGTGTTGAGGACACAGTGTGGTCACATAAGAACATAAGAACATAAGAACGAAGGAACACTGCAGAAGGCCTACTGGCCCATGCGAGGCAGGTCCAAGTCCCTACCGGCTTAAGCCAATGCACCCAACCTAGTCAGGTCAGGTCACATTGACTCAAGGGAGGAACACGGCAACCGACCCGTTAGCACAAGCTATCAGGTCTAACTCACACCCACCCACATCTACTCATGTATTTATCCAACCTATTTTTAAAGCTACACAACGTTCTGGCCTCTATAACGGTACTTGGGAGTTTGTTCCACTCATCCACAACTCTATTACCAAACCAGTACTTTCCTATATCCCTCCTGAATCTGAATTTTTCCAACTTAAAACCATTGCTGCGAGTCCTGTCTAGGCTAGATATTATCAGCACACTATTTACATCCCCTTTATTTATTCCTGTCTTCCACTTATAAACCTCAATCATATCCCCCCTAATTCTACGTCTTTCTAGAGAGTGCAGTTTCAGGGCCCTTAGTCTATCCTCATAGGGAAGGTTTCTGATACATGGGATCATCTTTGTCATCCTCCTTTGTACATTTTCCAGAGAATTTATATCCATTCTGTAATACGGTGACCAAAACTGTGCAGCATAATCTAAATGAGGCCTAACCAAGGATGTATAGAGTTGAAGAACAACCTGAGGACTCCTATTATTTATGCTTCTTGATATGAAGCCAAGGATTCTATTAGCTTTATTGCGAACACTTATGCACTGTTGTCTTGGTTTCAGATTACTGCTAACCAGAACTCCTAAATCTTTTTCGCAATCCGTAATATTAAGATCTACATTATTTAGTTTATATGTGGCATGGTTATTGTCCTGTCCAACATTTAGAACTTTGCATTTGTCTATATTAAACTGCATCTGCCACTTCTCCGACCACTGCATCAGTCTATTCAAATCTTCCTGGAGTGCTCGAATGTCCTCGTCAGAATGAATTCGACGGCCTATTTTGGTGTCATCGGCAAACTTGCCGATGTCGCTCTTTATGCCCTCATCTATGTCGTTTATGTAGATTGTGAACAGCAGGGGGCCCAACACTGACCCCTGTGGAACACCGCTCGTGACGCTTCCCCACTCTGATTTCTCCCCATTTATGCAAACTCTCTGCTGCCTATTTGTCAACCATGCCTCTATCCAGGAAAAAATTTCTCCTCCTATTCCATGTGCTTTAATTTTCCTCAATAGTCTCTGATGTGGGACCCTGTCAAAAGCCTTACTGAAGTCCATATACACAATATCATATTCGTTACCACGATCTACCTCCTCAAATACCTTAGTGAAAAAAGTAATAAATTCGTAAGGCAGGAACGTCCCTTTGTAAAACCATGCTGAGATTCGTTGATTAATTTATGCTTTTCAAGGTGGCTACGAACTGCCTCGGCAATTATTGATTCCATAAATTTTCCCACTATGGAGGTTAGGCTTATTGGTCTATAGTTCGAAGCTAAGGACCTGTCACCTGTTTTGAAAATAGGTATCACATTTGCCATTTTCCACTTATCTGGCACCATGCCGTTTGTAGTGATATGTGAAAAGATTAGCCAAAGGTGTGGCTAAGCTCCTCTTTACATTCCTTTAGAACCTTGCATACAGTTCATCAGGGCCTGGGGATTTGTTAGGTTTTAATTTATCTATTTGCCTAAGGACCATGTCACTTGTGACCCTAATAGTGCACAGTTTATTATCGTCCTGTTCTACATAATTTATCATTACTGGAATATCACTGGTATCCTCCTGTGTAAAAACTGAGAGGAAGTATTGTGTTATAAAAATTCTACACATTTCCTTATCACTGTCAGTGAGCTGGACCCGAGGAACTTTTGAGTGGGCCTATCTTGTCCCTGATCTTACTTCTGTATACCTGAAAGAATCCTTTTGGGTTAGTCTTCGATTCTCTTGCAACTTTAACCTCATAATCTCTTTTTGCTTTTCTAATTCCCTTTTTTATTTCTCTCTTTAACTGAATATATCGATTTCTTAATTGCCCTCTCCTCTTTTGATTTGCCTATTATATGCCTCTCTTTTGACCAATCAGATATTTTAATCTATTGTTCATCCATTTAGGATCATTTTTGTTTGATCTGATTTCCCTATTTGGAACATAATTTGACTGAGCAGCTAGAACTATGCCCTGGAAAGCATCATATCGGCAACCATCACCACCTACCTGACCCTAGTCAGGTCATTCCAGTTCAGCCCACCTAAGTAATTTTTCAGTCCTATGAAATCAGCAAGCGAAAGTCAGGGACGGAGACTTGATTGCCATTATTAGGGGAATTCCATGATATGTTTAAACTGAGTGATTTGTGATCACTCTCCCCAAGCTCATCATTAACCTCAAGATTATTTAATTAGTGTTTCCCTACTGGCAAGAACCAAGTCAAGGAGGTTATTTCCCCTAGTTGGGCTCTGTCACAAACTGTTTTAAAAAACAATCCTGGATCGTATCAAGAAAGTCACCGACTCTAAATTTCCTGTCAAATTGCTCCAGTCAATCTGTCTATAGTTGAAATCTCCCATTAGCACAACATTTTCGTATGTAGATGCCTTACGAATTTCGTCCCATAGAAGTTTACTGCACTCCCTATCAAGATTTGGGGCCCTGTAAATCACACCAAATTAGTTTTTCTCGGCCCTCGAGAAGCTGTAACCAAAACAGATTCAGTGGCTGACGCTTCTAATTTAATATCTTGTCTAACACAACATTTAAATTGTCTCTGACATACATCGCTACTCCACCACCTTTCCTGTTGACCCTGTCAGTGTGGAATAATTTATAGCCTTGTATGTGACATTCAGATGGCATCTCTCTATCTTTCAGATTGAGCAGGTCTCTGTTATAGCAAATAATATCTATGTTTCCTGCACTTGCAATTAATCTTAGCTCATCTATCTTATTTCTAACACTCCTGCTATTAGTATAGTAAACCTTAAGGGAGCTAGTCCCTTGCTGCCCTCTGCTGTCCCCCTTTGTTTTCTGACCTGTTCTATTGTCTTTATTTATAACTTCATGCTGAATGCCTTTTATACATTTACTGTTTCCAACCCTAGTGTTGCAACCTGCTTGTTTCCCACACACACCCATACCTCTATCTTCCATCAGTTTAAAATCATAGGCATTTCACCAATGGCCTTCTCAATCGAGTCTGCAAGTGCTACCACCCCTGACCCAGAGAGATGAACCCCATCCCTTGCATACATATCATGTTTGCCATAAAAGTTGTTCCAGTTGTCAATGAATGGGATTGCAAGTTCCTTGCAGTATCTGTCTAGCAGCAATTTACACCAATTGCCCTAGACAACCATTCATTTCCTACTCCCCTTCTAGGCAAGATGCTACATATGATTGGGATCCCTCCTTAGACTTATGAAATCTATAGCTGACCTGTACTTATCTAGCAGCTCTTCTCTCCTACCCTTCCCAAATATCATTTCCACCAGCACTGAGACAGATAATGGGCTTGTTCCCATTACCTGACATGATATTATCCAGTCTGTTGACAATGTCCCCAACACCAGCTCCAGGGAAGCACACTCTATCTCTCATCTTCTTATTCCTATTACAAAAAGCACGGTCAACATATCTTACCTGAGAGTCACCAACCACAAGAATGCGCTTACCTTCATTAGCAGGGGCAGTAGTACCCTTACCTTCACTGGCCACTGAAGTACATTCATCCTGGAGAACAGAGAAGCGATTTCCTACCTTCAGATCTTCACTCTTAACTTTCCTTACTCTGATGCGCCTCCCATTACTGTGAACAACTCGCCACTTGTAGCAGGTGCTGGGCTGCACCTCACTGCTGGTACCCGTTGCTACCTCCCCACCTACAGCCTCCTCACAGTGAGAGACAGACTGCACCTCACTGCTAGAAGCCTCATTCCCCACATCTCCAACCACCTCACACTCTCTCCCAGGCCCATTGAGGTGGACCTTCAGCCTCCTAATCTCCTCCTGGAGAAGCAAGACCTCCTCCTTCAACTCTCCAAACTCAGTTTTTAAAACACTGCAGAAGCAAGCCATGCTTTGTAACCGTCCACGCTAATCCCCAAAGCAGCTCAGGGTCTGTGACCTCACGTGACGACTGACCACTGAACACGGTGGTGCTGAGGACACAGTGTGGTCAAAGTGGTGTTGAGGACACAGACAGTTTGGTCACAGTGGTGTTGAGGACACAGTGTGATCACAGTGGTGTTAAGGTCACAGTGTGGTCACAGTGGTGTCGAGGTCGCAGTGTGGTCACAGTGATGTTGAGGTCACAGTGTGGACACAGTGGTGCTGAGAACACAGTGTGGTCACAGTGGTGTTCAGGGCACAGTGTGATCACAGTGGTGTTGAGGACACAGTGTGGTCACACTAGTGTTGAGGTCACAGTGTGGTCACAGAGGTATCGAGGACTCAAACGGTGTGGTCACAGGGGTGTCGATGTCACAGTGTGGATACAGTGGTGCTGAGGACAGTGTGGTCACAGTGGTGTTGAGGTCAAAGTGTGGTCACAGTGTTGTTGAGGTCAGTGTGGTCACAGTGGTGTTGAGGTCTCAGTGTGGTCACAATGGTGTTGATGTCACAGTGTGGTCACAGTGGTGTTGAGGTCACAGTGTGATCACAGTGTTGAGGTCACAGTGTGGTCACAGTTGTGTTGAGAACACATACAGTGTGGTCACAGTGGTGTTGAGGACACAGTGTTGTCAGAGTGGTGCTGAGGACACAGACAGTGTTGCCAGAGTGGTGTTGAAGACGCAGACAGTGTGGTCACAGTGGTGTTGAGGACGCAAACAGTGTGGTCACAGTGGTGTTGAGGACACAGACAGTGTTGCAAGAGTGGTGTTGAGGACACATACAGTGTGGTCACAGTGGCGTTGAGGACACAGACAGTGTGGTCACAGTGGTGTTGAGGACACAGTGTGGTCACAGTGGTGTTGAGGATACAGACAGTGTGGTCACAGTGGTGCTGAGAACACAGACAGTGTGGTCACAGTGTTGACGACACATACAGTGTGGTCACAGTGGTGTTGAGGACACAGTGTGGTCACAGTGTTGTTGAGGACACAGTGTGGTTACAGAGGTGTTGAGGAGACAGACAGTGTGGTCACAGTGGTGTTGAGGACACAGACAGTGTGGTCACGATGGTGTTGAGGACAAAGTGTGGTCACAGTGGTGTCGAGGTCGCAGTGTGGTCACAGTGGTGTTGAGGACACAGTCTGGTCACAGTGGTGTTGAGTGCACAGACGGTGTGGTCACAGTGGTGTTGAGGACACAGACAGTGTGGTCACAGTTGTGTTGAGGACACAGACAGTGTGGTCACAGTGTTGAGGACACAGACAGTGTGGTCACAGTGGTATTGAGGTCACAGTGTGGTAACAGTGGTGTCGAGGTCGCAGTGTGGCTACAGTGGTGTTGAGGTCACAGTTTGGACAGAGTGGTGCTGAGGACAGTGTGGTCACAGTGGTGTTAAACTCACAGTGTGGAGAAAGTGGTGCTGAGGCAACAGAGTGGTCACAGTGGTGTTGAGGTCGCAGTGTTGTAACTGGTGCTGAGGTCACAGTGGTGTTGAGGTCACAGTGTGGTCACAGTCGTGCTCAGGACACAGTGTGGTCAAAGTGGTGTTGAGGACACAGTGTGGTCACAGTGTTGTTGAGGACAGTGTGGTCACAGTGGTGTTGAGGTCACAGTGTCGTCACAGTGGTGTTGAGGACAGAGTATGGCCACAGTGGTGTTGAGGTCTCAGTGTCGACACAGTGGTGCTGAGGGCAGACAGTGTGGTCACAGTGGTGTTGAGGTCACAGTGTAATCACAGTGGTGTTGAGGACAATGTGGTCACAGGGGTGTTAAGGACAGTGGGATCATAGTGATTTTGAGGTCACAGTGTGGTCACAGTGGTGTTGAGGTCAAAGTGTGGTCACAGTGTTGTTGAGGTCAGTGTGGTCACAGTGGTGTTGAGGTCTCAGTGTGGTCACAATGGTGTTGATGTCACAGTGTGGTCACAGTGGTGTTGAGGTCACAGTGTGATCACAGTGTTGAGGTCACAGTGTGGTCACAGTTGTGTTGAGAACACATACAGTGTGGTCACAGTGGTGTTGAGGACACAGTGTTGTCAGAGTGGTGCTGAGGACACAGACAGTGTTGCCAGAGTGGTGTTGAAGACGCAGACAGTGTGGTCACAGTGGTGTTGAGGACGCAAACAGTGTGGTCACAGTGGTGTTGAGGACACAGACAGTGTTGCAAGAGTGGTGTTGAGGACACATACAGTGTGGTCACAGTGGCGTTGAGGACACAGACAGTGTGGTCACAGTGGTGTTGAGGACACAGTGTGGTCACAGTGGTGTTGAGGATACAGACAGTGTGGTCACAGTGGTGCTGAGAACACAGACAGTGTGGTCACAGTGTTGACGACACATACAGTGTGGTCACAGTGGTGTTGAGGACACAGTGTGGTCACAGTGGTGTTGAGGACACACTGTAGTTACAGTGGTGTTGAGGACACAGTGTGGTCAAGGTGGTGCTGAGGACACAGACAGTGTTGTCAGAGTAGTGTTGAGGACACAGACAGTGTTGTCAGAGTGGCGTTGAGAGCACACACGGTGTGGTCACAGTGGTGTTGAGGACACAGTGTAGTTGCAGTGGTGTTGAGAACACAGACAGTGTGGTCACAGTGGTGCTGAGGACACAGTGTGGTCACAGTGTTGTTGAGGACACAAACAGTGTGGTCACAGTGTTGTTGAGGACACAGTGTGGTTACAGAGGTGTTGAGGAGACAGACAGTGTGGTCACAGTGGTGTTGAGGACACAGACAGTGTGGTCACGATGGTGTTGAGGACAAAGTGTGGTCACAGTGGTGTCGAGGTCGCAGTGTGGTCACAGTGGTGTTGAGGACACAGTCTGGTCACAGTGGTGTTGAGTGCACAGACGGTGTGGTCACAGTGGTGTTGAGGACACAGACAGTGTGGTCACAGTTGTGTTGAGGACACAGACAGTGTGGTCACAGTGTTGAGGACACAGACAGTGTGGTCACAGTGGTATTGAGGTCACAGTGTGGTAACAGTGGTGTCGAGGTCGCAGTGTGGCTACAGTGGTGTTGAGGTCACAGTTTGGACAGAGTGGTGCTGAGGACAGTGTGGTCACAGTGGTGTTAAACTCACAGTGTGGAGAAAGTGGTGCTGAGGCAACAGAGTGGTCACAGTGGTGTTGAGGTCCCAGTGTTGTAACTGGTGCTGAGGTCACAGTGGTGTTGTGGTCACAGTGTGGTCACAGTCGTGCTCAGGACACAGTGTGGTCAAAGTGGTGTTGATGACACAGTGTGGTCACAGTGTTGTTGAGGACAGTGTGGTCACAGTGGTGTTGAGGTCACAGTGTCGTCACAGTGGTGTTGAGGACAGAGTATGGCCACAGTGGTGTTGAGGTCTCAGTGTCGACACAGTGGTGCTGAGGGCAGACAGTGTGGTCACAGTGGTGTTGAGGTCACAGTGTAATCACAGTGGTGTTGAGGACAATGTGGTCACAGGGGTGTTAAGGACAGTGGGATCATAGTGATTTTGAGGTCACAGTGTGGTCACAGTGGTGTTGAGGACAGAGTGTGGTCACATTAGTGTTGAGGTCACAGTGTGGTTACAGTGGTGTTGAGGACACAAACGGTGTGGTCACAGGGGTGTCGATGTCACAGTGTGGTCACAGTGGTGTTGAGGACACAGTGTGGTCACAGTGTGGTCACAGTGGTGTTTAGGTCACAGTGTGGTCACAGTGGTGTTGAGGTCACAGTGTGGTCACAGTGGTGTTGAGGACACACAGTGTGGTCACAGTGGTGTTGAGGACACAGATAGTGTGGTAAGAGTGGTGTTGAGGACACAGAAAGTGTGGTCACAGTGGTGCTGAGGACACACTCAGTGTGGTCACAGTGGTGTTGAGGACAGAGACAGTGTGGTCACAGTGGTATTGAGGTCACAGTGTGGTCACAGTGGTATTGAGGTCACAGTGTGGTCACAGTGGTGTCGAGGTCGCAGTGTGGTGACTATGGTGTTGAGGTCACAGTGTGGACACAGTGGTGCTGAGGACAGTGTGATCACAGTGGTGTTGAACTCACAGTGTGGAGACACTGGTGGTGGGCTCACAGTGTGGTCACAGTGGTGTTGAGGTCGCAGTGTTGTCACAGTGGTGATGAGGTCACAGTGTGGTCACAGTGGTGTTGAGGTCACAGTGTGGTCACTGTCGTGCTCAGGACACAGTGTGGCCACAGTGGTGTTGAGGACAGACAGTGTGGTAACAGTAGTGTTGAGGTCACAGTGTCGTCACAGTGGTGTTGAGGACACAGTATGGTCACAGTGGTGTTGAGGTCTCAATGTCGACATAGTGGTGCTCAGGACAGACAGTGTGGTCACAGTGGTGTTGAGGTCGCAATGTAATCACAGTGGTGTTGAGGACAGCGTGGTCACAGTGGTGTTGAGGACAGTGTGATCACAGTGGTGTTGAGGTCACAGTGTGATCACAGTGGTGTTGAGGACACAGTGTGGTCACACTAGTGTTGAGGTCACAATGTGGTCACAGTGGTGTTGAGGACACAAACGGTGTGGTCACAGGGGTGTCGATGTCACAGTGTGGTCACAGTGGTGTTGAGGGCACAGTGAGGTAACAGTGGTGTTGAGGACACAGTGTGGTCACAGTAGTGTTGAGGACACAGTGTGGTCACAGTGGTGTTGAGGTCACAGTGTGGTCACAGTGGTGTTGAGGTCACAGTGTGGTCACAGTGGTGTTTAGGTCACAGTGTGGTCACAGTGGTGTTGAGGACACAGACGGTGTGATCAGAGTGGTGTTGAGGACAAAGACAGTGTGGTCAGAGTGGTGTTGAGGACACAGAAAGTGTGGTCACAGTGGTGTTGAGGACACAGACAGTGTGGTCACAGTGGTGCTGAGGACACAGTGTGGTCACAGTGGTGTTGAAGACACAGACAGTGTGGTCACAGTGGTGTTGAGGACACAGACAGTGTGGTCACAGTGGCGTTGAGGACACAGACAGTGTGGTCAGATTGGTGTTGAGGACACAGACAGTGTGGTCCGAGTGGTGTTGAGGACACAGACAGTGTGGTCAGAGTGGTGTTGAGGACACAGACAGTGTGGTCACGGTGGTGCTGAGGACACACACAGTGTAGTCAGAGTGGTGTTGAGGACACAGACAGTGTGGTCACGGTGGTGCTGAGGACACACACAGTGTGGTCAGAGTGGTGTTGAGGACACAGACAGTGTGGTCACGGTGGTGCTGAGGACACACACAGTGTGGTCAGAGTGGTGTTGAGGACACAGACAGTGTGGTCACAGTGATGTTGAGGACTTACACAATGTTTTCACAGTAGTGTTGAGGACACAGTATGGTGACGGTGTTGCTGAGGACACAGACAGTGTGGTCACAGTGGTGTTGAAGTCACACGCAATGTGGTCACGTGAACACTGTGACAATTGGATTTATCCTTAGATAATACGGTAAGGGCAAATAATGTGGCTTATTGCCATTGATGTTTTTTTCCCTTTGATGTAGCTTAATTCCATTGATGCGGCTTGTTTCCATTGATGTGGTTTATTGCAATTGATGTGGCTTACTGCCATTGATGTGGCTTATTGCCGATGATGTGGTTTTTTCCATTGATGTGGCTTATTTCCATTGATGTGGCTTATTTCCTTTGATATTTCAGACACTGTGAGTCAGGTCCTGCGAGACGAGTGGTTCTCCTCAATAAACTAAGTTCAAGACGCCTTAACCTGGTTTTAATTAAAGCTGAGAGTTATTTGTTTGTTATAATGGAACAGGAGAACGCATACACATGAAAAAAATAAATGAAGGAAGGTAGGAATGCGCGTAGAGAGCCTGAAGGCAGTTGCTACCCGCCTTGCAGAACCCCAAACACCCTCGTGTTGTAATCATTCTGGGAACATTTTTGTGGCCTTCCGTTAAACTGGTTCTGCGGCTGCCTGCAACTATTTTTTGTGTCGAGCATAATTACGTCGTTCTGAGACGCTCGGTTCCTTAGAAACTGTCCGGTACAGAGGACTATATTATGATATATCTGCCTTGTGTTTGTTTCATTGAACACTGGACCGGTGAGCATTGTTATGTCCTCAAAGCTCAAAGAACTTCACTGGTCAAGGTGCAGGTTGTAGAGGCGTCTGCGCCTCTCAGAGTACCTCCCCCTCACTCTTTACCAGATGCTGTGTCACCTTTAAAGACGTGGTGGGGAAATTCCCTGAAGAAGAGGAGGAAGAAGAAGAAGAAGAAGAAGAAGAAGAAGAAGAAGAAGAAGAAGAAGAAGAAGAAGAAGAAAGGGAAGAAGATAATTTTTGTTTGTGAGTCTATAAAGTTGGAAACATCTTTACAACTCTTTTAAACACAAAAAGTATGTCTTCAGATCAATGTTGCAGCGAAAACACAGATAAACAGTGTATACATACACCACATACACCATGGACGGAATGTGTTCCAGTGCCTAGAAAAGATCAACTGTGTGGCACTTGAGGTTTGCTCAAGATACTTTACCATGAGGAAAAAGAGAGAAGATGTAAACTAGAAAAGAGAGAGACGCTGCCTCTGCAGAAGAAAGCAAAAAATCACAGCTGCTCCAAGGCGGCCGTTCTATCTGGAATACGGAAGGAGGCACCTGATAGACAAATAGAAAATACCGAACTTAAGTTAAAATACACAGGATCCATGAGAGGCTGAAAGAACTTAAAGCAATAAATTATATTGAAAGAAATCTAAAATATTTCTTTTCATATGCCAAATGTAGGAAAAACCCACCTCCAGCATGGAGCCGCTGCTTCAGCGAGATGGGACTTCCACAGATGACAGCAATGAGTGAGATACTGAAGTCTTGATGTGACTGTTTGGTGAGCTGTTTATCATACTGAAAGTCGACAATCTAAATGAACATTTTTATAAGACTCAAAATTTTGTTATCTCTAGAATTTCTTACATAACACTAGCACCAATGGGCTTCGACAAAGCAATTAACTACAGCTAATTCCCTCTGTTCCAGGCATAGACTCGTGGAAACCGTTTTCATCAAGAATTGCCAGAAATCCCTATCACTTGCCTTATGTATGCTACGGAGAGGGAGCCTAGACACTGGGATCAGCCCAGTCTTTAAAAACAACAGACATAGCCCCACTCCACAAAAGTAGCAGTAAAGCAATTACAAAGAATAACAGACTGACAACAATAACATCCCACATCATAAAAGTCTTGAAAGGGTTCTAAGAACAAGATCGCCAACCACCTGGATACTGAACAACTGCACAACCCAGGACAGTATGGATTTAGAGCAGGTCGCTCCTGCCTCTCACAACTACTGGACCACTATGATGTGGTCTTTGATGCACTGGAAGACAAACAGAATACAGATATAGAGCACAAACTTTGTGAAAACCTTCGGTAAGTGCGATCATTGTGTAACAACACACAAAATGCATGATGCAGGGATAACTCTTTAATCAATAGAACACAAAGAATAGCAGTAAACAGAGGTAGGTCAGAGGCAGCTACGGTGAAAAACTCGGGTCCACAAGGTACAGCACTCGCTCCCATCCTTCTCCTCATCCTCATATCTGACATATATATATAAACCCTAGCGCTGTCTTCCTTTCCTGACGATATTAGAATTTGCATGTCACCCATTGATGATACTCATGAAATGATGACACTCATCCACTGATGACACTCATCCACTGATGACACTCATCCACTGATGACACTCATCCACTGATGACACTCATCCACTGATGACACTCATCCACTGATGACACTCATCCACTGATGACACTCATCCACTGATGACACTCATCCACTGATGACACTCATCCACTGATGACACTCATCCACTGATGACACTCATCCACTGATGAACTCATCCACTGATGACACTATCCACTGATGACACTCATCCACTGATGATCACTCATCCACTGATGACACTCATCCACTGATGACACTCATCCACTGATGAACTCATCCACTGATGACACTCATCCACTGATGACACTCATCCACTGATGACACTCATCCACTGATGACACTCATCCACTGATGACACTCATCCACTGATGACATCATCCACTGATGACACTCATCCATGATGACACTCATCCACTGATGACACTCATCCACTGATGACACTCATCCACTGATGAACTCATCCACTGATGACACTCATCCACTGATGACACTCATCCACTGATGACACTCATCCACTGATGACACTCATCCATCTGACACTCATCACTGATGACACTCATCCACTGATGACACTCATCCACTGATGACACTCATCCACTGATGACACTCATCCACTGATGACACTCATCCACTGATGACACTCATCCACTGATGACACTCATCCACTGATGACACTCATCCACTGATGACACTCATCCACTGATGACACTCATCCACTGATGACACTCATCCACTGATGATACTCATCCACTGATGACACTCATCCACTGATGACACTCATCCACTGATGATACTCATCCACTGATGACACTCATCCACTGATGACACTCATCCACTGATGACACTCATCCACTGATGACACTCATCCACTGATGACACTCATCCACTGATGATACTCATCCACTGATGACACTCATCCACTGATGACTCATCCATGATGACATCATCCACTGATGACACTCATCCACTGATGACACTCATCCACTGATGACACTCATCCACTGATGACACTCATCCACTGATGACACTCATCCACTGATGACACTCATCCACTGATGACACTCATCCACTGATGACACTCATCCACTGATGACACCGCAACTCTCCAAGCGGACATTAACCAAGTCTTGTAATGAGTCACAGAAAACAATATGAAGTTCAACGAGGACAAACTGCAATTACACCGCTTTATAAAACTTGAGGAAATAAAAGTTAGATCGGAGTATAAAACAAATTCTAACCACACAATAGAGTGGACAATTAATGTGAAAGACCTGGGAGTGATAATGTCAGACGATCTCATTTTCAAAGATCACAACAATGTCACTGTCACTATCACAAAGGATGCCAAGCCAGTGATGATTCTCTTTAAATCACTTGTTCACTTTAGGCTGGAATACTGCTGTATACTGACGGCTCCTTTCAAGACAGGTGACACTGTAGATCTGGAGAATATGCACATCAGTTTACTGGGACCGTTTGAAGTTTCTAGATCTGTACTCCTAGAAATGCAGGCGAGAAAGATACATCATAATTTACACCTGAAAGTTCTAGAGGGACTAGCACCAAATTTGCACGCAGAAATTCCAACCTACGAGAGCAAAAAACTCGGCAGTCGGTGCAACATACCCTAACTGAAAAGCATAGGAGCCACGATTACACTAAGAGACAACACAATAGTGTCAGGGGTCAAAGACTGTTCAACTGCCTCCCAGCATACATAAGGGGGATTACCGATAGACCGCTGGATGTCTTCAAGAAGGTTCGGGACAGACACCTAAAGTCAGTACCTGATCACTCGGGCTGTGGTTCGTACGTCGGTTTACGTGCGGGCAGCAGTAACAGCCTGGTTGATCAGGCCCTGATCCACCACGAGGCCGCGGGGGCGCTGACCCCCACAACAAGTTCCAGACAACCAACTTCACAACTTTACCAGTGAATGACGTAAACTTATTTATAATGAATGACAAGTTGGTTTAATGTTTTCCTGCAGTAATAATAATAATAATAATAATTATAATAATAATAATAATAATAATAATAATAATAATAATTACTTGTACAAGATAAGTGGAAGAACAGTAATAATAATAATAATAATAATAATAATGAATGACAAGTTGGTTTAATGTTTTCCTGCAGTAATAATATAATAATATAATAATATATAATAATAATAATTATAATAATAATATAATAATAATAATAATAATAATTAATATATAATAATAATAATAATAATAATAATAATAATAATAATAATAATAATAATAATAATAATTAATAATAATAATATAATAATAAATTAATAATATAATAATAATAATAATATAATAATTATAATATAAATAAATAATAATAATATAATATAATTAATTATAATAATTATTATAATAAATAAATAATAATAATAATAATTATAATAATTAATAATATAATTAATAATATAATAATAATAATAATAATAATTAATAATAATATAATAATAATAATAATAATAATATATAATAATAATAATAATAATAATAATAATTATAATAATAATAAAATAATAATAATAATAATAATTTATAATAATAATAAAAATTTATAATAATAATAATAATAATAATAATAATAATAATAAATAATAATATAATAATAATAATAATAATATAATAATAATAATAATAATAATAATAATATAATAATAATATAATAATAATAACAATGGATAAGCTGAGAGACCTAATAATAATAATAATAATAATAATAATTAATATAATAATAAATAATAATAATAATAATAATAATAATATATAATAATATAATATATAACATGTAAGTGGAAGAACCAGTATATACTAATAATTAATAATAATAATATAATAGATATAATAATATATATAATAATTTACTGACATAATAAGTATAATAATAATAATAATACATAGTAAGTGCGTATGAACCATCATATAAATATAATATATAATTATAATATACAGTGAGAACAAAATTGATAAGGTTTATATGGTAAATAATATCAAAAAGGTGAAGGTGAAGACACATCTAGATCAGTAACTATAATGTATACAGCAGTGAGACAGCAGTTGTAGACTGCAAGCTACAAGTAATATCACATCTAGATCAGCACTGTGAGAATATATAGAAGTTTACTGAGAACAAGTAGTGAGATCAGCAAGTGAGACAGCACGTGAGAAGCAGGTGAACACAGCGTGAAAGCGTGGACAACATGAACAGAGCTGATGACAGCAGCGTGAGCAGCAGCGTGAGACAGCAGCGTGAGACAGCAGCGTGAGACAGCAGCGTGAGACAGCAGCGTGAGACAGCAGCGTGAGACAGCAGCGTGAGACAGCAGCGTGAGACAGCAGCGTGAGAACTAGACAGGCGTGAGACAGCAGCGTGAGACAGCAGGTGGACAGCAGCGTGAGACAAGGTAGTACAGCAGCGTGAGACAGCAGCTTGAGAACAGCGTGAGACAGCAGGTGAGCAGCAGCGTGAGGACAGCAGCGTGAGACAGCAGCGTGAGACAGAAGCGTGAGACAGCAGCGTGAATGAGACAGCAGCGTGAGACAGAGCGTGAGACAGCAGCGTGAGACAGCAGCGTGAGACAGCAGGTGAGACAGATGAGACAGCAGCGTGAGACAGCAGCGTGAGACACAGCGTGAGACAGCAAGCGTAGGGAGACAGCAGCGTGAGACAGCAGCGTGAGACAGCAGCGTGAGACAGCAGCGTGAGACAGCAGCGTGAGAAGCAGCTAGCGATGAGACAGCAGCGTGAGACAGCAGCGTGAGACAGCAGCGTGAAGACAGCAGCGGTGAGACAGCAGCGTGAGACAGCAGCGTGAGACAGCAGCGTGAGAAGCACAGCAGCTGAGACAGCAGCGTGAGACAGCAGCGTGAGAGCAGCAGGTGAGACAGCAGCGTGAGACAGCAGCGTGAGACAGCAGCGTGAGACAGCAGCGTGAGACAGCAGCGTGAGACAGCAGCGTGAGACAGCAGCGTGAGACAGCAGCGTGAGAGCAGGTGAGACAGCAGCGTGAGACAGCAGCGTGAGACAGCAGCGATGAGGAGCAGCAGCGTGAGACAGCAGCGTGAGACAGCAGCGTGAGACAGCAGCGTGAAGGCAGCGTGAGACAGCAGCGTGAGACAGCAGCGTGAGACAGCAGCGTTGAGACAGCAGCGTGGACAGCAGCGTGAGGACAGCAGCGTGAGACAGCAGCGTGAGACAGCAGCGTGAGACAGCAGCGTGAGGACAGCAGGTGAGACAGCAGCGTGAGGACAGCAGCGTGAGCAGCAGCGTGAGACAGCAGCGTGAGACGCAGCGTGAGACAGCAGCGTGAGACAGCCAGCGTGAGACGCAGCGTGAGACAGCAGCGTGAGACAGCAGCGTGAGACAGCAGCGTGAGGACAGCAGCGTGAGACAGCAGCGTGAGACAGCAGCGTGAGACAGCAGCGTGAGCAGCAGCGTGAGACAGCAGTGGCAGCGTGTGAGACAGCAGCGTGAGACAGCAGCGTGAGATCAGACAGCGTGAGACAGCAGCGTGAGACAGCAGCGTGAGACAGCAGCGTGAGGACAGCAGCGTGAGCAGCGTGAGACAGCAGCGTGAGACAGCAGCGTGAGAGCACGTGGACAGCGTGAGACAGCAGCGTGAGACAGCAGCGTGAGGACAGCAGCGTGAGACAGCAGCGAGCAGGTGAGACAGCAGCGTGAGACAGCAGCGTGAGACAGCAGCGTGGAGCAGCAGGTGAGACAGCAGCGTGAGACAGCAGCGTGAGCAGCAGCGTGAGACAGCAGCGTGAGACAGCAGCGTGAGGACAGCAGCGGTGAGACAGCAGCGTGAGACAGCAGCGTGAGACGCAGCGTGAGACAGCAGCGTGAGACAGCAGCGTGAGACAGCAGCGTGAGACAGCAGCGTGAGGACAGCAGCGTGAGACAGCAGCGTGAGACAGCAGCGTGAGAGACAGCAGCGTGAGCAGCAGCGTGAGGACAGCAGCGAGTGAGACAGCAGCGTGAGACAGCAGCGTGAGACAGCAGCGTGAGCAGCAGCGTGAGACAGCAGCGTGAGACAGCGTGAGACAGCAGCGTGAGACACAGCGTGAGACAGCAGCGTGAGACAGCAGCGTGAGACAGCAGCGTGAGACAGCAGCGTGAGACAGCAGCGTGAGACAGCAGCGTGAGACAGCAGCGTGAGACAGCAGCGTGAGGACAGCAGCGTGAGACAGCAGCGTGAGACAGCAGCGTGAGACAGCAGCGTGAGAGCAGCGTGAGAGCAGCAGCGTGAGACAGCAGCGTGAGACGCAGTCAGCCGTGAGGCAGCAGCGTGAGACAGCAGCGTGAGAGCAGCAGCGTGAGACAGCAGCGTGAGACAGCAGCGTGAGACAGCAGCGTGAGAGCAGCAGCGTGTGAGACAGCAGCGTGAGACAGCAGCGTGAGACAGCAGCGTGAGACAGGCAGCGTGAGACAGCAGCGTGAGGCAGCAGCGTGAGACAGCAGCGTGAGACAGCAGCGTGAGAACAGCAGCGTGGACAGACAGCGTGAGACAGCAGCGTGAGACAGCAGCGTGAGACAGCAGCGTGAGCAGCAGCGTGAGACAGCAGCGTGAGGCAGCAGCAGTGAGACAGCAGCGTGAGACAGCAGCGTGAGACAGCAGCGTGAGACAGCAGCGTGAGACAGCAGCGTGAGACAGCAGCGTGAGGCAGCAGCGTGAGCAGCAGCTGAGCAGCAGCGTGAGGCAGCAGCGTGAGACAGCAGCGTGAGACAGCAGCGTGAGACAGCAGCGTGAGACAGCAGCGTGAGACAGCAGCGTGAGCAGCAGCGTGAGACAGCAGCGTGAGGCAGCAGCGTGAGACAGCAGCGTGAGCAGCGCGTGAGACAGCACGGAGCGCATGAGACAGCAGCGTGAGCAGCAGCGTGAGACAGCAGCGTGAGGACAGCAGCGTGAGGCAGCAGCGTGAGACAGCAGCGTGAGACGCTGAGCAGCAGCGTGAGCAGCAGCGTGAGACAGCAGCGTGAGCAGCAGCGTGAGCAGCAGCGTGAGACAGCAGCGTGAGACAGCAGCGTGAGACAGCAGCGTGAGACAGCAGCGTGAGGGCACGTGAGACAGCAGCGTGAGACAGCAGCGTGAGGCAGCAGCGTGAGCAGCAGCGTGAGACAGCG
This sequence comes from Cherax quadricarinatus, assembly GCF_026875155.1. Taxonomy (NCBI): domain Eukaryota; kingdom Metazoa; phylum Arthropoda; class Malacostraca; order Decapoda; family Parastacidae; genus Cherax; species Cherax quadricarinatus. The sequence continues at coordinate 3,553,488 of NC_069402.1, read as the reverse complement.
CGTGAGACAGCAGCGTGAGACAGCAGCGTGAGGCAGCAGCGTGAGACAGCAGCGTGAGCAGCCAGCGGTGAGCAGCAGCGTGAGACAGCAGCGTGAGGAGCGCAGCAGGTGAGACAGCAGCGTGAGCACGCGAGACGCAGCGTGAGACAGCAGCGTGAGGAGCAGCGTGAGACAGCAGCGTGAGGCACAGCGTGAGCAGCTAGAGTGAGACAGCAGCGTGAGCAGCAGACGTGAGCAGCAGCGTGAGGCAGGCAGCGTGAGACAGCAGCGTGAGACAGCAGCGTGAGACAGCAGCGTGAGGCAGCAGCGTGAGACAGCAGCGTGAGGCAGCAGCGTGAGACAGCAGCGTGAGACAGCAGCGTGAGACAGCAGCGTGAGAGCAGCAGCGTGAGCAGCAGCGTGAGCAGCAGCGTGAGCAGCGCGTGAGACAGCAGCGTGAGACAGCAGCGTGAGGCAGCAGCGTGAGACAGCAGCGTGAGACAGCAGCGTGAGACAGCAGCGTGAGACAGCAGCGTGGACAGCAGCGTGAGCCAGCACCGTGAGCCAGCAGCGTGAGACAGCAGCGTGAGACAGCAGCGTGACCGGCAGCAGCGTGAGACAGCAGCGTGAGACAGCAGCGTGAGACAGCAGCGTGAGACAGCAGCGTGAGGACAGCAGCGTGAGACAGCAGCGTGAGAGCAGCGTAGACAGCAGCGTGAGGCAGCAGCGTGAGACAGCAGCGTGAGACAGCAGCGTGAGGCAGCAGCGTGAGACGCAGCGTGGACAGCAGCGTGAGGACAGCAGCGTGAGACAGCAGCGTGAGACAGCAGCGTGAGGCAGCAGCGTGAGGCAGCAGCGTGAGACAGCAGCGTGAGGCAGCAGCGTGAGACAGCAGCGTGAGGCAGCAGCGTGAGGCAGCAGCGTGAGGCAGCAGCGTGAGCAGCAGCGTGAGACAGCAGCGTGGAGGCAGCAGCGTGAGACAGCAGCGTGAGACAGCAGCGTGAGACAGCAGCGTGAGGCAGCAGCGTGAGGCAGCAGCGTGAGACAGCAGCGTGAGCGAGCAGCGTGAGACAGCAGCGTGAGACAGCAG